>CM042009.1:46165544-46250544 GCA_023525715.1 Cichorium intybus
TGGGATCAGGAACTACCCTAAGGTCACTTCCTTATGGACATGCAAGTCCATGCATGTCCTTGGTTCAAACCCTAAGGGCTACAAATCATCTAAAGCTACAAACCAACTGGTAACACCATATGACGGGATAAACAGAAAAGTCAGAAGAGTAAATCTTCTTACCTCACTTCTGAAGGACGGAGTGATGCCCACGATCCGTTCTAAACCTTCTCTCGCGTGGATCTCCTTCTTCTAATCTCCCAAAACCTTCAACACCTCGAGACCAAAGAGTATATGCCGAAACCAGACACCTCTACTCTAGAAACTCTCCAAAAACACGAACCCTAGGGCTGGGGTCCTTTTTATAGGCGTTTAAATCCGAATTAGGGTTTTTCATGACTGCGGCGCACCGCGCCGCGGATTCTTTAGAACCGCGCCGCGCGTACAAATCCTACGCGATTCTAGATTCTTCCAAAAACCGCGCCGCGGATTCCTTCGGGCCGCGACTCGGCGGAACGGGTCTTACACTGGGACACATGGCATGAAACATAAAATACGTAAGACAAAAATGTCTCGTGAGCTACATGGGTTTTAGACTCAAAATATTTAAAAACATTATATATATTTTTTCCAAAGCCCTTGTAACCAAATCATATCATATCTCTCGTTGAAAACTTTTAAAAGCATAACATATATCGTTTTCAAAGCCTTTGATAATAAACTGTCATCATAAAACTTTCTTTATTCAAACTTGACTGGTATTCATTCGTATTTGGATTTTTATACTTAGGGCCTTAATCACCTTTAGTGATACCCCAAGTCTATACTGAAAAGGTAAGAACGTAATCAAACCATCTCAGCATCGTATCACATGCTTTGACTGGTGTCTCCACATGTTTTATTTTTATACTTAGGATGATCATACATAGTGATTTTCCCAAGTCTATACTAAGATGGAAAGAACAAGATCAGTCCATCCTAGCATGATGTGTTTTAGGACACCTACTTCGCAAAGGGGAAGGTACCACCCCAGTAGACTCCTCTATATACCGTTACGGGAATATCATTGCCCGGGCAAAAGTGGGTAACATACTAACTTGCATTGCTGCATTCATTCATATTTCAAATACCAGTCATAAAAGAAAACATAATATGATTTGACATCAAATTACTTGCTGAAATCACATTAAGTCTAGTGCCAAACCAATCTTTTCAAATTCAAATTCAATTTGATGTCAAATCACACTTTCTAAAGCATGTTAAGCTTAATGCCAAAACTTGCTTTCAAACCATTGAAACTTTGTGCCAAAATACACTTTTCAAATCACTTGGGCTTAATGCCAAAAATGCTTTTCAAATAACTTTCAAATCGTTATGGCTTGATTGCCAAAACATGCTTTCAAATCATAGTATGAGACTTTACAATAATCATGTCATAGGTAAATAAATTTGCATAACATCTCATACTCAAAAATCACATAAACTACAAAAACATTTTACCATGTACCCCAAAGAGGGAAAATGTCACATGTAATCACCTCGGTCCGCTAGTCTTTGCCTCTACTTGCTTCTGCGCACTCCTTAGCTTCTATATTGATAATATAGATTAGTATTATATTCAAATATTAACATACTACATATGTTAACTAAGTCTCATATCTACAACCCTTATCAAAAGAGTTCATACTGGCAATATTCTAAAAATATTCAATTTTTGTCAATTAATAAGTTAAACGTTCTTTTGGCAAGTAATAATCTAACATTTTCTAATATTAACTCGTTAGCGACAATTCCTCCTTTTATGGTCAAGTTTGACCAAATCCGATAACCTAACGTTTTAGTCTCTTGTTTTACCCAAAAGACTTCAAGATTTTACATTCCAACGTCAAACAATTACTTTTTGTTAAATCCTTTATATTTGTAACATACTTGTGCTCTTAAGTCCACAAAGTATGAATTTTATGAGCTAATTATTCAACTTTCCAAATTATCGATTTCAATATATGTAATAACTAAATTTTTAGCTTTGAACATGGTGTGTTCTTCACACAATTTTGACTTTTAAAAGATTACAATTCCAACATGAGATAATTCCATTCCAATGCTTTCCAATTTCGATGTCTAGCACCAATATTCCTCAAGGTTTTTGATGCATCTACTTAGCAACAAACTTTCATCTTCAAAACAGGAGATTATTAACATAAAAACATGTCATTCCATGGAAATCCTTCATCTTTTATCCATATTGCAACATGCATTCAAAAATACCCAACCAAATATCAATACTCGAGTCTCATAAGTGTTTTTGAGCTCATAACAACAAAAGAAACCAAAACCCTCACTTAATTTCGACATGCATGAACGGTTTTCGGATCTAGAAGTTAGGGTTTGAAGATCAATTTATACCTTTTCTGATTTTTGCTCAAAACCTTTAAAAATTCTGAAGTTGAGGTTGATCCTAGCTTGAAATCACGAACTGGAACTTTGCTTGACCTTCCCCTCTGCCACCTCCGATCGTCGGCACCAATCTCGACGGAAAAGCGGCTCACCGGCGCTGGTTCTCGACTTCCTCGTGAGCTCCGACGACCTGCTGTTATGCAGACTTGAGCCTCACACCCTTTTGCTCAGCTGTTGCTCGACCTCGTCTCTTGTTTCTTCCCGATTTGAGGTTCACGCACACATAATCGGTGTGTGCGAGTGTGTGTTTTTCGTATGCTTCTCAAAAGCTCTTTCCCGACCTCCCTTTTTCCTTTTCTGGTTTCATTCACGTGGGTGGGAAAAGAAGAAGAGAGCCCACTGACTTAAAGAACAAATGGCTGATTATTAAGTTAGAAATTACGAAATTGCCCTTATTCCAGACTTAAGACTAAGACGAGTCATCTTAGTCTAAATTTTCCTTGATTTTATAATACTAAGACGAGTTGTCTTAGTCTAGAAATTTCCAGCTTTTCTCTTTATTTATTTATTTTTTTCGACTTTGCAGGGGCATAACTTCTTCGTACGAAATCCAAAACTTGCAAACTTTATACCTATAGAAAGGTGGGAACGAGATCTACAACTTTGCTCTACTGACTCAGTTCTAAATGTGTATATATTTTCTGTTATTAACCCTTGAAAATGACTCTTTGGTCATTTTTTTGTTACTTTTGGGCCATTTTAAAACCTTCATATCTCCTTCGTTATAACTCCAAATGGCCCGATTCTTTTTCCTATATTTTTGTTATCTCAAATACTACCCAAGTCACCTTGATGACCCTTTCCTAATTCCCTTTAGATTTAGAGATATTAATTTTTAAAGGTTGCTAAATAAAAATTTCTCTTTAGGTCCTTTATGCGATATAATTTCTACTTGAGTTCATATGTTACTATTATTTGACTAGAGTTACTTTCTTAATAAAATAAAGCTATTATGATACGTTTATGCACATATAAAATATTAGATCTGGCGAAAACTAAGTTCATATAACTCAAGAAAGTTTTAGTTGTCACAATTACCTCCCCCTTAAGCAGATTCCGTCCTCGGAATCGAATTATAGTCCACAAGATTGGGTATCTTCTCATCATTTCGTCCTTTGCCTCCCAAGTAAGATTGGCACTAAGAGAATGCCTCCATTTGACTAAGACTAAGTCAATTTCCTTATTCCTTAACTTCTTGGTCTTGAGTTCCAAAATTGCTTCAAGTTCTTCCACCAATCTCTTGTTATCATCAACCTTCAATTCCTTCCAAGGAATTGTCAATTCTTCTTTCCCAAAGTACTTCTTCAAGTAACTCACGTGAAAAGTATCATGAATACCTTGAAGCTCTTGTGGTAGCTCCAATTTGAAAGCTTGTGTACCAACAACCTTTTATATATATATATATATATATATATATATATATATATATATATATATATATATATATATATATATATATATATATATATATATATATATATATATATATATATACATATATATATATATATATATATATATATATATATATATATATATATATATATATATATATATATATATATATATATATATGGGAAAAGTGAATATACTGTTGTTATGTATATAAGCTTGCATACTAAACCCTTAATACGACATCGGGTTACATGTATATCAATTATTTCCTTATTACCGTATTCTTTATTCCTTTAATTTTTGTCCGACTCAACAATTCATTAATCCCGATCGTATCTTTCTCTTTCAATGATTCATTCTTCTTCCTTTACACCTTCAGGAAGTCGTATTGGGACTAAAGAATTGTTGAATGAGGAAGACATGATCGGGATTAAATAATTGTTGAGTCGAACATAAAATCAAGGAAGAATGAATACGAGAATAAGAAAATAAGCTATATACATGTAATACGACGTCGTATTGGAGTTTAATACGTAAATACTGGTGTATGCATATCATTATTTGAATCATAGAAATGATAAATATTAATATATGCTCTTACGTTAACCAAAAAAATGAATATATGCATGGAAACTTATGCATCCATGCATGCTACTTGATTTTTCCTTTTAATGCTTACTTTTTTTAAAAAGATATTAAAATTTATCCTTTTTAGGCTTTAAAAATAGGTATACGTATCGATAAACAACTATAAAATATAAAAAACTTTCTTTGAAAACCTTATGTATTTGCATTATATGCATTAATTCATAATGTTTATTTTATTTTTCGAGCATTAAATCTTTTGAAAAAGGAAAATAAAAATACTAAAGCTTATTCTTTTTTATATTTTTAAAGGTGGTATACATATTGATATGTATAACTACAAATTATAAAAAGACATTGATAATGTTATATTTTTAACGTTAGTTATTAATTAAATAATATTTTAATTTTTTCAAAAAAATAATAAAAATTTTCTTTAACAAGTTTACTATTTTAAAACAAAAAAAAATGACCTAATCAATTTATTAAGGGATATGCTAAAGAAATCCTATAATTTAATACATGTTTGAAAATTTTAACCCACATATATATATATACAATGAGTTTATTTAAAATTATCTATTGTTAATAATAGGATGGTAATTATGACCTCCACCGTATTTCATGGTTTAACGGCCATGTGTTTGCGTTTAAGAATATATTATCCCGTAAAGGCGCATAAGTGGGCCGAACCCCCAAAATGTAAGCCCGACAAATATTTACTTGATCGATTTTTCTTTTTCTAATTAATTTCAATGTTTTCACCATCTTTTAATAAACTTTTACATCTACTACTTTTCATGCACTAACTTTTATGAACATATGGTTTTTGATTCACGAATTATGTGCATTTTTGTATGGCGGCAGTGGTGTACGTGACGGCAGTGGTAGTGGTGATGAAGCTGGTGGAGACAGTGACAAATCTATAATTCAAATTTATATGTATCCAACTCAAATAGGGTGACAAAATTAACAGGTCGAAATTTGTTTTTTTATTGGGATGGGTTATCAATAAGATCATTTAAGCCAAATATAATATTAACTTTAATACCAAATATTAAAGGTAATTTAAAAAATACTAGTAAATTTCTTACAACTATTCACGTCAAATTCTTGTATTTTGAAGACTACTTACCTGGTTTTGAAGAACAAAGACCCGCCGATTGAAGATGTAGAGAACAGTAGAGAAAATAGAGGTTAGTGGACTGAGACTGGAAAGAGACAATGACGATGAATATGGATAGAAAAATCGGTAGTGCTGACAAAGAGAGCATAATGAAATGTAGCAACTATTGTTGGAGAGCTACGACATAGAGCCATGGACGTTAGCGTCAGCGGCCGGTGGCGTTATACTAAACTTTAGTATCATCAAAAATTAGTAATTTTGTAAAAATTATTTGGACTTTTAGTTTATGCTTATCTCTATTTATTTTATTTTTCTCATTTTTCATGGTATAAAGTTTTATAATATATTAGAGTTGTATATGCCTATATGGAATATTGATTTGGTTTGATTCAAAAATACAAGGGTGTCCATTTAAAAATTTTAAAGGTATCCTTCTTAATAATTTATTTACTCTTTAAAAAAATTCAAAAACAAGGGGTGTCTTTACATGTAGGCTCGCCTTTGGGTGTGGATGTGTAGGGGTGTTATTCGGTCTGTTATTTCGGTTAAACTGGTTCGATTAAATCGGTTTTTTTTACCTTTTTTTGATTAACCGTAACCAAACAAAATAAGCTTCGGTTAAATTGGTTTTGGTTTATACGGTTTGGTTTACCAGTTAAACCAAATAAAAAACTAAGTTCATTATAAGGTAGGCGACAAGACTCGGAAAACTTTGAATCTCCTCCAAACCCGGGTTGAACCAATTTAAAATCGGGTTGAACCAATTTAAAAATCTTGTTTTTCCTATTTAGAGGCCTGTGAATTTTCACTACTCATTAATGTCCTTATCATTATTCACTTTCGTATAAAGTGTCTTGGGAAGTCCCTCTGTGAAGATGTACGCGTAAAATAGGCTCGAGGGGGTATGGAGGACACAAATTTGACCTGTTGCAACTTTATCCCATACAAAATGAATGTCAATACCTATATGCTTCATACGTTGGTGATGAATAGGATTGGTAGACAAGTAGACCATAATGACATTGTCACAATAGACAATTGTTACCTTGCTAAGGGGCGAGTGAAGTTCTCGAAGGAGATTTTGGAGCTAGCTGATTTCTGCAACTGCATTGGCAACACCGCGACATTCTACTTCAGTGTTGGACCAGGAAACAATCTGTTGTCTTTTTAAATACCAAGATATAAGATTATCACCCAAGAAAACACAATATCCACTTGTGAATAAATGTAAGATATTGTAAGCCTCTAGCTATGCTGCGATAGAGAGTAGGGTCGTCGACAGAAGACCCAAATGGATCGAGTTTGGAATGAGTGTATGCAAGGGTACAACATGGGTTTCAATTCGACATGTTCGCACGCTCTAAAAGTTACAACACATATTTGTGTTGAGAAAGAAATAAACCTTTGTTGTCTCTTGTTGTTGCAATGCCCACAAAGTAAAATAAGTTTCCTAAATCGGCCATGGCAAACTCAGTAGACAATAGAGCGTTGAAGGAGATCTATAAATGAGGCTGTGAAAATGATATAGTTAACATAACGAAGTAAATAAGCCATCTACTGTCCCTTACAAAATATGAAATTGATGAATCATCGCGACTATGTACAAAACCAATTATGGTGATGAAGGATGCAAATATATGAAACCAAGTTCTCAGAGCTTGTTTCAAGCTGTAGAAAGACACTTGTAAATGAAAACATAGTCGGGATGTGCCGAATCCCGAAATCCTGAGGGTTGGTGCATGTAAACAATTTCATCCAGTTGACAATTTAAGAAGGCATTATTGATGTCCAACTGATGAATAGGCCACTGATGGGATATATCAAGGCTCAACATCTCGTCATAGTTGATGTCGGGTCTTTTATTTCTGCCATTAGCAACCAATCGTGCTTTGTAGCGCTCAAGAGACCCATCCGCCTTGTATATCTTTAAATTTAATCACATAAAGCGCATATTTTCCCCTAGAGGCCTTAGAGAAAAAACCCAACTTCTATTAGCAATAAAAGCATTAAATTCGTCCTTCATGGCAATGATCCAATTAGGGTCTTGGAGGGCTTGAATATGTGACTGTAGTAGGGAGAATCGGTTGTTGTGTGAAGGTTTAGGCATTGAGTGGGTTATGATATGCTATGGCAAGCTTTAGTGACCCTACGATCGGTAGGGAAGGGTGATGTAGGTTTCGATAGTTGGTGGTGTAGGGCTGAGAGGATAAGGGGTTGATTGCGTCACAATTAAATGAGGGGCAGCGGGGAAGCTAGGTCCTCGACCTGAGGAGAACCAAGAGTGTAAGGGGACCCAATATGATGGACAGTTTCAATGAAAGGAGGGTCTGATAAAAGAAAGTCAAGAGAAATAGGAGATGGGAGACATGAAACGGAAAGGAAGTCTCGTCGAAAATGACATGATGAGAAATTATGATCTTTCAAGTGGCTAGGTCAAAACATTGGAAACCGCAATGATTTGAAGGATAACCCAAAAAAATACAAGGAGTGGAACATGGAGTATATGAGGGGTAGTGATGTACATGTAGCACAAACAACCAAATACACGTTAGTGAGTAAAAGATATTAGTTTTGGTAGAGTTTAGTGAATGAAATTTGATTGTTGATGGAAGTAGTGGGTGTGAGGTTTAGAAAATGAGTAGCCATGTCCAATGCTTCCACCTAAAATGTTGAAGGTGGGTAAGTTTGGAAAAGTAGGGTGCGAATGACGTTATTTATGACGAGAATCATTCATTTTGACTTCCCATTTTGTTGGAAAGTGTTAGGGACAAGAGAAGCGGAAGGCAATACCAATTTGATAAAAAAAAAAGGTGTGAAATTGTTGGTTAACGAATTCGCCCCCATGATCGCATTGAAATGTTTTAATTTCGGTATTAAATTGATTTTTGACAAACATTCAGTAGTGTAAAAAGTTGCCAAACACATAAGATTTATGGTGGGTCCCGATGGCGAAGGATAGTGTCAATATTTCCAGATTGAGGAGACACCCCGTTGACGAGATAGATGACAAGAGTCGTTTTGGGATCAGAGCATCGATGTCTGCCAAGAGATTGGAGAGAAGCTTGATCTTTTGGCAATATTGGGATATGTTTCGATCATCGATGTAAATAATGTGTAATTAGTCATCCAACTATATGGCTCTTGCATCTTTATTTTCCCGAAAGAGAGTTTCAATACTTTGCCACAAAAAAAAAAAAAAAAAAAAACAAAACAAAACAAAAAAAAAAAAACAAAACAAAACAAAACAGTGGCACCTTTCTTGAGTATCATGGTTATAAAAGAGATTGCGAGAGGGTTTCATAAATCCACATTTTGACAACGGAGTTGAGTTTGTGCCACACAGACTCGTGATTGTCGTGTTGTGTGGGTGTAAAAGCGACATCAAGATGACCGAGTACCCCACATCCAATGCAATGGGTTTCAAAGAGCTCTCGCCAAGCGTTGTAGTTCTGCTCATTAAGATCTAGGGTTTAGGGTACATAGGCTTTGATATTGGCAATACCTTAGGTTTTTAGGTTTGGGACGATGGTGGAACGTCGCCCATAAGGGGAGGTTTATGAAGAGAATGGAGAAAAGAAGAAGAGGAGGAAGAAGTGAGAGGTAAGCTGGCTAACAACAAGATGAGGGGCTGTCAGATACCTAGGATCGTGAAGAGTAGTTAGGATGGCGAGAAATTTGTGGATGATATCGTGTTTAGGATACAATTTCCATATCTTCATTCAAAAAACGTGAATTTAATATATACATAATACATGGGCTACTAATGGGCTATAGATATACAAACAGATGGGCTAGAGAACGTTATTCCAACACACTTAATCCCTATGTTTCTTGTTTACAGCTATTGCTCTTGTATCAACTGATAGACGTTCAACTAACAAACATACAACTTAAAGATGCAAAGAAAAAATAAAGACGACAAAAGAATTATACGGTTGATACGATCAGAATAATTGTGCTACATCTACAAGACAACTAGAGATATTATTATTGAACTCGAATGATGAAGTTCGCAGTACATTAAGGTTCAATTTTTACAACTAGGAATATACAAAAGAAATCGTGTCTACATAATGTAAGACACTAACCTAGTATCACATCATCTACCAACATCATTTTCGATATAAGACGCTCTTAATACGTATAAATGAGTCTTCATAACTCAACAAATCCAAGTATAAAAAAATGTCACAACCATCAATAAAATTAGGTAATAGCACTTATCAGCACTTATCATTTATCTCTAAAATTGTCATTTGTAAAACGTGTATATTGACGTAGTCAAGAGTCTAAGTTAGTTCCTAAGAGTTAGGCGATATTATCTCTACTCTCTTGTATTTAAACCTTGTACCTATTGCTGATGCACTTGTACAGAAATCATACGATTACCTTTATGGTATCAGAGCTTGAAATTTCCTAACTCAAAATTCTGTTTTTTCTTTTCATCCATGGCATCAAACGGCTCTTCTCTTCTTAACCTAGCCGCCACCACCAATGCCTCCACCTTCAATTTTCAGATCCCATCCATTCCCATCAAGTTAGATAGGGATAATTTTGCTCTATGGCGCACAAATATTGTGTCTGCCCTTGAAACCTTCGATCTTGAAGAGTTTATTTTAGATCCACATCCACCACCCACTAAAATTGATTTACCCGCTATTGAAGCTGCTGCTGCTACACCTACTTCTCCGGCGATTGAAGCTGTTCCGGCTACCACCATCGCAAATCCAGAGTATATTGCCTGGAAAAAGCGTGATCGATTTGTGTTGTTATGGCTTAAATCCACCTTATCTGAAAAAGCCCTAGCTCTCGTCACTTTATCTACCTCCTCTCGCCTGGCTTGGCAGGCCTTGGAGAAGACTTTTCAAGCCCAAACTCGGGCATCTAGAATGCAATTAAAAGTCCAACTTCAAACCCTTTCAAAAGGGTCCATGTCCATGATGGAATATATTGAACGAAAGCGTTCCATTGCAGACACTTTAACAGCCAATCTTCATCCTGTATCAGACGAAGACCTCATTGGGCATATTTTAACCGGTC
This sequence comes from Cichorium intybus, assembly GCA_023525715.1. Taxonomy (NCBI): domain Eukaryota; kingdom Viridiplantae; phylum Streptophyta; class Magnoliopsida; order Asterales; family Asteraceae; genus Cichorium; species Cichorium intybus. The sequence goes on from CM042009.1 coordinate 46,176,127, forward strand.
TTGATTCTTCCTACAGCGCCTTTGTGACTGCTTTTATGATGAAATCCGAACCACTGTCCACCGATGATCTTGTTGGTTTCTTGCTTCAAGAGGAAGCTCGATTGGAGCAGGAACACACTCGTCTGGCCTCTGCCCAACCACCAGCTGCTGCTCTCACTGTGAATCGAAGTCAAGGTCGCAATCAAGGAAAAACTCAAGGACGAAACTTCAACAACCAAAGCAACTTCACCAACAACTATGAGTCGAACTCCTCTCAGATGTCTCGTAACTCTGACTCAAGGAGACGCCGTCCCACCTGTCAACTCTGTAATCGACAGGGCCATGAAGCCATTGACTGTTGGCAAAGAGAAAATCAAACCGACTTTCCCTCTCGTCGCCCAAATCCACGTAGCAACCCACGTCAAGCTAATCTAGCTCATTACAACAGCCCCTCTGCTTTTGATCCTGCATGGTATGCTGATACAGGAGCTACAGATCACGTCACACCAGACATCTCCAAACTTCATATAGCTGATGAATACAAGGGTGATGACAAGCTGCAAGTTGGAAACGGTAACCAATTGTTTATTTCTCATGTTGGCTCGTCTTCTTTGCCTAAATTAAATTTGCCAAATGTGCTTATTGTTCCAGATATCACAAAAAATTTGCTTAGTGTGTCCAAACTCACAGATGATAATGATGTGTATTTAGAATTCTGGCGTACTCACTGTAATGTTAAGAATTTTCAGGGGGAAACAATTCTCAAAGGGGACAAAACTGACGGTCTGTATCGCTTTCCGCACATCAGATCCAAATCACCCATGGCTTTCACTGGTATCCGTACCTCTCTTCACGGATGGCATCAAAGACTAGCACACCCGCATGAACCTATCTTACGAAGATTAGTTTCTAGTTTTAACCTTCCTGTTTCATCAAATAAATTTCCAAGTGTATGTGAGTCATGTCAACTTGGAAAGAGTCATAGGTCCCATCTTTCCTCTTCCCATGTTAATTCTACTACACCATTTGCATTAGTTTATTCAGATGTTTGGGGCCCCTCCCCTATGTTCTCTTTAAATGGAAATCGTTACTTTCTTCTGTTTGTTGATGATTGCACTAAATTCGTATGGATCTATTTCTTATCCACAAAATCCCAAGTTTTCTCAATTTTTTTACAATTTCGTACCATGATTAAGACACAATTTTCACATGACATCAAATCCTTACAAACTGATTGGGGTGGAGAATTCAGAAATGTATCTACTTTTCTTCAAACACATGGTATTGAACATCGTGTTTCTTGCCCATACACACAAGAACAAAATGGTGCTGTTGAACGCAGAAATCGCATCATAGTTGAAAAAGGTTTAACCCTATTGGCTCAATCCTCTTTACCTCACATATTTTGGGAACACGCCTTTAAAACCGCAACTTATCTCCATAATCGCACAATCACCCCACTTCTAAACCATGAATCACCTTATCAAAAGCTTTATCATAAAGTCCCAGATTATGCATTTCTAAAAACTTTTGGTTGCCTCTGTTATCCTTACTTGAGACCATACAACCCTCATAAAATCGATTTCCGATCAAAACCATGTGTCTTTCTTGGGTATAGTGCTTCTCACAAAGGTTATCTTTGTTTTCATCAACCATCCTCCCGAATATATATATCTCGTCATGTTGTATTTAATGAGGATGTATTTCCCTATCTCCCTCCACCACCTTTCACTACTACACCTGATCACGTGTCTCAAACTACATCTCCTGGTGTCATTCAAGTTTCCAGTCAACCTCCATCTCAAGTCCCATCTGCCACCACTAGGACGACCACATCCAGCTTCTCCTCTTCACCTTCCACCCCTCGAATGCCAGTGAACTCTTCCCCTGTTCTGTCACCAATTCAGCAACCACCAACTCCCCGATACCAGCAACCCACATCTAGCTCCACCGCAAGACAAAACCCTACTATACCTTCTCATTTCCGACCGGCTGATAACAATCAACACTCCATGACTACCCGAGCTCAAACCAACTCGCTTAAACCAAAACTATTCACCACCAGCCTGTCTTCAAATGCAGACCTTGAACCTAAAAATTACTCTCAAGCAATTAAGCACACATGTTGGCAAAATGCAATGCAGGCTGAATATGATGCTCTCATGAAAAATAACACTTGGTCTATTGTTTCTTGTCCTCCTAACACTAATGTTGTAGGTTGTAAGTGGATTTTCAGGATAAAACGGAAGGCTGATGGTTCTATTGAAAGACACAAGGCGCGTTTGGTGGCACAAGGCTTCAGTCAAGAGGCTGGAGTTGATTTCTTTGAAACTTTTAGCCCAGTCATTAAACCAACAACTATTCGGTTGGTGCTGTCCATAGCTCTCTCTCATGGTTGGCGAGTTAGACAACTCGACATTAATAATGCTTTTCTTAATGGGGACTTGACAGAAGAAGTTTATATGAAACAACCAAAAGGATTTGAAGATCCCACAAGACCTGATCATGTGTGTCGTTTACACAAGGCTCTTTATGGCCTTAAGCAAGCTCCAAGAGCATGGTTTACTAAACTTAAACAATATTTAGTTAACCATGGTTTTAAAGCCTGTCAGTCTGATAATTCTTTGTTCGTACATGTATCCCCTAAATCGACAATATATGTCCTTGTATATGTCGATGACCTGATTGTCACAGGTACCCATGATGGTCTTCTTCAAGCATTCATCACTGATCTTCATCAGAAATTTTCTCTCAAGGATCTTGGAGATCTGCATTTTTTCCTTGGCTTGCAGATTCATCGCACTAATTCAGGTCTCACCTTATCTCAGCAAGCTTACATTCAAGATGTTATTGATCGTAGCAAGATGACCATGTCCGTGCCTATTTCCACTCCTGCTGATCCATACACTCGTCTTCAAAAAGATGGTGACCCGTTTGATGATCCCAAGTTGTATAGACAGGTCGTTGGTTCATTACAGTATGCTACCATTACGAGACCTGACATCGCATATTCTGTAAATCGTGTCTGTCAATTTATGCATGCTCCTACCATCAAGCATTGGCAGGCTGTAAAAAGAATCTTGAGATACTTGAAGGGGACAATTCAGCACTGTTTACACTTCAAACCCACTTCAGCAACAGCTTTACATGCATATTCTGATGCTGGGTGGAATTCTGATAAAGATGACAGCAGATCACAGTATGGATTTGCAATTTTCCATGGGCCAAATCTTATCAGTTGGACATCTCGAAAGCAGAAGGTAGTTGCTCGATCAAGTACAGAGGCTGAATATCGTTCTCTAGCATATACTACAGCGGAACTAATGTGGATAAAACAACTTATCATTGACTTGAAAGCTCCGATAACCAATCCCCCCTTACTCCTTTGTGACAATGTAGGCGCTATCTTCATGAGCAAAAACCCGGTGATCAGTACACGGTCTAAACATATTGCATTAGATTTTCATTTCATTCGTGAACAAGTGGAAGCTGGAAATCTAAAAGTCTGCTATGTCTCTTCTGTTGATCAATATGCAGACATATTCACAAAACCCTTGGCCAAAGATCGTGTTCATTTTCTTCGTTCCAAGCTTCAAGTCCGTTCCTCCCTTGAGCTTGCCGGGGGTTAATAGCACTTATCAGCACTTATCATTTATCTCTAAAATTGTCATTTGTAAAACGTGTATATTGACGTAGTCAAGAGTCTAAGTTAGTTCCTAAGAGTTAGGCGATATTATCTCTACTCTCTTGTATTTAAACCTTGTACCTATTGCTGATGCACTTGTACAGAAATCATACGATTACCTTTATTAGGGCATAACATTTTGTTGTAGTTTTCATACTCTCTCTTAAGATCACTTGTATTAAAAATCTCAGCAACTTCGAAATAAACACATTATTTAATACTCGATTATCTCTATAACCACATCGCATCCAACCAATTTAAATAGATAGTTATTTATATGAAAACACAACTATCAACGCATCACTTTTCTTCTTAAGAAATAAAATAACAAACCCAAGGATTAAATAAAGACATACCGAGACATAGGTGCTGTTTGTTTTTGAAGAGGTAAAAGGTCTGCAGTCTGCGGACCACATCTGCAGAGTATCTACAGAGAAGAGGTGGACTAAATGTCTGCAGACTGCAAGAAGAAGACTGTTTGTTTTTTAAAGTCTGCAGGTTGTGAAAATAAACTGAAATTTAAAAAAAAAATTAAGTAAAACACATGAGTACGTTCAATTTATGATATTAACGAATTTAAGAATCAAAGCAAACATTTATTTTTTTAAATAATAAAGAATAAAAATTATGTAACCAAAGTTGGATTTACAAATAGTTTGTAAAGCTAAAAATTTGAGTAAGATTGTGAACCAAAGTTCTAATATTAAAATATATTTGTAGGTTTCAAATAGTTTATAAGTATGCTTTACAATAAAAAAAATGTCTATTATATGATATAACGAATTTAATTATCAAAGCAAACATGTCTTTTTTTAAGTTTGTGACATTTTTTTAAAAGTTTTACAAATTTATCTTCATTTTGTTTAAAAACTTAGAAAAATAAATATTGTTACTTCGAAAAAATAATGTTGATAAAAAAATCGCAACTATTAATTAAAAAAAATCAAAGTGTTTTTAAAAACAATATGCGTATTTCTTTTTTCTTTTAATCGAAGGTGGCCGGCGGCTGCGATTTGGTCGACGATGCAAGGAAGAGAAAACGCGAGACCGATTGGAGGAGAAAACGATATGCGTATTTTTTTTAGGTTAAAACTGTATTAATTTATTACTAGAAGATCTCTGCAGACCCTTGAAGACATTGGTCCATGTCTGCCCCAAAAAGAGGACGCACAGACCTTTTTAGGTCTGCAGTCTTCGAAAAAACAAACACTCTGCGAAGGCCCATGTCTGCGCGCCGTCTGCGTGGCGCAGACAAAAGTGGTCAGGAAGATCTGCGAAGAAAAAACAAACAGCCTCATAAAGAACATCGGTCGCATGAAGTCGGTGCGCGCCTATCACTACCCCACACATTTTACAGCCTCACATTATATCACAAATCAATTTACCCAAGATAGTCATAACACCGACAATTTCGTAATGGGCAAAATAAAATGATAATGTATATTTTACCACTTTCTCGATTGAATTTCTCAAATCTTTTTTAAAAAGCATGTCCTTACAGTATTCTATTCAGAAACAAACAATTTTTATCTATAAAACCTGTTAAATATAACACCATAATCGACCTTAATTACTTGATATAACGAGAAATGAAATAACAATCCCTTTTTTTAACTTGCAATCTTTCATATACCATTAGAAGAGTACAAAAAAGGAACATATACACACCACTAACTACCATTCCACTACAATAACAATCAAAACACAACTAACAAATTAGCTAAAAGGAACAAAAATCACAGAAACCGGGTGTGTAAAGATTTAAGATTTGAACAAGTTTGGGATATGTTTCAAATACAAATTCAAGTCCAACCACGTTTGTATCTTTGAAAAATTTCTTCAGTTTGTGCGTTTCTGTATGCGCTACAAGCTATAACGTACAAACTGATAAGAGCCACGATGGCTATAATCAAGATTGTGTTGGCGGTTCGCCATTCTTTCCTTAAATTCCCCAATAAACCGGCTTTGCAAGAGTCACAATTATAGCACAATTGGTTCGGGTCGTTATTCCATATGGGGCAATCCATATCGCCTGTAGGATTTGTCGGGTTGACCCACATTATCGGGTTCACGTATTGGTACCCGCACACAGTTGGAGGCTTGCAACATCCCGACTAAACATCATTACAATAAATAAATAAATATATTATAAACAAAATAGTGAAATATACTCTAATAAGTCAAATTAGCACTCAATTAGATCATCAATCATATTGACAAGATTGATCAATAAAGATTACGCACATGCTAAGTAGGCCCACAAAGCAAATTATTAAGTAGCATTAAAATAAAAAAAAAATACACTTCATTTTTTATATATGACCTCATAGGAGTTAAGCTATTTGAGCAAATTACGGTTAAAAGAACTTACTTTTTGCTAAAAATCATTTTAAGGATATATGTTTTTAACTTGAAAGTGTGTTTTTTTGATGTGCAATACAACGGAGCAAATTCGGGACAATGTACTGTACAACCATTATTGTTCAAATTACGGGTTATTGTAAATGAAGAAGGTTTGCATCAATGGTGTTGATGTGAAGAACACATAGCTATAAACTGAAATGGGAGAAACAGTACCTGAAGAGGAGAGATATTGGAAGCGAAGAATTGAGCAGCAGTGTACGAATCCTGAGTCATCTTTGTGCAAATCGAAGAGGAGGCTAAACACGCCCTAATATTCCCCCAATTATCCGAATCCGTTATGTGATCGCGTAACCACGACGAATATCCCATCAATCGATACTCTTTGTACTCTCGTCCGGGAACGGAGTAGGCGCCGGAAGGACGAGTGACGACGAAGGCGAGTATGAGGAGGATGAGACCGGTGATGATGAGGGCGGCGTTACAGAAGAGGTAGAAGGCTAGAAGGCCTTGTTTGTTCCAGTAGGCACCTACGAAGCCGGTTAGGGCAAGGAAGAGGAAGAGAACGCCGATAATGATGACCGGCCACCGGAGCCAGCGGATGCACTCGTTGTCCGGTTTGGAAGCGAGCCAGATACCGGCGGAGATGATTGGAATGGTGCATAGGAGGGCTATGAAGTTGAGAGTTGCTATTATGTTGTTGCTAACCGCCATGGCTGAGCAGAGAGTGAGAAGCAGAGGTGTGAACAGAGAGGAGAAGATGGTAGATGTGTCATGGGGGTTTATTACTCATCCTTTTTGTGGGGTGAATTTGTGGATAAATTATTAAAGTACGATATTTAGTATTAAAATTAAGAGTGTGTTTGGTTGAACGTGATGGAATGACAAAAAAATGGAATGAGATAGAACAAATAATGGAATGGACAAGGTAATGGAATGACTCACTACCATTCCATTATTATGTTTGGTTACGTTGGTGGAATAGAATGAGTCATTCAATGATCTTGTTTGGTATATACAGAAATATAAATGAATGGATTGAAAATACGTTATAATGACAAAAATACCCCCAAAAAAAATCAAAAAATTAGTATTTTCCACATTATGTAATCAAGAGTTATAATTTCAAAGAAATATATAATCCCTATTATAGAAAAAAAAAAGAATGAAATTTATTAATATATCCTTATTAAATATATACCCTTTGTTAAATATATATACCCTTTATTAGATGAAAATTCATTAAATCCAGCTCAACGTCGAAGTCTACGCTTTATTAGATGAAAATTCATTATATACCCTATACCCGCTTTTCTCCCTTATCCTGCTCAACGTCGAAGTCTACGCATCTAGATCTGAAGGTCGGAGTTCTAAAAATCGAAGAATGGGAAGCTTGAAAATCGAGATGTAGAGAGGGAAAGAAGCTCGTCGATTTCAGTTGCAATTCACGAGGAATCGGCGGTGGCGTCGATGGTCTGCTGCGACCGTGGTTGCGCCGGTAGGCTGCTGCGACGTTGGTGCCGCCGGTGGGCTGCTGCAACGGCGGTGGGTTGTTGCAACGCTGGTGTTACTGTGTGACATTAGGTAAGATGTTTTTCATGGGCAGAAGATTGGGAATTGTTACCGTGGGATACTAGGGTGGTGGCGCCGGTGGGCTGCTGCGGCGTGGTGGCGCCGGTGGGCTGCTGCGATTGCAGATTTGTAACGCCAAAAACATGTTTATTATATAATTATAATAAAAAGGGCAAAATGGTCATTTTACCTCAAAAGGGTAATTTAGTCTTTTGGACAGAAAAGGACTTGTTTTGTAATAATATTTTGAGTCTTGGACTTAAAATGTTATAAAAGTGTGATTTTTGTCAATTAAATTGTAAATTGTGGCAAAAGTTTGAGAAATACAAATTCAAGGACCAAATTGCAAATTTTTGGGGTGTTTTTGTTAATAAGTCGGGTGTTACAAGTTGGTATCAGAGCCGTGGTTTAAGTGAACTAGGTGTCTTAGATTAGATTCCTGGACTTAAACCTTGAGAGAAACACAGATAATGGACTGTTAGATATATATAAATTGTTATTATATATGTACTCTAACGGTTTACTGAAATTTTGAAGTATGAGAAATACACGAAGCAATCCTACTGGTGCGAATTCGCGTGGAACTGCAAGAAGTGGACCAGCTAGGTCACGCGGCTCTGTTGGGCGAAGAGCACCAGCGAGGGAACCAGTGGGACAAAATCCACCTGATATACGAGCTATTGTGGAATAAGTGGTTAGGCAGATGATGCCTGCGTTAACAAATAACCCCAACCTGAGCGGCAATCCTAATCCGAGTGCAAATCCAATTCCTACCGATGAGGCTGCAAAAAGTGTTCATGACGGGCAGCCAGAAAATGAAAGCCAGGGAGAAAGTCGGGCCCGGGCAATAAAAGAAACTCAAGGTGGGGAAGCCTCGATAAAGAAAGTTGGGTGTACGTATAAATCCTTCCTTGGTTGTAAACCAAAGGAATTCTCGGTGACAGATGATCCAGTCAAAGCTATGGAATGGATCATGCATATTGAGAAGGTGTTCCGAGTAAGCAAGTGTGCGGATGATGATAAAGTGGAATTTGCCACGAACCAACTTACAAGCGGTGCATTACATTGGTGGCAAACATATTACAAATCACTGGATCTTGATTCATCCCAATCGATACATTGGGAGCAATTCAAGACAAAGTTTAATGAAGAATATTGCTCAGAAGTAGCTATTCAGAAGTTGGAGGATGAATTCCTGCATTTGGAACAGGGTTCCCGATCTGTTCAGGAATATACCCTTAGCTTTCTGGAGAAAGCTAGGTTTGCGGAACACCATATCTACACCGAAAAGAGAAAGATCGACAAGTATGTCCGGGGGTTGACAACCCGAATTAGAGAGATTGTGCAACCGTTGAAACTAACTACTTTCCGGCAAGTAGTGGATCGAGCCACGGAAAGAGAAACAGAACTGAAGCGACAGGAAGATGAAAAGAAAGTTTTGGAAACGAAACGAAAGGCGGAAGACCAAGTTTGGACGCCTCAGAAAAAGTCGCAACAATCCGGGTCTAAGGGTAAAGGTCAAAGAGACGATAGAAAGTGGTGTGAAAAATGCAGAAAATGGCACTCCAGGAGTTGCCGAGTCAACACTACATCCACAAGTTGTCGAAATTGTGGAAAACCGAGACATGATGCTAACAACTGTCGGGCGGAACGTAGGTGTTTCCAATGTGGAGCTACGGATCATCTTCGCCTGAACTGTCCCGAGTTGAAATCTGGAACAATCAGTGATAGACCCAGGATAGATCAAGGCGAGAAGAAAGAAGAGCCAAAGAACAGGGGACGACCGGTGGCCTCGCGAGCTTTCCAGATGACTGTGGAGGAAGCCCGTGAGAAGACGGATGTGATTACAGGTATCTTTACTCTCAATACCATACCTGTATATGTTATATTTGATCCAGGAGCAACACACTGTTTTGTATCGGAGTCCTTGCTGCCTCGCCTGAATGTACCGTTAACACCAATGGATGAAAGCTTAGAAGTGGCTATAGCGGACGGCAGATATGTTTGGGTTTCTGAACACTTGGAAGGTTGTCAGCTTAAAATCTACGGGACCATTTTCCCTATAGATTTGAAGCCGATGACTACCAACGAATTTGGTGTAATTGTGGGTATGGATTGGTTGGCAACAAATTATGCTAACATGGATTGTAGAAATAAAAACATCACGGTATTATCACCGGAAGGAGAATGGATGAAGATTCAGGGTGAACGACCTCGGTTAAGAATGCCAGTTATCTCCTTTGCTCAAGCCCGAAGCTGTGTCAGTAAAGGAGGGATGTCCTATTTGGCTTATGTAACAGTAGCTCAACCAATTAAAGTGGGGGTAGCGAATGTGAATGTGGTGAATGAGTTCCCAGATGTGTTTCTAGACGAACTTCCAGGGTTGCCACCAGATCGACAGGTTGAGTTCACGATTGAACTGATTCCGGGAGCTGCTCCTGTTGCTCGAGCTCCATACCGTTTAGCACCTTCAGAGATGGTGGAACTGCAGAAGCAACTGGAAGAACTGTTAGACAGGGGTTTCATCAGACCGAGTACATCGCCTTGGGGAGCCCCTATTCTATTTGTCAAGAAGAAAGATGGGTCAATGCGCATGTGTATTGACTATCGGGAACTAAACAAGATCACGGTGAAGAACAAGTATCCACTCCCACGAATTGATGACTTATTCGACCAGCTACAAGGGGCATCCTACTTTTCAAAAATTGATCTGAGGTCGGGTTACCATCAGCTAAAGATACGGGAGTCTGACGTTCCAAAGACAGCTTTTCGTACACGATACGGTCATTATGAGTTTTTAGTGATGCCTTTTGGGTTAACCAATGCTCCAGCCGTATTCATGGATCTTATGAACCGGGTGTGTCGACCGTTCCTTGATACCTCGGTGATAGTGTTTATTGATGACATCTTGGTGTATTCGCGAAGCCAAGCCGAACATGAAGTGCATTTGCGACAAGTGTTGGAGTTGCTTCGCCGGGAGAAGTTGTATGCAAAATTCTCCAAGTGTGAATTTTGGTTAAGAGAAGTCCAATTTCTTGGCCATGTAATCAATGCCGAAGGAGTGAAAGTTGATCCAGCAAAGATTGAGGCCGTGATGAAGTGGGAACCGCCCCGAAGTCCAACTGAAATACGAAGTTTCCTTGGTTTAGCAGGCTATTATAGAAGATTTGTCGAAAATTTCTCTTCGATAGCTGCTCCGTTGACCAAGTTAACTAAGAAAGGTGAAGAGTTCACGTGGGCCGAAAAACAGCAAGAAGCATTTCAGAAATTGAAACAATCTTTATGTGAAGCACCGGTGTTAATACTACCGCAAAGCGGAGAAGAGTATGTGATCTACAGCGATGCTTCTAGAGTCGGACTTGGGTGTGTTCTAATGCAGAAAGGTCGGGTCATAGCTTATGCGTCCCGCCAACTAAAAGACGCCGAAAAGAAGTATCCAGTTCATGATCTGGAATTAGCTGTCGTGGTTCTAGCATTGAAGCTGTGGAGGCACTATTTATATGGTGTGAAGTTTGTCATTTACACTGATCATAAAAGCTTGAAGTATTTATTTGATCAAAAAGAGCTTAATATGAGACAGCAAAGGTGGATGGATCTACTTAAAGACTTTGACTGTGAAATTCAGTACCACCCTGGCAAGGCGAATGTGGTAGCAGATGCACTAAGCAGAAAAGAAGCTCCTCTGAAAGTTACATCCGCGTGTATGGGTGTAGCAAGCCGCTTACCAGAATTGATTCGTTCAGCACAAGAAGAAGCGTGTAAGCCGGCGAATGTAAAAAGCGAAAGAATGGTTGGATATTTGAAGCATCTGGAAGAAAATGCTCAGAAATTGAAGACCTTCGGAGGTCGAATATAGGTTCCAAAACAAGGAGAAGCGCAGAATTTACTTCTAGAAGATGCTCATTATAGTCGATATGCAGTTCATCCGGGCAGTACCAAGATGTATCGGACGTTAAAACCGATGTATTGGTGGCCTGGAATGAAGAGGGACATTGGAAGATATGTGGAAAGATGTTTGACTTGTCTGCAAGTTAAGTCGAACCATCAGAAACCGTACGGGGAAATACAACCATTGCCGGTTCCAGAGAAGAAATGGGACCATATTACCATGGATTTTGTGACAAAGTTGCCGCGGACACCGCGAGGTTATGATTCTATATGGGTGATTGTGGATCGATTGACCAAATCGGCACAATTTATACCATATAAAGAAAAGTACAGAGTAGATCAACTGGCGAAAATTTACATTGATGAAGTGATTTGTCGGCATGGACTTCCAGCATCGATAGTATCGGACCGAGATAGTAGATTTACTTCTCATTTTTGGCAGAGTCTTCAAAAGCAACTGGGTACAAAAGTACTTATGAGTACAGCATATCACCCGCAGACCGATGGTCAGAGTGAAAGAACAATCCAGACTTTGGAAGACATGTTGAGAACTTGTGTCATAGATTTCGGTGGAAGCTGGGAAGATCATTTGCCTTTAGTGGAATTCGCGTACAATAACAGCTATCATTCCAGCATTCAGATGGCCCCGTATGAAGCCTTGTATGGAGCACCGTGCCGTACTCCGACCTGCTGGACTGAAGTTGGGGAAAAGCCGTTGGCTGGACCCGAAATTGTAGCACAGACTGAAGAAAAGATCAAACTGATACGCGAAAACTTGAAGGTAGCTCAGAATCGGCAGAAACAGTATGCAGACAAGCGAGTGAAACCGATAAAATTCCAAGTAGGAGATATGGTTATGCTCAAAGTATCCCCTTGGAAAGGCTTAATTCGTTTTGGAAAGAAAGGGAAGTTGAGTCCTCGCTTCATTGGACCTTTCCGTATATCCCAAAGAGTTGGAGCCGTGGCGTATCGATTGGAATTACCTGATGAACTTCATGGTATACATGATGTATTCCATGTGTCCCATTTGAGGAAAACTTTGTTTGATAAGTCTCAACACATACCTCTTGCTGAAATTGAGGTAGATGAAAAATTGAGATACCCGGAACAACCCGAGAGGGTGCTAGACCGAAAAATAAGACAGCTGATAAATAAGAAGATCAGCATGGTGAAAGTGCTTTGGCGTCATCACAAAGGTTCCGACATGACATGGGAGACCGAAAGTGAAATGAGGGAGAAATACCCTCAACTTTTTGTATGATTTCGGGGACGAAATCTCTTAAAGGAGGGGAGAATTTGTAACGCCAAAAACATGTTTATTATATAATTATAATAAAAAGGGCAAAATGGTCATTTTACCTCAAAAGGGTAATTTAGTCTTTTGGACAGAAAAGGACTTGTTTTGTAATAATATTTTGAGTCTTGGACTTAAAATGTTATAAAAGTGTGATTTTTGTCAATTAAATTGTAAATTGTGGCAAAAGTTTGAGAATTACAAATTCAAGGACCAAATTGCAAATATTGGGGGTATATAAGAAATGACTTGTGCAGATTTTAGGAGACCTACGGGAGTTTTCTCTTGAACGATTTATGCAAGGATTGATGGTTCTTGAAGGCTTGGAACTTGCAAAATTGGATTAGAGCGTTCAAAGGGTAGAATTGGAAGTTTTGGAGGTAAGTTCTTCAAGTTCTTGATAGTTGTTCTTGATGAGTTTAGTAGAACTCAAAAACTGAAATTACAGTTATGATTGGGTGTTCAAATTGATGTAATACCTCCATTAAGTCGTGTTAGTAAGAGCTTAACTCAACAAAATGGAAGTAGGTTGGTATAATTGATGAATTTGAAGTTTTGGGTTGTTAGAAATAAGAACCCTAATTCTTCTTATGATTGATTAAGTGGGTTTTGATGGTTAAAAACCTTGTTAAAATGTAAGGTTTTAGCCTAGGAACAAACCCCAAACGATTAAGAACGACATTAAGGACTTAAAGGACAAAACAGCAAGCTACAGTGCACAATTCGCGACTGGACAGGAGGTCTGCACTGGCGCTGGGCGCAGTGCGCCTCCAAGCAGAATCCAGACAGGGACTTTGAAATGCTATCTTTTGTTTGGCTTGTCCGATTTAGCTCAAACTTGAACCGTAGGCTCGTTATGGTCTGAAAAGTTTGGGAAAATTTTTATATTGAGTTTCCGACCCCTCGGGGGCACTTTAGATCGATCCGAATGTCTCGGTGAATAGTAAAATTCATATAAAGTTAGTAAACGGAAAGTTTATTAACTAGGCATTGTTTATAACAATATTGTATTGAACTCTATTGTATTAGAGTTAATTGAAATGGTTATTAACCTATAATCATTTTGATAATAAATGGAATTATAGGTACGGGACAAAATTCTACGGATCACATTGGAAAGCAAGGAACAACAAAAGCTAGTTGTAGCAATCCTTCAGGTGAGTAATCTTGATTATATCTAGTATGATATATTGGTGCAGCCTTGTTGGCTAAGATTACTATCTTTGACATTAAATGGTGCGGCCTTCGGGCTATGATTTTGGTGCGGCCTTCGGGCTATGATATTCGGTGCGGCCTTTATGGCTATGATATTCGGTGCGGCCTTTATGGCTATGATTACGGTGCGGTCAATGATGACCATGACTTTTGGGACAGAAATTGTTTAAGAGTTTAATTGTTGTTATTCTCTTGTATATGTGTATTTGATTGCTTGATTACTCATTGGGCTTTATAGCTCACAGTTTGTTTGATATGTCCCTGCAGGTGAGCATGACCCTGCTAAAGGAAAAGATAAAGTCCGTGACTGAGGACTTAATGTTGAAGTGACGACCCGGCTTAATAATGTATAATATTTTATGTATTGTACTTCGTGATACTCTTGTACTCGCATTGTATTAACTGATACCCCTTACTTATGTTTTATTTGTAAAATATTTGGTTTGAAAAATGAAAATTTTTGGGGTGTTTTTGTTAATAAGTCGGGTGTTACAAGATTCAGTGACTACCAGCAAAGCAAACGGGAATTTGGGTGTGAAGTAACAGATAATCTGCCAAGAAGGTGATCATTAGAAGGGTAAAATGGGAATTTGTCTATTACACCTTGAATGGAATAAACAAAAAGCAGGGGGACTATCTGGAATGAAAATCCCGTGTTTAGAAGGAATGAGATTCCTTTTGTGAATGAGTTATTCCTTTACTAAGTCAACCAAACAGCCCATAATTCATTCCCTCCTAATGAGCCTTTCCATTCCTACATTGATTAAGGCCAACCAAACATAGCCTAAGAGTTAATGTCTAAATGGTTAATGAATTATTTTATTTTATTTATAAATTATCACTAATTAAAAATATTTATTATAAAAAGTTAATAAGTTATCTGTTTCTTCAAAAAATACTGCTAAAAATTATTCAAATAATAACATCTTGTGAACAAAAAAGTAAAGATACTAATTTGTATTTTCTAAATCAACGATAGTTTTATAGAAAAATAGTCAGTTTCCTATTTATGATATTAGTCTTTAAATCAAATCTCATTTTTTCCGAATCTCAAACACATAATACTTTTATAGTGTTTCGTGTTATTTAGAGACAAAATCATCAGCATAATGTTGCGAATTTCGTTGTATGTTTTTTTGCAATGTCAGATTCTCCAATTTATATAAAGAAGATGATGACTAAGAAAGGAAACTGTGTGACTTTTAGAAATGGATGCAGTCTTTGGATTTTGGCAGGAAAAGTTCAACTATATCCATTTTCTCTAGCTTTGCTCTTTGGACCCTATTAGGAGCGCTGCCTTAGACCCTCGTGTTCCTAAGTACTTATTAGCAATCTAAGTATGCACTCCACACCTCCGGTCTCGGAAAATAGCCAAACTGAACTCAACTTGTTTCGAACTAATCTTAACTATACTAAATGTGTTGATGACACTAAAAGCACCAACATTCCTCTCCCATTTTAGTAAAATCATTGATTAAACTAAATAACAAACACAAACAAAACTCATGCATAAATGAAAATACATGGATGATTGGATTTTCATATTAGTTTGATATACAGTTCAATTACTCAAGAATCTAGGCTTCTTAAGCATTGAACCCATCAACTCATATGAGTAACTAAAGATATTAAACACATAAGGTTTATACAATTTCTAATGTTTATACTTGAGTCTATTACAAGCCATGTGTCCTATCTATTCATGAGTGTATAAAAGCCTAGCCCAAGCTTTCTAAAAACGACAAAACTTCACACCCACATAGGTAGATCTCTTAATTTATGCACCTACACATGCACTTTTTCAAAAGAACTATTAAGAAATAATCTCGGCCTACCTAAAGTATAGGTTGAAGCTCATACCTTGGGATGATGTAAACAAATGTGCTTCTATCTCTAAAATAATATTTCCGCATTGAATCCAACTTCTAACGTTATATTAGAAGAGAATTTGGTATCTCACCCTTAGACATATCAAGTGGGCCTTAAACTCATCCATATTGCTGACTTATTTACCAAGTCCCTAGCTAACCCCTTCGTCAAGTGATCAACCAGATTCTGTTGAGAGCAAACAAATTTAACAAAAATGATTCCATGAGTTATAGGCTCACGAACCATACTACGTCTAATACCCAAATGTCGCGACTTTCCATTATACGCTTGATTGTATGCCTTTGCCAAAGTTCTTGCACTATCACAGTGTATGGAAATGGGTAAAATAGGTTTTGGCCACTATGGAATTTCATATTAAATTCCTTAGCCATTCTTCTTCCTTAACGGTAGCTGCAAGGGTTACAAAATTTAGATTCCATTGTTGAATTTGTGAGGCAAGTTTGCTTCTTATAGGCCTAGGAAGTTGGACCTCCTTCAAGAAGGAATCCCCAACCTCTTGTAAACGAGTGATCCTCAATGTTTGTAATCCAACTAGCATCAGTAAAACCCTTTTATGATAGAAGGAAACCCTACACAAGTCAAACCATATTCCGTGGTTTTTTTTTAAGATACTTAAGTACCAGTCTTATTACTTTCTAGTGATAAGTACTAGGATTATTAGTAAACCTACTCAGTTTTCCTATAGCAATGCAATATCAGACCTTGTGCTTGTAATGACTTACATTAAACAACCATTGACCTTTGATTATTCATGTTGTGAAACTGCTTGATCAGTGTTAGGTATAAGTTTCATAATTAGATCCATATGAGTACTTATGAGCGAACAATCTGAACAATTGAATTAATAAGAACCTTCTCAATATAATGAGATTGTGAGATAAAATTCCTTGATGTTCACATTTGATTCTTATTCCAAGAATCACTTTTGCCTCCCCCATATCCTTCATAGTTAATGGGATCATAAAAATTCTTTGGTGATATCAACTTGTTTTTATATGTTCCAAATATCAACGTATCATCCATATATAGGCAAATAATTACTCCTTTACTAGACATATCAAACTTACTATACACACACTTGTCCGATTGATTTAACTTAAAACCATTAGTCAAGACAACATCATCAAACTTTTTGATGTCACTGTTTAGGTGCTTACTTCAGCCCATACAATAACTTAACCAACTTACACATTTTTGCTCATTACCTGGCATAATGAAACCCTCTAGTTGTTTCATATATATATATATATATATATATATATATATATATATATATATATATATATATATATATATATATATATATATATATATATATATATATATATATATATATATACATACATACATACATACATACATACATACATACATACATATATACATACATACATACATACATACACACACACACACGAACCGACTTTTAGCAATAGAAGCAACCCTTGGATTGTGGCAGGAAAAATTTGGGACCCACATCAATGGTGATTCCCCTTGGAACCCCACCAAAGGCGTTTGCCCTTGACCCCCGTGCTCCCGAGTTCTTATTGTTGGGGTTGTATGTTTAGAAGTAGGGTCAGTTTATGAAATCACGGATTGGTGGACAACACAAGAGCAAGATGTTTGGAGTTTGAAGATCCCAACCAACACAAGAGCAAGGAGTTAGGAGTGTTAGCTTAAGTCGAGAATAAATGCTCATATTTCCTAATTTAGTCCATTAGAAGTCTTGCACTTTGAGATCAAAAGGATTTGAAAAAATCTAATTTGTATTTTTTTTATATGAAATGCATTTTTGATATCTTTTAGAAAACATGCAGTTGAATTCGGTTAATCATTTTTTTATTACCAAACCATATAACTTGAATTGCCAAATTTTTACAAATTTGTATACCTTGTATCAAGTTACATTTATCTTTATTACCATATGCATGTATTCTATGTTTCTTTGACATTGTAAAAATAGAAAATATTTATGATGATAATATATGTCAAAAAACTTTTTGTAAACGATATTTCATTTCGCCAGCCCTTTTTTAAAAATCGCATGCCCCAAGCCAAACAAATGTCTTAGGAAATTTTCTAAAAATAGCATCGATGAATTTGATTTATATGTAAAGAATCTAAAAGATTATTAATAGTAAATGCCTATCTACAAATCCTCTGTAACATATTTTTATATGGTTCTTGTTATTTCTTTCCCCCAAGTTTCTGTTGAATAATATAGTCAATCTAGTGTTTTCTAGGTGTCAAGCTACCAAAGTAGTACTAGTAGTTGGACTATAAATAATAATTCCATAAATAGTATTTTAAAAACTGAGTTAGACACCGAAAATAATAATTCCACAATAGTGTTTTAAAAATCGGGCTAGACACCGAACTGAGTCAACTGACTACCTTACCGATTTAATGGTTAAACTCGTCAATGATGCAATGAGACATCTCCCTTCTTTCCTTCATTAATTAAATTAATACAATAAGCTCCAAAAGAAGAACAAAATTTAAAAGAAAGAATCTTTCACATAGCAATCTTTCATCATCATTATAAAAGACAACATTATCAGTGACGAAAACTAATAATTCCAGCAATCTCATCAAACGAGTTGTAGAATATTTCAACGTTAGTTTCAATACTTTGTCATTTTCCTTATACATTGCATAATCATAATTTCAAACATATAAATATTATTCTAAATCACATTATGACTTGTTTAAACATGTACTTAAATTTGATCATTGTCACATGTTGATGTTTTTTTTTTCGATTTTCTCCCATTTTTTCATTTCACAAAAGTAAACCTTTTATAACAAATTTCTTTGAGTTCCACATCATTTTATTTGATTATCCTAACATCATAAATCTTTAAATTTAAGATTGCTATGTAGGATTTCAAAATAACACTTAAACTCAAAATCAAGCAACATAAAAGTAGAATGGAGATATATTAATGACAGGGGCGAAACACAAGCACCATAAATAAGGGGGCCAAAATGAAATTTCAAAAAAAAACAAAAAAAAAACCATATAATCAAATTTATAAACTTGATTAATACGATAGCTATGAGAGTCAACAATAACCATTTTGCAATTTCGAGATGTAATTTGTTTTTCTAATCTATGTATTTATAAGAAAATATAAACATGACTAATACAATAGCTATAAAAAAAAATCACAACAAATCACTTTCAACAACGAGTTGACAAAACTTTTCAGTGGTGATGAACATTTTTCATATATATATTATAAAAAGTGATCAATAAAATCTGTTTGTAAGTTATGATATTTTCTTCACATGTTTATGAATGTATCTGTAATTTATATGAAAATAAAATGGGCTCTTCATTAGGCTTATTAAATATTATATTATTTATTTGTACTTATTATTCTCAAAATAATTGTTGTTGACTTCGAAAGAAGTTATTTATGCAAATATAGGCGAGGTTCAAAAAAGCATACGAAGATTCTAATCGCAATTGTATTTGGTGTCCTTTGGTGTATTTGGCGGTCAAGGAATGATAGATGTTTCAACAATATCCCTATGGAACCGGCGAAGCTTTTTGGATTTATTCAATCAACGGTATTTGGATGGGTGAAGCATAGATTCGGTAAAGGTAGCTTTATTTGGTGCAATTGGGTTAAGTCCCATTTTCTATGTTTGTAATTGTAACTGTGTTCACTTTTCCGTTGTACTCTTGTTCGTCTCTTCTCTGTTAGCCTCTTGCTGGCAAGATGGGTCTTTTATTTTTATTTATATAATTTATTTGCCGGTTCCAAAAAAATAGTACAAATTAAGAGATAATTAATATATTGAAGCCTCAATAAGAATGCAAACGTCAATTGCAGCTTTAATCAAAACATAATATAAAAACTTTTAATTTTCCACACATTGATGAGATTGGGATTGACACTTTGACATACTTTTATCTACAAGTATATATTTCTATTTACAGGATTCATCGTATAATTACCATTACTTCCAAATTTTATATTGATATATTATTAATTTTCATATAAGTCCTTCTATTTTATTCGTTATTTAAAATTTGCATTACATTTTTAATTTGTTATTTTATATCTTTATTTATTTGTGTATTAACTAAAAATCATATATATATATATATATATATATATATATATATATATATATATATATATATATATATATATATATATATATATATATATATATATATATATATACTAAGAAACATTTTTAAAAATTATATTCTTAAAAGGGGTTTCTAGATATTATTAACCTCTTTATATATTTTTTATATTTAACTTAATGAAACAATAATGTATTACACTGTAATAAAAACGGCTTTGTATTGTGTCATGTTTGTATTCAATCTCGACACAAAATTGACATGATATAAACATGTGTTGGTTATTTTTATGGTGTTTTAATTGGGTCGTTTTCGTGTTAGTAAAGCAAAACACGACATTGTAAAGTGTCATGTTCGTGTTATATAAAAAATTGACGACTGTTTGCGATTAATAATAGGTTGCTAGTCAACCAACGACACTACATACTAATGTATAAAAATAAGATCTCACCTAGGCAAATCGATCTTGATCGTAGTATAGTACGACCCTACGATCTCACTTAGGTAAATCGATCTCGATCATACTTGGATCATTTTTTGTTGTGATCGGAGTAGGATCGGATCGTAAGATCGTAGGATCGTTACGATTTACTTTTTTTAGAAAAAATTTCATATTTTGTCTTGTTCTAGCTAAATGAATAAAGTGTTAACTGTAGAAAAGCCATTTTGATTTTTTTTATTTCTAAATGATGTATTTGAGATGTATTTTTCATGTGTTCAACTACTTATTGTAACGGAATGGTTGAATGATTAAAAAATGAATTTTTTATGCTACGAAATGTTTTTGGTAGGATCTTACGCTCCGATTTGATCTTACAATCTGATTCGATCTTACGATCACGATTTTGCAAAACGAAAAAAGATATTATATAAAATCTCGATATTGACAACCTTGACCTT
This sequence comes from Cichorium intybus, assembly GCA_023525715.1. NCBI lineage: Eukaryota > Viridiplantae > Streptophyta > Magnoliopsida > Asterales > Asteraceae > Cichorium > Cichorium intybus. The sequence goes on from CM042009.1 coordinate 46,197,016, forward strand.
TTTGGTTTAGAAAATCCATGACATTTCGCATTCGATTTTTTACTTTCATTTTTTATACATGGAATTTTCACACACATACACACACACACTGAAACATCCTCCCTTAAGGCTTTCCATAAAAACATCATTTTCACTCTGGTTTGTCATCCTTATTCAAAAATCATCATTAAGTGAAAATTTTAATTTCAACATCTTCAAAATAAGTCATTTTTCGTCCAAAACCGTTTTAAAACTCATGGGATTTATTGAGAAATAATTCAGGGTTTAAGTTGCGGAAAACATCATTTGGTCTCACTTTAAATAAAACCTCATGGTTTATAAAATAGCGAGGTTGTTACAATTCAAATACCATTACACAGCTTAAATGAAACCACACAAACCGTGGCCTTCTAAACATCTAACTCTTCTAAAGTCATCTAAACTCCTCAACCTGAGTACACATCCAAATAAGTTATGCAATTGAAATGCCTAGTGAGTTTACCCGAGGTTGACCCATTCAGAGCGGGCAGTGAACTACCACACTCTGGACAAACATCCAAAATTAGTTTTGACACACTCAAAGGTTGTTTAAAACATCATAAGGATTTACTCAAAATAGATAGCTATGATATGTAAATGCAATGCATGGTGCAACTATCCCAAACTCATGTCCATCTCATAAAAGTCCAACTCACTACAATGACACCTACCTAAGTTCACAAATGACACGCATAAAGCATGTCACTCGATCCCTATATAGGAAAAACTAGGACTAATGGCTATGACACTAGCCCCATGAGGGTTAGCAACTCCCTCATGCAGTTTCCTATTGTCGGAAACAATCCCAATACATCATTGAGGGTGGCTATCTAGCCCAAAAGGCCCTCTACATGGGTATAACATCATAAAGGTGGCTATCTCAGCCAAACATCATTAGGGTCATCATAAGGTTCACACGGTCAATCCCATCCTATATGCAATACAATGCACAAATAGGATGCTCAAAACATTTTTCAAAACATCATCATAATATTTATTTGAAAACATCTTTAGAAACTCATTTTCATGTAATGCACAAGTAGCAATCATATAACACATTGCACATAATAACATGCAGGAAAAGTAATTGATAACACACACAAAAGGTAGTGGGAAGGATATGTACTCCCAGTAAACTCACCCAAGGTCAACTGACGAGTCAACACTTACTCCATACAAGGTTGATGCATTTGAAGGCGCTTCTAGACATCAACTCTTCCATCCAAATCCTCCTAGTTGAGTGATAACTCAAGTCCTTAGTCTCACTTCCAAGTCATTACAATATACCTCCTTCCTACAAGACAATAATGGAAGGTGTCATACTCGATTCATCTAAAAGTCGCACTATAATTTCTTTTTTGAACTAAGAAGGTACTATCATCCACCATCCCAAATTGAAGTCCTTGACTCGCTAATATAAGAAAAACCTTAGTTAAAACATCCCCAAAGATTGGCAATAAAAAAGGACCCAAAGCCCAAACCATAAAGCTCAAAACCCCAAAAACTGAAAATTCTGGCCAGATCCAGCTACACGGGGTCGTGTAAAATCAACCAGTAAGCATAGACCCTCTACACGGGTCGTGTGCCAGTACACGGGGTCGTGTACGACCTGCTGTAGCTTCGTTTTTGAACATTTTCACCCCTTTTTGACCCAATTAAAGTTCCAATTAAACCCAAGACTAATTATACATGAAAATACACATCTAATAACTCATTTCCAAGTATTCAACTCCCAATCCAAGTGCTCATGACTTAAACCAACGGAAATCACAATTCAAGTTCTTATCTATTATCAAGTGGTTAATGAACTATGTTCCAAGTCAATCATTACACTTAACACCATTAAGTATTCCATTAAGCTCTTAACCAAGGTCATCCCTTAAGGGAGTCATTCCTACACAAACTCCAAAGAAGATAGCCTCATGGAATCCCCAATTCCAATCATTGGTTCAAAAGGTTAAACTCATGGAATACCCAATTCTAATCCATCAATTGATGATTACAAGTGGAGATTCCTTCTTCCATTCCATGGAATCATTAGGAAATGATCCTTACTCTACCATTACTTCCAAATTGATGCAATAACTCATTCATCCATTAAACCAAAAGATCCATTTATCATATACATGGATAAAACCCATTTCAACACCCAATTCCTATGTTCTAGTGATTCAAGGATTAAGATTACACATCAAGGGTTAGAATCCTTAAGGAATCATTAGAAATGAATCCCTTCATCCAAACCCACCATATTCATCCACCAATTTCTAGATTCCTCAAATAATCATCAAATCCCCAATTTCTAGGGTTCATAACACCCATTTGAATATAACTATTGGTTCTAGATCATCCATGGATTTAATGTAGACTCCAACAACTTAGAAACATCAAACAAACATTAGGAATCATAGGAAAGACCTCCTCCCATCATAAACTTCGGATTGGGTCCAAACCCCAAACCCTAACTCGAAATCTAAAGCTAGAAGATGAATGATTTATACCTTAGATTGTTAGGAAACTTCAAGGACTTGCAAGAATCATCCAAACCAAGCTCAAATCTCTCAAGAACCCCAAGAAATCGCCACTTCCTTTATCCATATCTCTCAAAAAAGTGATTTGGCTGAAATGGGGGAAACCCATCACTAAAATTTTGATATCTTTCACAATTGGCAATAATAGTCCCTATAGTTTGATCTTTCTTCACCCAACACCCAAAAGTCCATTATTCTCATTAGAAGTCTCCATATTCATACTTATGCCCCAAATATAATCATTTATTTCACTTGAGTCATTGTCTAGGTCAACACTAACCCTCAGTTTTCCCAAATTGACACAAATGGTCCCTTATGCTAAAATTCTTCATAATTTAGTCACTAATATCAACTTAATGAATTATTTAACTTACTCTAAGCTTCTAGATCAGTTCCTTCATAATATTTTCTAATCTTTATAAATTCTTGACTAGTCAAGGCTCAATGGCTAAGTTTGGCCAAATTGACACTTTTAGTCCTTATGACAAAATTTCTCACATTTGGTTTACGAATAGATTTTAAAACTATATTTGACTCATTTATTCGCAATATAAAAATATAACAAATATTAAATTTATTCATTTATTTGATTTTCTTTATTTACAAAGTAAATTTTATTTTGTCGGTTTAGGCCCAAAACTCCTAGGCCCAAAACACAGATGTTACACACACGCACACGCACACACACACACACACACACACACACACACATATATATATATATATATATATATATAAATATATATATATATATATATATATATATATATATATATATATATATATATATATATATATATATATATATACACACACATACTAATGTAAATGACATATATAGTAAGTAACGAGACGTTGGAATATTTTTGAAGAATCAATTTGTAAACTATATATTGCTTTAAGCATACATGAAGGAGAATATAATAGCTTGCATATTTTTAAAATGTCAAAAGACAAAGGTAGTTTTGTAATAATTAATTGGTAAATATAAAATGTATTAACAAAAATATTATATAATATGGAATTGAACTGGATAAAAGATTGTGGTAAAATCACATCACTCACTTATACACGATTAATTCGTGTAGATAGGAGCACCCCCTAAGACTATCCACATTAGCAACCCAACCCAATCTAACTATTCTATTAAAAAACTTAATCCTATATTTTAATTAAAAAAAACCACAAATTATTGTCTATATTGGTCTCATTTTGTAAAGAAAAAATTACATATTTTAATGTCTTTTATTTATTTTTAGTAAATATTATATTTACATTTTAATAGAAAAAATGTTAAAAAGAAGTAAAGAAAAAAAGAAATTAAAAAAAGAAAGAAGAGAGAGGGTTGTGAACGGCTCATGAACTGGATCGTGGGGGTGGCCTAGGTCACCAACATTTTCAGAATTTTAATTTTTTTTTTAATTTCGAACAGTGTGAACGGATTGCCCAATCTCCCTTAATGGGGATAGTCTAATACCCTAAACAATATTATATTAATTATTTAACAGTAAACACATTTAATTGATTGATGCCTTGATGGTGCTGGCAGACACCAAAAGAGAAAGAAGGAAATCAAACCCATTTATAAGAAAATTATTTTATAAGAATTTACCATATAGTTTAAAAACCAACGGGTTTCTAGAAGATTTAGGGGAAGGTCGGAGGGGTTTTTGGCGGGATGCTTTTTTTTTCCAATCTCTTATAGCCATCCGTCGCACAGATGTCTTCTTCAACTTCCGTCTTCTCATTGTAACACCTCCTGCTTCATTTTTCAACAAATTGATTTCTTTTTCACTGGCTTATGGTTTCGATGCAATCCGAGAGAGAGGAAGGAGAGATTGGCGTTCGATCTCATGGAAGCCTCCTCCTCCTCCCGATTTTCACTATAGACCTTGGCGTTACACTTCTCACGTACAATCGTCCGCAATGGGCAGCAACAAGAAGGAACCTTTGGACATATCCGATATCGGCGCCTCTATCCATTCATCCGTCTCTTCCCTTCCTTTCGCAGATCCGCGACTTTCCAAGCCCTAGATCAGACAACTATGCAGCCCTGCCTCACTTTCAGGTACTATTTTATCGTTTTTTGTTGTTTTGATCACTGGGTGTTAAAAAATTTCGATTTTATAAGCTGGGTATAGTTCATGTTCGAACCATTTGACTTAATTACGTATGAATTTCGGTGAAGCTGTCTCATGGCTGTTGACTGTAGCTGCGGTGGAGACTGGCGAGAGTAATTTGGTGGAGATTGGCGAGAGTAATTTGTGAAAATTTATGATTTCGTTTTGGTTTTTTTAGTGAATTTGGGGAAAAGAGTTGATTGTTGGAAGTGAATTTGACCTCCGGTGGATTATGGGTTGTGTTTGCAGCCAGCCGTCCGCCATTGAAGACAACAGAGAGAGTCCAAGGGACAGATATGGTAATAAAAGTTTGTCTGAATTTCGTGTGTCTAGGGTTACGTCATCAAGAAGGGAAGTCTACCGGGTCAAATCACATCATAAAACAACGATAATGGAGCAATACTAATTGATAAACACGTCAAAGGCTCAATCAGATTACCAGGAGAGAATCTCAATAGAAAAAGAGACAAATCAGAGTCCGTCGTTTCGACACACCAACCCACCCTAACCAGTGTCCCTACAGCTACCGAAGGAGAGCATGTGGCCGCCGGTTGGTAGCCATGGCTGGCGGCAGTGTGTGTGTGGTGTGTTGTTAGGTGTGGATGTTCATTTTCACTTCTTCTTTGACAGGTTTTGTGAACTTCGGTTTTTTAGTTAAAGTAATTTCATATTTCTTCTTGGATTTTAAGTGGTGAATTTGGAACTTTTTCTACCTGGTAAACCTCCTGATAAACCTTCATCTTCTTAAACGGATGTATTGCTTTACAATTTTAGTTTTTGTTTTGTCAATTATATTACTAATGTGTTCTATGGGCAGCAACAAGAAGGAACCTTTGGACATATCCAATCAGATTTGTAGATTTGGTGAGCTACAAATCTGATTGGATGAAAAATGGTTCACACTTGTACTTTCCCTTTGGTCAATTTAATGCTTCAAATATGTTCATGAAATTGGAGGAAATCAGTTATCACAAACAGAATTCCTATAATTGTTACAGGAAATGATTTTTCAACATTATATGCTCCTTTAGTTCGTGATGGGCGCATGGACAAATTTTACTGGTGCAACTCAATTTTATAATTTTTATGCAACTTTATATTATTAATTATTCACGAGTTTTCTTAAAATTTATCTAACAGGCAGCCTAACATCGACGATATCATAAATATTGTTAACAGAATGTATGAGAAAGATGGATTATCAAAGAACTATGTTGTAAGCATAGTGAAAACTTTTCCTAATCAAGGTATGTATATTCCATAATATTTTCCGTTCTTTATTATTTTTTATCTTTAAACTAACATAACATGTATGTTTTTTTTAATTGGTAGCCTTGGACTTCTATGGTGCCTGCTACTCTTTTTTCATTAGCCATTTTCCATTTTGCAACTATTATCATTTACTCTTGCCTTATGATTGTTGTTTATCCTGAAAATTGGTTTTATATAATTTGTTCGTTTCTTTCTTCAAATTCTGTAGCTTTAACTCCAAGCTTTTCTACATCAAAACAGAGACAGATTCCTTTTCCACAGGTTCAGTTTACATCTATATGATTTCGTCAGTCATAATTTCTCCTTTTCAAAATGTATGTTTAGTTTGCCTTTTAAGGTCGGAGTTATCGTTTTTCAGAAAATTGTTACTTAATTTTACATTGATCTTACTAATGAGTTTCCTTATATCAGCTTTTTATTTGGTTCTTCAAATGTGTTATTTTGACCGTTAATAATCATAAAAGTTTGAGCTAATGTTTTTTGGGTTATTATGATGAAGTTTCAACAATTTAGACAATTTCAATTGAATGTGTATATTGTATTTTTTTTCCCAGACATGTTTTCTGTTTGTCTAGAGTTGTATTTGTTTATAAACTATAATGTATGTTTACATGAAACTTTATGTGAAGTTTGTGCGACTGTTATTTCTTTGTTTCCTAAGCGTTGATACTGATTTTTATAAGGAGAATTTACAAAATTAAGAAACTCATTTACAAAAACCACCCCGACCCACTTAAGAAGGAATAAGTATGCATGCATGATTTCTTTAGGTTCCATGAAAATTGAAAATTACAATTACGCCTTACATTTTTTATTACATAGATCATGGTGGTATACTTGATTTGAAATATTATTAAATGGAAGAATTAGGTTAAACAAAAAATATAGCGCCACACTTTCATTTATTTGAGTTTTGTAGCATCTTACTTTCATTTCTTTCTACTAGCATTTTCTTCATTTATGTCAATTTTTAAAATTTTGTGTTTTGCCTTTACAACAACGACGACTAAAGAGACTATAACATATCTGAAATAGGTTCATTTTCGAAAAGCATTTTTTATACAGTGATGACTCTTCCCATTTTTTTTGGCTAATAAATATGCAACTTTGTATGTTATTGGCAGGTTAGATTTAAAAAGTCGGTCCAGAAATGAAGTATGTTGAGAATGTTGTACCAAAATGTGACAAGGTGAGCATAAAAAGGTTGATTGTTAATACTCTTAGTGTAAAGCTATTAACTTTCATCAATTTTGTGAGGGAAATGGTTACAGTTTTGGACATTAGGATCTCAATTTTGGTTTTTTGTCGGTTACAGTTTTGGACATTACTAACAAAGATTCAACAGTCAACGCTAAAAACTCTCTACATACAAATAAATTTTAATCAGATCCCCACCGCACGGGTCAAATACTAGTTGATATTAATAGATAATTTATATAAAATATTTTGCTTTTCGAATACAATATTTTCAATATACGAATATATTTTGAAGTAATATTAACATACAAACAGTTTATATAAAATAATACATTGTCAAATAATTAATTTACATACATAGACTATAACGGAGTTTGGGTAAATCTTAAATAAGCTTTTTATTTATGATCCATATAATTTGAGTAAGTTTTGGTTAGTTTATCGGAAAAAAAAAGTTATGTTTTTTATTCGTAGTTAATTTTAACATAAAAATGGAAAAATGTAGCTTTTTAGGCTATTGTTAAAGAGAAATTTTATAATCTTCTAATTTTTTCTATTAAAAGTTATATTTCATTATCCATATTATTATAATCTATATTATGTATCTGAATAATAAGTAAATACTTTATTATTTCAAAAAACGTTAAGCGTGATTTCAAAATAAAAAGTCATCCCATATATATGAATTTCTTCAAATATCTATCAATAATATTAGAAAAAACTATAAAGAAAACTAAAAAAAATCTTTGAAAACACATGCAAATACCAAAAACATGTATGTCATCATGACTCCAAAAGTAATAAACATGGAATATGTGATTTGACACACTTTTCAATCTACCCCCTCATATATAAAGGGGGAGATCAATAGTAGCCCCCAAATACCAATTGACCAATAAATACACATTGCACCAATAGTTAGCACACCAGTAAACAAGAGTTTTAAGTCACGAAGCCCAACAAGGAAATCAACAAGGGATATATAATAGCATCATAAATCCACCTTAAAGTTTAGTTTTGGTGGAATTAAGGAGCAACTCAAACACGAAACAAGGCGGCAACACTAGGCACACATCGAGAACATCGTCAAGACGACAAAATGAAGAAATAAAACGTACCAACATTCCCCCCCCCCCCCCCCCCCCCCCCCCCCCACTCTATCAAACTTTAAGTAAGTAGGAGGCTCAAGACCGGCAAATAGTACAACCATATATACCAATAGCACCACCAATGTCATATAACCAATGCCAGAGCTACTTGCCACACACATGACAACCTACATATATACCAACTCACATCTATACCTAGTCCAAGATGCAACAGATACCTTGGCAAGGCACGACTGCAATATATAATTTGGAGCATCAAGTAACCAACGCCACCAGCCAGTACTTCGATAAGAAACATTGTCTTTAATACGAAGCACCTAGGAATACCAATTGTCGACAAGAACACACTTACAAGAGATAACAAAAGACGATGGCATGGGATACCCAGGCGATCATGTAGGAAATTATAAGTAGACAATGGATGCATATTACTTAGATGAAAAATAATGGTGCATCTTTTTACCAACCACCCAATTTGGCCTGACACAACCATGGTACAAAAGCCTACCACTGGACAACAATAGAGATTTCAACTAAGGGAAGAGTTTGTTTGACACTTTGTCCCACAACAAAAGCACACACAAAATGTCCATGCCATACTCGATTGCAGGCAGAGAGAGGACAAAATGATAAGAGCATATATAAACATGTTTGACATGGCAACACCCAATGCTCCGGAAAGGATTGATAACATGACCATCCCAACATTACCTACGAGCTAAGGCCAACTCCATTTTTCAAAAAACTAGTCAGAAAACCACCAAATTCAAGGAAAAATCTAATTGAGCGAGTTCACCAATTCATAAAACAACAAGAAGAAGCCTTAGTAAATGAAAAACAACAATATGCATTAATGCCTAAGTTTATTCGATTATTTGTATCACTATGAATATCATTTAATAGATCATAAAAAGGTATATGTGTTGGTATACTTGTTTCTATTTTATTTATATCAATATGAATATGTAAATGCATTGCCATATATCGACTTCATTTTATTAAAAAAACAATCCCAACATTTATACATTTTTATGTTTTATTAAATGACATACATGTTTAGAGATGTATAAACGGATGATCCAATCCAATCAGATCCAGTTTGGGCCTTTTGAAATGTAATTCGATTTGACAAAGAACCGAACCGGTTTCCACCGGGTTTTCGTGTAGCGGTTTCGATTCGGTTAAATCCGATATGGTTGCGATCCTATCCGATCCGAAATCTGATATGATATTTAATATAAATTTACAATCCAATGGCTATATTTATAAAATTCAAAATTCAAAAATTTTGAAATCCAATGGCTAAAATCGCACCGGTTTGAACCGATTTTTCGAGAATCCGGTTCGTAATTTGGGGGTATGATCCAATTTTCTTTTGAAAGTTTGATCCGATTAGAAACCGTCGGATCGGTTTGGCCAAACCAGTTATGTCAATGAACAGTTTTGACCGGTTTCAAATTCGGATCGGATCGAGTCTAGAGGCAAGACCAGTCCAAGTCAATTTGAGGCCCCAGAAAAAAGTAAAAAATGAGGCCCTTAAAAACCTAAAGGGTGAAATATAATAAATGTTATTGCCTAGATTTGAACCCGGATCATTTAGGAAAAAGGTCAAACAACATCAATAATCAAGAAAATTGTATACAATTTTATGTCTTTATTGAGTAACCTAATATATAACATATGTTAAAAAATAGAAATTGGGCCCTAAAATTTAAAGGGCCCTGGGTCGTACCCCAGCTTGCTAGCCTTATTGGACCGGCCCTATTTAGAGGGTCTAACTGGTTTTGTGTGCATCTCTATACATGTTGACTTAAAAATCAATATATTTTTTTTATGAAAGCATCAATTCATGCACATCCATATTTTTTTAGTTTTTAGGACTTTAATGTTTTTTGAACTAAAAATATCAAATTTTATTATTTTTATGCTTGAAAAACGTGTACGGATATTGATATAAAACTACAAATTTAAAAAGAAAACTTTACAAAATTTTAGTTTTGAACATTAATTATTAAGAAACTAGTATTTCATATTTTTCGCAAACTATAAACAAATACATCACAGTTTATCATTTTTATGCTCTAGAAAATTTTGTGTGTGTGTGTGTGTGTATATATATATATATATATATATATATATATATATATATATATATATATATATATATATATATATATATATATATATATATATATATATATATATATATATATATATATATATATATATCATAATAAATAAATAACTCAAAGCCACATGTAATCTCCTCATTCATTTGGACACATGTCATTTTCTCATGATTTTGAATTTCTTAAAAAAATAAATGCTTTGTTCATTACTACTCCTTAATGATCGGTTACAATTCGACATTATAATTCTATCTCCCCTAATTACGCTTTTATTAATATGAAACTGTCAATTAAATGTTTAACCCCAAATTTCGCCTTACGATTTCAAAAATCAAATTGCAATTGTGAATATATGTTAGGTATTTTTGTATTTTCCCAATGGTAAATCGAGATTTTTTAAGCACTAATTGCAACAGATAGCAATATACTTCAATTTATTTGTGTATTATAGCATTCTACTTTTATATATTTCTATTACTTTTCTATATTCTCAATTTTGTGTGTTTTTGTTTATTTTTAAGATAGTATACTATTTACTTTAAATAGTACAATGCTTGATGTTTAGATGTTCTTATTTAACATTTTCTTTTAATCAACCCGTGTAATACACGGGCCTCACAACTAGTGTATATATATATATATATATATATATATATATATATATATATATATATATATATATATATATATATATATATATATATATATATATATATATATGTATGTATATATATATATACTAGTTGTAAGACATGTGTAATACACGAGATGATACAAAAAAATTATTATCTAAGAATATCTAAACATTAATAATTTTACATAAGAAATTTGTTTGTATATCGTGACATCTTGCTTTTGGTTTTTACTATTACGACTTTGTATTTTGATAAATATAATTGATTATGAAAATGTCACTGGTACTAAAATCAAATTCACTATTATTATTGGAATCGTTATTCAAAATATTATGACGTTAATTGCCTCTCTATTGTCTCCCAAATCATTCTACACATTAAAAAATAATATGATTTTAAAAAACAATTAGTTTTGAAATTGAATGATAACAATTAATTTTGGAATTAAATGATAATTAAACCGATCATTAAGGAGTTATAAATGTTTCAAACCAATTAGTTATTTTTAAGAAATTTAAAATTCTATTAAAATGACATGTGGCAAATTAAATGAGGAGATGACATGTGGTTTTGAGTTACTTATTTATTAGGATAAGATATATATATATATATATATATATATATATATATATATATATATATATATATATATATATATATATATATATATATATATATATATATATATATATATATATATATATATATATATATATATATATATATATATATACTAGGTTATAAGCCCGTGATAATCACGGGTTAGCAAACATAAAATTGTATACGTAATGTACTTTTTGATTTACTTTGGCTAATAGTAGCTTATTTTGGTTAATTGTATCTTATTTTGGTTTTGTATGTCCAATGGAGATGCATTTTTGTATTGTTCACATTGAAATAACTTTGTACTTCTTGACAATTTATTTAGGTTTCTAGCTACTTAGAATAAATGGTCGGTAGATTTATATATAAACATAGACACTAATTTGTTGTTTTATAATTGAAAAAAATCTAAATTGTATACAAATGGTTTTTAAATTTCAATGCTAAAAACAATATTTTTCACATAAAACTATCCTATAAATGAGCTTCAATGTCAAAAGATATGAAAATATTCAAATTTGAAAAATACAATGTTGTTAATAATTTTTTTTTTTAAAACCAATGCTAAAAACAATATTTTTAAATGAGATTTGGAAAAACTTAAATAATATCTTTTGATGTTTCTGTTTGTCATAATTAGAGGTGCTTAATCTGACGGATAATCTCAAACATGATGATAAAGAGACAACAAAACAATTTTGTATGAAATGGTTTTAAGATTCACGTCAAGATTGGTTATGAAGAAATGAACCTTGTCGATCCTAATTTGACATTTAATAAAACTTAACAATCCCATGCAAAGGATTAATAGTTCTTGTAACAACTACCATTAAATAAAATTTTAATCAAACTTTCACATCTCATAACATTTAATTACATGCTTCACCGTTAATGAAACTTTTTGACATTTAATTAAACTATTAAAGATGAAAATTTAATGCATGTCATAAGAATAACCATTAATTGAACTTATTTGAAAATTAAACATGCCGGGTTGTGCATAATATACCAGAAATAGGAATTTGGTTTAATGAAAACAGTATATACCAGCTACAAATACAAAATTAAAAATATAAAAAACCCAAATTGATTTTATATTAAATACTACGAAACCTTCACCGATTTATTTGATGCAGATATGAATCAAAACAAAATTTATATATTGATTTCTTGTTTCTGTAGGATGCCATATAGAACCTTTCTCCAAAATTCAATATATCTACTGAAAGTTGAAGATGAGATTACAATATGTAACTTTAAAGGAAAATGTACTTCCTATTATGGCATTTTTCATTAAGATCAAAAATAGTAGTGAAAATGAGCCTTAGATACAATGAACAAATAAATAAATGTAACTTGTTATTTCTTGCAATTATCCTGAAAATACAATCTGTAAACAAATATATGGAAGTACCTTGTTATTATGATAAATGAGACGCGTCTCATTTAAGGTCCTGCAAATGCAATACATCAATACTGTAACTCAAGAATTAGCATTTTAATGCCCAAAATATAAATTTACCTTCTCAAATCAACAATGACAGATCCAGATTCAGGAATTCGTTGTTCCTCTCGGGATTTCATAAACTCTATTAACACAATAACAACAAATAATAAAGTAATATCAAATAAAACTAAATTCCATTTTTTAATGTGCATGTTACACTTCTCGGGCACCATTCCAACCTCATCAAGGAATAATAGTGGAAAAGCATCAATGAACAAAATAATAAAAACTCACAAACATATATCTACGCATCTGAAGACATTTAATCATCACATCCCACATATAAAGAACAAACATGTTTAAGCGGTGTTTTTTTACTGCTTTTATGAAAAGAAGGCATTGAATTGTTGTTATAACCAAGCACAAAAAAGACTAAAGTATGCTAGACTTTCTATTTTTCCGATCCCAAGAAGGAATACACATTCCATTAACTCTAAAACTTCTTCAAAACAATTACAATGGCTAAATTCTATATGGTAAACCGTAAAAGACCACAAAGTCACCAAATTTTGGTATTGAAGCATGAAACCAAAGATATTTTCAAAGCAGGTAGTCTTCAAATGACACGCAAACAAAAGAGAACCAATAAATATAAAAGTTATATTTAATAGCTAAAGGTTAACTGCTGTCTTGAAAGAACGTTTCCTTCCAGAAATTGTGTAATTTTGTTTCCGGTGAAGATATAGATAAAAATCGACAACCTAAAAACACAAAAGAATATAAACACTGAAGATTCAAAGAAGTTTTCTTTTTTAGAGTTTGAGTACCATAAATCGCTGCATCCAATTAAGGATGAAACATCATAGATATGCCAGAGCACGATGGAAAAGGGGGATGGCTGAAAGTCCAAATTCGGAAGCAGTGTGACCCCTTTTAGTCATCATGACATGTGAAGTTTCGAACCTGAGAAAGCAAACAAAAACCTTTGTAGATGGCAAATCGGAAAATAAAAAAAAGAATCAAATCGATAAAGGAAACATGGAAAAAGGAAATCAGAAACAAATAGTCAGAGATAACAGGGGTGTATACCTCCTTGAGTAAGCCATGACGAAGAAGATGAAGTGGGGAAGTAGGGAAGCAAGGCACATATTCAAATGTGAAAATTGTTTGCAATAAAACTACAAACAAAACAAAAGTAATGGAAATTATTCAGACATTACCTCCAACGATTTCTAAACCAAATATAATAGATACATAATATAGGAGAAATGGGTACGATTGATAGAGGGTAGATGAGTAGCGATCGAAATCGATCATGTCAATTCGAACTTCCTTCCTGCAAATAAGCGGTCGAATTAGGTTAAATAAAAACGAAAAAGATATACAGGAAGGGGTGTATGTGTGTATTTATCTATAATCACAGATTTTGTGACGATGATTGGTTGTTGGTGGCGGTGGTTGTGTCGGGTTCCTTCACCACTACCAAAAATGAAAACGTACATATAGAATGAGCAACATCAGAGCATTACCACCAATCAGTGGGAGAGAAAGAGAAAGATAAGTCTAATTCAACATCAAGGGCAAATATTAAGAGAATTCGATTTCAAAATTGGAGCAGATTACTTACTGATTTCTTGTGGATTATATGGAAGTGATGTAGTTGCCTAAAATAATTCAGTGCAATTTATCATAATTGCCAAAAAAGCAGCAATCATACATTTTAGAGAAACAGGTAAGCGTTACACGTGAGGTATAAAGAAAAGATGTTAAATGGGCGGGAAAACAAAGGTGAGAATGCATAAGAGGCTGCCATGTGGCAGCTCTAATACTGTTTTATTAGAGAGTAAAGATAAAGATAAAGATAAAGATATATATATATATATATATATATATATATATATATATATATATATATATATATATATATATATATATATATATATATATATATATATATATATATATATATATACCTATGGAACCAGAAAAAATCATTAATCACAACTGAATCATCAATAAAAAAACACACATAATCATTAATGAATATAGTTAAACATCATACATATGTACATGTAACACATATAATCATTAATGAATACAACTGAACATTATACATTTGTACATGTAAATCACAAATGAATACAATGTTAATGTATGTAAGGAAAATGATTCAATGAAAGAACATTGTTATTCCATCGTTATTCATCAATGATTATAAACAAAAATAAGGAATTTAACATTAATCATCAATGAATAATACGTATAATCATATATGATTACAACTGTTTCATGTTTGGCACATAACAACTATTTAATTTTAATTTTTCTAGAAGGAATTTTCATGAAATTAGTACTAAAATATATTTGAGAATTTAGATTATCGTTAGGTTATAGATCTTGATTCTTTAGGAGCATCCAACATAGATTATTTATAAGAAATTAACATAATCGGACTGTTAATTATAATCATACTATTTCAATCGATAATCATTAAAACTTGTAAACGGATGGTTTTTAAAAGCTTTCTTACCTTTCAAAGAAAAATGTGAGAGGAGAGATGACAAAATATGAAACAACTCTCAATTGAAAATCATTAAATCATGTAAGCGGATGGTTTTAAATTAAAACCACAAAATAAAATTGGATTTTTGAAATCATCACCAAATCCATCGAACTAATAAAAACAAAAAGTCAAGTTAGTGGCTAGAAGAAAGATAATTTCACCAAATATTGTTTGCGGGGAAAGTAATGTGGGCAAATTATCACCATAATTGTGAACTACGAATGAAACAACTTCTCTTTCATGGTCGCAATACGTTTTTTAGTATTTTTCTTTGAAGAGGAGGCGCACGATGAAGGTGGGCTCTTTTGAAGATATGCATAGTTATAAAGACGAATGTTGCACCAGGATCGAGCGGGGATCACAGAGATACAAAGTCAAGGACGGCAAAAAACGGTAGTGGTGAAGGTCTTCGGTTAGGGTTTCTCACGGTGTGGCCGACCGTTATACGTGACAAATAATTAATAGATCGCAGGAATTAACGCTCTGCTTCCCAGTTTAATAAAAGAAAGAAAAGAAGGAAGAGAATAAAATGAGAGAAAAGAAAGGAAGATAAATGGATGGTTATGTTAATTCTCTTGCTCCCGTACACTAATATTTACTGTATACCTGTGAATCACAACCCAAATGTAAACAATATAATTAACCAAAAACTCATAAATAAAATAATCGAAAGCTTCAAAATGATAAACGACACTTGAAGGAATGAACTTGTATATTAACCTTTTTAATATAAACTGCAACTTTTATTCTTATTGTTTATAGTTTAACAAATTCCAATGAACAATAACTTTTTTAATTACACTGTATATTAAAAACATACTTCCAAAACAATACATAAACGCTTTCTATAAATTTACCGATATACCTTTTAAGAAAATAAACAATATAATTAACCAAAAAATTCCTGAATACATAGTAATAAACTATTTTCAAAATCCACACCGAAAAAAAACAAGCCTAAAAAAGAAATCAAATGTTATATTTGTCCAAACTATCAAACAAAAAAATTGCAATTAACTAAAGGTATAACGGCAATCCATTAATCGTCATTCGAACTCACTTAATCCCATATACCCATCATATCTTTCAGCACACCCATCCTTATCTGAAGTGGAGTACTGAATAATAACCTTTATTTTGCTTGATTCGTGGCCAAGAAATTGAGAGCCCTTGGTATTTCATTGAGTTCCAAACCCATTAGCTCCAATTGTTGAAAAATTTCCTCACCCGTATACTCATGAGGATAAGCTCTGTCCATTATTTTATTCCCTTCCATAATAGCATGAGCTACATTGTGAACGGCATTCACAATGTTCGAGTCAGACGATTCAACTTCTTCAACCTTTCTCTTTTTACTTTTACATTTCTTTGCACTCGAAGGCTGCTCGGGCGAAAGAGGCATGGGATATACCAATTGAATGTCATCATCATCATCAAGATTGTATGGATTCTCCAAAATTACTTCATTCGAAGCTAATAACTCGTCAACTTCAGAAATTTTTTCCAATTTAATGTTGTCAATTTTGTTCGATCTAGCATTTCTTTCCTTGGCAGTTTCAGCATCTTCGCCTTTTGCTCTGTCCGTAGAAAAGAGATCTAACATTTCATTGTAGTTAGACACTTTTTTGGTCTTCAACATTATAGCCTCGGGCTTTGACTGTGTCATGAAAAAAAAATAACTAATATTATAAACGGTAACATAAGTTATACACGGAAAAGTAACTAAATCATAAAAGGAACACTTACTTTTATTAAGTTATCCCATATTTCATCCTCGGCTTCAATTAGTTGAGTATTTGCATTCCAAGAAAAACCACTCATTGAAGTTCCTTGAAACAAGTCATACCACTGAGAAAATGCAGTTTTCAAGGTTTTTAAACGGTTTTTTAAATGATTTTTTGTAATTTTCATTTGAAGAATTGCACTCAATTCCTCAGTCATATCAGCATATGCTTGGGTAGTGAATGTCCCCTTAATCCTGTTGCCTTTATCTTGTTGCTTTATCATCGCTTGAACGAATGGGGAATCCATTTTCTCAGTCCACTTTAATTGTTCCTTCTTACATGTATTTGAAAAGGCTTCCTGTTTGCTCATGGTTACCTTCTAGATAGAAACATATATAAAAGTACATTATCAGAATAAAGTACTACTTGGAAACGGTTAACACAACGTCAACTTGAAATAATATAATGAAGTGGTTAATGGTATAGTTATGAAAAATGCAAATACTAAATAATATAAGTAATTTCAAACAATGATCGACAATACAATGTCAACTCGAATTAAACAATGTACTATTACGAAACTATTTTGACATATCTATTTCATTATTTGGATGTAACAAATAATTAGCCCACATTGCATTTGCAATTGAGTTCCTTAGTTGCTCTACCCTAGTACTACCCTCACGTTTGTCTCTAGAACTATGTCGATCTTTCTCTTGTGGTGCATTTAACAACTCATGCATGACCTCTTCTTCAAGAGCTTTGTCACGATCTTCCTCTAGTAAAAAGTTATGTAGAATACAACATGCCAAAAAGACTGAAGATTGGGTTTCACAAGAATAAAACGGTTCCGTTGTACTTCTAATGATAGGAAACGTCTTTTTTAGGACACCAAATGCTCATTCTATAGCGTTACGTAAGGATGCATGACGAAGGTTCAACAACTCTTTTGAATTCTCAGGTGCACGGGTGGAGTACTCTTTCAAATGATATCTAACACCCCTATACGATGTCATTAGTGTACTCGTATGTGGTAAACCCGCATCTACCAAACAATATCTACCTATAAATAAGGTCTAGTTAGTATTATCATAAAATATTAGACAGTCAAATTAATTTGGTTTAAGTAATTACCTCTTGGAATTAGTAGTTTATCATCCCTAGTAAGTGCATTCTTTATTATTCTTGAATCTGATGCAGTACCCTCCCAACCAGTTAATACATACGTAAACTTTAAGTCAAATGTACAAGAAGCTAGTACATCTATTGTCGGGTATCCCTTACGACCGCGATATCTAGGGGCGTCTTTACTAGGCACTTTAACACGAACATGTGTTCCATCAATTGCATCTATGCAATCCTTGAAATATGGATAAAATCTTTTCTTTTCTTGAATTTCTTTTGGAACCATATCACCGTTAGGTTGTTGCATATAATGACTTTCCAAAGATATAATTGCTCGTAATACTCTATGGAGGGACCTGGTTGTTGTTGAGCTAGAACGACGATAGATCCATGAGGCAAATCGATTTCGTAAATCGTTACCTACAATATGCAAAAATCTAGCGACATGCTCTTCAACGGACATGCATTGAGTACGTCGAAGACCACCGTCACGCACTAAGATTCCGCATAATGTAGTAAAAGCTTTCTGACTCATACGAATTAGTTCACGACATTTGCCACTATTTGCAAGGTCGTGTAACATCTCTTCTCGTACAGATCGTCGTTGTAAAAGTACTTCTCTAGTAGGTAAATTAGCATGCTTTATGTTGGACAGTCTACGTCGAGTAAGGAAAGCCACCAACAAGCAAATCAGATTAACCGCTTGCAAATGTCTAGCCCTTATAATAGAAATGGGGTTGAGTATCTGATTATCCATTCTATCAGATGTAGTGCAGCGATATTGTACTATATGTCGAAAAAGTTTTATTTGATTAGCTAACAACATTTGGATAAACTATACAAAAATTTATGCAAACTCAAACATTATCCATGATCTAGAGAGAAACTAAAATTGGATAAACATTTTTAACAATCATTATACTTTAATTATGATACTTGAATGTTATTTGTCGATCTATCTTATTTAATTTCATGCGATTGTAATTGAAGGAAAAACTACTTTCCATCTGTTAATAGCAGACAACATAAATTGGCATTTTAATTGAAGGATATAAGAATATATGGATTGGCGTTTCAAGGGCAGAAGCGTCAAAATGTGAAATATGGAATGGCGTTTCAAGCCTATAAGGTTGGTCATTTTAAATCTCTCATGTTGGCTTTCTAGAAGATTATGCTGAAAAAGTATTCATATATGAAACTTATTTATGAAGTTTATTAATTTTAAAATCTGTCATAGGCACGTGATGGTAGAAACCCATATATAAATTGTAATCTTGATTTCATATAAAAAAAGAAACAGCCACGTATCAAGATTACAGATGTGTTAACACCATGAAGCAACGTGAACAATACAAAGCAGAAGAAACATGCAGCGACAGGAAGATACATGCAGTGATAGGAAGAAGATATAAAAAAATAGAAAAGTGAAAAAAAATTACCTTGGTCTATTGTTGTGTACGTCAATCTTGAGAAGAAAACAGTGGGAAGAAGAAAACAGTGGGAGGCGATCTTGAGAAGAAAACAGTGGGAGGCGCAGAGAAGAGAAGCTTCGTTCAATATATATAAAAACTAGGTCTTGGGGTATTTTGGTAATGTTCAAAGGTTTATATCGGATACATATTCTTTTCTCTCCAATTCTCCCCGATTTGGGAGGAACCGTATACGGGATGAGTATCCCTCAAGATCCCTCCTTTTCTTTTCCTTTCTTTCCAAAAAAAATTATCGGGAGCAGGATTACATGTCCTTTCCTCTCAATTCCTTTCCTTTCTCTCATAAAATTCCACTCGGGAGCAGAGCGTAAGAGATAAAGAGAAGGAATTGAGAAATTTTAGGAGATTACAAATATAGATTCAAAATTAGTGACCATTATACCCTTATTCTATTATTAAATTAAACTAATTGAATTTAATTTATTAATAATCATATAATTACCATCTTAATTATAACCCTAGATCTGATAATTTAAATGATTGAGATCTGTCCTCCTGTTCTCTACCTTTTAAGGGTTCTCTAATGAACCTACCCCTCTCTCTCTCTCTATATATATATATATATATATATATATATATATATATATATATATATATATATATATATATATATATATATATATATATATATATATATATATATATATATATATATATATATATATATATACAGACGAAATGGTCAATCGTTGAGAAGACAAAATGGTTAATTGCTGTTTAACAATATTCGACTATTACAGAAGATGCAAATTTAATCAAACTTACTAATCGGATAATCTTCAATCGCATGACTTGTTCACTACGGAAATCTTACTAATCAACATAATTAAAATAAAAACTTAAATAAAATCTAAATCTTAAGGCAAATTCACAACCGGTGAACAAAAATCACAACCAATAAGAACACGATGTTTAGATCTTCTCACAGAACCATAACAATATCATTAGAAATAGCTTATATATGTTCGAAACATTCAACAATAAGCTTAAAAACAAGACACACACAATCCAAACATTGAACTATAAGAGCTGAAAAAAAAACCAATAATAAGGTAAAATCCAGGCTTTGAGAAGCTTACCTACAATTGCAATGAGATTGCAGGTTATCTCAATCCTTGCATTGAATTAAGAGAGAGGGGGGTTTTCCTCTTTTTATACACGCGAAAGTCTGAGAGAGAATAGGGGAAGTTGATAGAAGATGGGAGGTTGCATATGGAGTGTGAGGTGGGAAGTAAGGGCAGTTGAGATTGTGGGAGGCGGTGAAGGAAGCGTGACCGTGGTTTAGTGTTGAGAACGTGGAAGCATATGTAATCAAGGTTATTGAGATTTAGAAATTATACATCTTTATATATATATATATATATATATATATATATATATATATATATATATATATATATATATATATATATATATATACACACACACACACACACACACACACACACACACACACACACACACACACACACACACACACACACAATTGTATTGGTGGAAGCAGTGGCGAATCTAGGATTCAAACTCACGTGTGTCCAATTTAATCCAAAGACAAAACAAACTAGTCGACGAAGTTGGATTATTTGGCCGGATTATCAATAATACCATATAACGCAATTACATTTTTAATACCATAAATCAAACCTAAATTGAAACGATACCATATTAATTCTAAAATTTAAACATAATTGAATCATCTAAGATAAATATAATTTGGAAATTACTATTTATATAAATTTGCCTTTGAATTTAGTTTTATGTTGGAACATGGTGTTTGTGAGTGTAATTATTGTATCACTGAAAGAGATGTGAAGTTAGGATGAGAGGAATATTTAGTTCATAGAGTTATTTTATAAAAAAGGGTGCTACTTTTTATATCCTTTATTTACTTCACTTTATCCCTTAATCATTATTTAGTTGGTAGGATTTGATGTAATTGGTCTAATTTTTTTATGATTTTCATATCACATAGAAATATGTACTTTCTCCTCCAATAAAAATTAGACAGCTTTTTGATAATTAAAATTACAATTATAAATTAATTTACACTTCTATTATTTTAATTAGTAATAAACGGTTTTAAGTTTGACGTCACTTCTCGTATAATTGTAATTTTAATTATCAAAGTTAGTTTGTAATTGTAATTTTACTAACGACTAATATTTGAATTATAAACTAACGACTAATATTTGAAGTGACGTCGCTTCTATTATTTTTGAATAAACGACTAATATTTGTAATTGTAATTTTACTAACGACAATATTCGTTTAAGTTTGACGTCACTTCTATTATTTTTACTAACGACTAATATTTGAAGTTTAAATATTAATATTACACTTTAAATATAATATTACAATATTCGTTTTATTGTAATATTACATATGATTCTCCTTAAAAGTTAGTTTGTTTATACAATAATATATCACATATGATTCTCCTTAAAAGTTAAATATACGTATATTATTTTTTTAAATGTTTTTTTTCTTTTTCTGTTATATTTTTTTTCGTATTTTGTTTACGTATATTATTAAATAATTTCTTATTATTTAAAATAATAAATTTCACCGGCGATGAGTGCCGGTAAAATCGGAAGAAAGTCAGACTGATTGAGATCGATCGGCGGTGAGGTCGAGTGTGAGAGGATCGATGATATGTTACTGAAACCCGGCACTGGTGAGCCGACACTGAGACGATGATGTGTTGGCGGTGAAACAATGAATCTATTGTGTGCCAAGACGATGATATTGTGTCGACGGTAAAATTTTATTTTATTTTATTAATTTTATATAATAAAAAAATTAATTTGTATAGTAAAAAACACATCTAATAACTATTAATTAATAATTTATATAAATAATAATTATATATATATAATAACTAGAATTAATATTAATAAGAAAAATCAATATAATGATTATTAGTTAATAGTTGTATAATGATTATAAAACAATTAAATTATTATGTAATCATTATGGTTATTTTAGGAAAAAAATTATTGCATTTATTAAGGGGTAAACTGTAGAAAGTAAAAAGGGTATAATTAGTCAACCCCTATAAAAAAACGTGTGTGAGTTATTGCTTGGAATATCAAGTCCATCAAGTCCACTGTCAATGTTTGAGACATTTATTAAAACAAAACCTTTTAGTGGAATTGGTGACGGGAGGTAACAGGTGTCCAATGAAACCTTTTTGTAGGTGCATGTAAATAAAATACAAAATTAACATGATATTAGCTTCTATTATGAGAACAAAGGGTGTCTATGGACACCCTTCGAGTCAATGTACATTCGCCCTTGGGTGGAAGGAAGGCGAAGGGTTTGGTTGTCTGTGGTCGCTATTTTCTATATTAATAATATAAATCAGAATGTAATAAAAGTTAATACAAAGTAGAATATGATTAAGATATTAATTGTAGATAAAAATAAAATAAAATGAAACCATACGAGCTGTTAATGTAACGAAAGGCAAAGTTGGAGTAAAGTTGCAATTACCATTTTGACCGTTGGCTCCCCATCTCATTCTCTCTAACTTCATTTTCTCCACTTCCATTTGGGTTTTTAAATGGAGCAAAAGAGAATGCCATTGCCATTAAAGTTTTTAGTTTCTACACTTCTATTTGTCTGTCGGTTAGTATTATATGGGAATCCAATACAGTTTTTGTTTCTAATTTTGATCTAGATGGAAGCAAAAAAAGAAGACTATTGCCATAGAATATTGAAGTTGCATGAAGACAAACTTGAAACTTTCCTTCTGAACCAAAACCATTCCACCTACTGAAGCTCCAACTTATAACCACCAATCTTCACCTCTGGATGGTACCATCGTCTATGGATAATTATTGATAATTATACGTAAAAATTGAAGGTATATTATTATGTATTTGTAGTTAAAAAAAAAAAAAAAGGAAGATGTTACGTGTAATCGATAGACAAAAGCATTAGCCCATGAAATGAAGGTGCATTATATGTATTTGGCTAGCGATGGTGATTCACTTGAGCCATGAAGCGGGTTTGAACATGGGTCATCTAGAGGGTATGCCTTGCCATTTATAGGGGTTTGGCGGTGAATTTACAAGGGAAGGAGTAGGTTGGGTTTTGGTGGATTGCATATATTTCATTTTATTTTCGAATTAATTTACAAAAAAAAATAATAATCAGACAAATGGTATTTTAGTTATTTCACATTGTTCGTGATCAAAATCGAAACAATGCCTAACCTTAGGAACAAGATTGTGACAAATAAATTTCTTTGGACTAGACTTGAACTGCAAATTTTTACCTAGGAACCACTCATGTAATTTACTCTATAAAAAAAATTCTAACATAAAACAATTTAAGAAAATTTTCCTAACATAATGCTTTGTTGTCACTAGATGTACAAAAATTAGTACAAGATATTTTCAAAAGGGAAAAAGACTATTTGAGAAATAAAACAAAAAAAGAAGCCGTCTAACACTCTAACTTACTGAAAAACCCCAAGCCCAAGAAGATCTAAAAATTCAAGAAAATAAGCCCAATGTCCTAATAATTTTGTTTTTGATAGATAGTTACTAATGAACTCGGTTTAGATGGTTCGAGATATTAAATACTATGTGGATTAGAATTCAGTTGGTTAGGCATTGTGATTATAAGCTTGGAAGCCCGCATTCGAGTATGGTGCATTATTTATCAAATATATATTGAAGTAAAGTTGGTTAATGTGTGCATGTCTTATATTAAAAATTAAAACCGACTTCAGTTTTAAATTATTAATACTTTTTCAATAAAAATAAAAGTAGGATGGATGGGTGTTCGTGTAATTTTCTCAATTACGAAACCTTCGGCAAAGACAATATTGGTTAACATTCATAATCATTTCTTAGGTACCAGAAAAATGAAATTTAAGTGAAATGTGAACATAAATTACATTTTTTTTAATTTAAAATTAAATACGAGTATATTTAAATTAAGTCAATTACGAATCTAGTTTTCAATAAAACCAGAATTTCTTATGTCTTAGTTCGAATACATTGTTATAATGTGGAAATTCAAATTCGATTCCAATCCTTATTAGTTTTACTTACTTTATAAAGTCAATTAAAATGTTAGGGAATTTGTATAATTTGGTCAAACTGGAAATTCGTTGCAAATCATCGAAAGCATCAATTCTTAATTGATTTTGTTTCTTCCATTGGAGTCACTATTCATATTTGCTCTATTTTGTATAAATTTTGATAAATTGATTTCAAATATTCACAAATTGAATGGCCTTTTATCATGTTTATCTTGGGCATCAAATCGGTTTGTTTTGATTCTAAAATAACCTTATATTAAATTCCAAAATTACAATAAAACATTGAGCCACATAATAAATCTTTGTAGTTCATACATTCAAGTTCGTAAACATGTCGATTCCACATTATCATCAACATGTTGTCCTCAAACTACAAAATGAATTAATTCAATCATATTTGTTATCTCTTAGATTGTAGATATGAGTTAATGCCATATAATAACAATCAATTATATTGAGTTTGTTATGTGAGCCACCTATCTTTTAGTTGTACTTAGTAGACCGATAAACTTTTTTTTTTAGTTTCTCATTGCACCATTTGAGTGGACTTCAACCTAGAAATTCTACCATATTGGATGTTAAAATGGACGCCATATCATCGTTGGATATACATATACATAACTCAACAAATTGTGTCATCTTGAATGTTAAAGTAGATACCACACATGATCTAATACCAGTTTACCCAGTTTAAATCCACCTCAATGGTGTAATTAAAGTCAAAATATTTTTTATGTTGAGCTGTGAAGCCTAATTTTCATTAACTTCATAGTCGCTTCAAAGACCAAGCATGGGGTCCCACGAAGAAGTTTGCAGTGGGAAATTCACATATTAAACTCAACATCAAAACTCAAAACTCAAAACTTTGGAGTTTGGATTGCAGCTGCAGACGAAAAGCCTAAAGTGCAGCTGCACGGAAGAAGAGAAGCGAGGTTGCATACAAGATCCTAAGTGAAGCCAGGAAGTGGAGCTTCAGACGAGAGGGGAAGCCCAAAGACTTGGCCAGTAAGTCAAACAACTGAAGTGCAATTACAAGTTGTAGAGCTCAACGCGTGAGCTTCACTTCCGTATACATAATGCTTCGATTAATTCAGTGACTAAGAGTAGCTCTAGACCTCAAGCTGCGAATTAAACTAGTAACTTAGGACCGAGTTATATATAGCCATGAGCCAGTTTATGTCGGTGATGTTATATGCCAGTGGGCCATAGTTTAGAAGAAATTAGGTTAAATGATTGTTATAATTGGATCTCAGTTATTGTAACCCTAGTGTGCGTATGTCGAAATCATTTTATTGATTGAAGGCGAAAAACAAATTTTAGCATGCTTTTTAAGATTATCAATAAAATCTTTCTAGTTCGACAGTGAACATAACTTGATCGCTCTAATCAAGCAAACCATTCCAAATCCTTGTGTTCTTGTTATTATTTACGTCTTTATTATTGTGTTTGTGTTTGTCGAAGTCCTCTTAATCCCGACAGTTTATTGGTTTATTAGAGACAATTGAAAGATGAGTAACTTAAAAAACAACTTAAACCAAATTGGTTGCCATTTAATTTTATGTATCTGTTATTTGAAAGAGCCTAATGCTCTTTTATATGAGTTTTTAAAAATGTAAGATTACTATCATGAACAACTTAACTCAACTCAACTATCTATTAAAAAGCTAGTCTATAGGTGTTCTACATACACAATCCAACCAAAATCAATAGTTTACATTCATTATCAATCCAAACAAACTATTTTTTATAAATAAATATAATTTATGATTAATTTTATTCTATTACAAACTATTGAAAACATAATAATTAGTTTTATATTATCGAAAATTCGGATAATCTCGAGAGTCTACTATATTTAAATAAAATTTTGAAATGAATGATCGATAATAGAAAATAAAAAATCAAAAGAAACCTTAAAAAATAGAGATTGGAATGAAAGTACATCAAATGTTAAATTTTATTTGTAAAAAAAATCCAAAATTTGATGTTTTTTAAAATTAGATAATATGTTAGATTTTTAGATAAAAGATTTTATTTTAGAATAATATAACCATCCAATTAGAAAATGTCATGTAGCAAAAAATAAAAAGCAAAGTGATGTTGGATGGTTTTTCTTTTCTTTTTTATTTATTTTAATAATAAGTAAAACTTGTGGAAGCAAAGACACTGACGGGCCTCTTAGCCCAATTGACTACTTGCCGAAACAAAAAGCCTAGTTGGAAATAGAGGTGCACAAAAGCCGGTTAAAAATCGGTTTCGGTTATTTAAAAACCGGTTTTTTAAAAACCGGTTTTTAAAACCGGTTTCGGTTTTAACCGGTCCGGTTTTGACCGGTTTTTTTTAAACGAAATTGAGTTTTAAACCGGTTTTTTTTCGGTTTTTAAACCGGTTCGGTTCGGTTAACCGGAAGAAAAACCGGTTTTTTTTCGGTTTTTTAACCGGTTCGGTTTCAGATAAAAAACCGGCTAAAAACCGGTTCGGTTAAAAAACCGGTTCGGTTATTAAAAAACCGGTTATTAAAAAAACCGGTTCGGTTATTATTTTCGGTTATTTAAAAAACCGATTTTTTTGTGCACCTCTACTTGGAAATCAAAACTTGTACTACAACAACCAAAACATTTCGTCCTCGCTCACACGTTGATCTATATGCCGTACAACGAAATAAAAGCATTGATAGAAGATTATACAATATTTATTGGGTCGAAATAGAGTTAGTAATCTTCAAGATGTATACTAAAAAATAGGTTGATTATGGTTAATTCCTAATCTATAAGAGGACAAATACATGCAATGAATATAAAAATAAAGCTATTTTTTTCCCATTTGGCATTTAAATGTAGGATTATGTGTCTGTAAGTTCAGATACACATGCACAATCATACGTATTTTAAATTACAAAGAGAACCTATATATATATATATATATATATATATATATATATATATATATATATATATATATATATATATATATATATATATATATATATATATATATATATATATATATATATATATTGGCAACATGGATATCTAATATTATCAGTCGACTACTTCGTCTATGGGCTCGAGTATATGGTCATCTTTGGTGGTATTGTTGATGTTGATGGTACAAGCATATGGATGTGTCAACTTATACCCCATATAATAAAAGTGATTGGATTTTTGAGTGTGCTGGTGGTAGTGGTAACGGTGAGTGGTGAATACAAATTGAGCGTGGTCTCCTTCTATCCCTTTAAAATCAAAACTACATTTGTCCCACACCAATTATGCATTTGAATAAGAATTAAGCGAAAAGAAGGTTAACTAATGTGTCTAAATAAGGAGTAAATATATAGATCTAAGAATGGAATAGAAAAGAGTGGGCAAAAAGCCAAAAACGAATTTATTTGACATGCGTTATAACATATTGGAGTCATATGGGTTGATATGTCTACATTGTTTTTTTGTTTATCTTGTTTAATTTATAAACTTGTTTTTTTTATCTTGTTTAATTTATAAACAAATGAAGTACATACAACTTCATCTGGCATCCATGATTGGTGGGATCATGGTTTTTATAGGGTGAATCTATACATATCCCTCTAGTTTTATTTTGTATCCATCTACTTTGAGTTTTTTGTTTTTTTTGTTTGTTTGTTATCTTTTTTTTTTCTTTCTTTTATTAATAGTTTTGGTTTGTTTTATTATTATTATTAGAAAACAAAATTATAATGAATTTAGTTTTTATAATTATCGTTATAATAATAATAATTATTATTAGAAAAGCAATAATAATAATTTTAACTTTTATGATTTTATCTTTTAGTAATAATAAACAATAGTTTTTTTTTCAATTAATTCAAACCCAATTTTAGCTTAATAATTTTTACGTTTTAGTAGCACTTCAAACAATTCCATTAATATTTAATTAATTCAAACCAAATTTTAATCAACTTACTTCGTTTCTCGAGTGTTGCTCTAGGCTCACATCCCTCTTCGATTTTTGCCATTGAGTTGACATATTCCTGAATGTCTTCGGTCATTGTAATCACTAGTATTTGCATATTATAAAAGACATAACTGTATCTATTCATCATGTTTTGGACTAGTGAATGAGAGTTCAAGTATAATCAATTGTTGTTACACCCGACGATAAACGTTGGTAAATTGCAACAAATTACATCTCAGAAGTTCTTGTTGTCTAACTTGAAGGGGACGCCAAGTCTTAAAGGGAATGAAATTTTGTTCGATAACAAAATTTGAAGGGTAGATGTAAACTAATAATAATAATAATAATAATAACAATAATAATAATAATAAACCTAATAATAATAATAATAAAAGAAAAGACAACAAAAAAAATTGTAATAGAACAATTCAACTAATAAAATCAGGAGGATTTATAGATTAAAAAACAAATTTAATTAAAACCCATTTTGATTTGATGAGTGTTAGGGGATACAAAAATTAATTTTTTTTTGGGGGGGGGGGGGGGTACTTATAGCATTAGCCTTTTTATAACCGTGTTTAATATTGAGTATTAATTTTTGATGAAACACATTAAATTATGGTTTTCTAAAATATTTTCGTTATATATATATATATATATATATATATATATATATATATATATATATATATATATATATATATATATATATATATATATATATATATATATATATATATATATATGTATGTGTGTGTGTGTGGATTACAAATATTATAAAAATGTTGACCAATTCTTGTCTATTGGATTAAAATGATGAAGAGTTGTGATCTTATGGTATATGAGACATCATGTACTATCTAATTACACTTAATTAATTATAAGGACAAATATAACATTTTATGATAAAGAAAAATGGAAAACATTTTTGGAATTAATTCAAATTAAATAAAAAAAAGATCTTTGATTTTATTCAACACATAAATTAAATCATATTTTTTTAGAATATACTTCAACATATTCAAATCTGTATTCTAGTTCATTTTCACATATTTTGATTTTATTCCTTCATTCTTTGTATTCTCACATATTTTGCTTTTTATTTTTAAAGAATACGACTTCATTCTTAGGGTGGGGGGAGTAATACACACTGAACCCACGCGCCACATCAGTTTTTTTCTCTCCTCTCACTTCCATCTTTCGCCATCTTTCACACATGGAACCAGTACCCACTGAACCCACAATGCCACATCAGATTTTTGATTTTTAAATTATTTAATTAAATGAATAAATTAATTTTAACACTTAATTTAATATTATAAATAATAATAAAATGCACAAAAATTTAAGAAAATTCAAATAACATTTAATTAAAAAAACACACACGTACATTTGTGCAATTTCCTGTTTTTTCCCAAGAACCAATGCCAGTTTTGATCCGGTCAAATGGTCATGGGGGCGAAGGAAGAATTTTAAATCTTTTTGTTCACGAGCCCATTTGAGCGCTGCCATCTCTTGCTCAATGAAGGCTGCTTTCTTCGTCAATTCTTCCTCATGTTCTGCCAAAACAGCTATTTTCTTTGCACGAAGGGTGTCATTATTTTGCGCTTCAGCCTCATTAATATTCGCCAGTGCGAATATCTTATCGACTATGGTCTAATAACCATTAGACATTGATGAAGAGCCAGCCACATTTTTCCCTTTTCTTTGTCGGGAATGTGATGATGGTTGTGGACTTGTGGGGAAGCTTCATTGCCTTCGTCAAGATCGATTGGATGAGGCGAAAAGTGTGCATCAGAAGGAGAGTTGGTGAATTGGTTGGAGCCGGATGTCTTACTTCATTTGGCGGAATGATGTGGGGAATGCATCCCTATTTCTTTGACCGTTTCCCATTTGGCATGCTCTCTGAGTATTTCCCATGCCCTCGTATGTGCGAAAGTCGACCGGTGGATTTTCCAGTACTCTGAATGGGTCGCCTGTAAAAGATCCACATCCCCCATGTTCATTTTATTGTTGTATATACAATTGAACTTACTTACCTTCTTTTGCAAGTCTTTGTACTTGGAGTTGATTTGATGCTTGGTCCGATCGGTACATTGAATTTGCGCCTGGAAATGTTCCAACACATTTTGCCAGAAAGAGTCGGACCGTTGGGTATTTTCGCGTTCTTGGTCCTCAGAACAACTGATATATGCCTTCGCCAAGGCGATCTCCTCCTTCTCTTCCCAATTTTTGCGTTTCACACGGTGAGTGTAATTCCTTTTACTTGTAGAGGGTTGTGTCTCTGGGATAACCTCCTCAACCTCTTGGTCCTCCTCCTCTTGCCTATCTTGGTGCTCCACCTCTTCCTCCTCGTTTCCTACCCTCCTGTTGCTCTTCCTCGTTATCCGAGGGTGGAATGGTTTCATCACTGGACTCTTCTTGGGTACGGAAGTGAGAAGTGTCCGGGACGTAGCATTGTTGGAATTGTTTGGGGTATTGTAGGAACTGGGTTGGGTATTGTTGGAATTGGTTGGGGTATTGTGAAAAGTTTTGTTGGTATGGGGGATATTGTGTGTAACTGTGAAGGTGTGGGGATGGGGTTGGGGGAACTTCTTGACGTTGCCTGCTTTGTGAGGAACCGCGGCGTTTGGATTTACCATGATTTGAATCCATTTTATAAAAAAAGAGTTTTTTATAAAATAGAGGGCAAAGGGTTTTTTAGAGAGAAAATGAGAGTAAGAAAGAAGGGTGAAGGTGTGATTTTTGAAGGAGTGAAGAGGTGATATTTATAGGGATGAGGGGAGGGTAATTTTTGAGAGATTACTTTTTTTTTAATATTGGGTGGGTTCATCGGGTTCACCATCACCCAACTCATCCCACCATTGCCGAGCCCGACGAAACCGAAGGGGAAGGGGCAACGGTACCGCCCCAACCCAAACCCATCTATCGCCGAAAACCACTCCGTCGACCCTTATAATTCTTATATATTTTTCTTTGCAATTAGATTTAATTCCTTAAAAATACGTTTATTGATCATTGTAACGCCAAGACACTCTTTTTATGTAAATATAATAAAAAGGGTAAATTGGTCATTTTACCTTAGAAGGGTAATTTGGTCTTTTGGACAGAAAATGATTTGATTTGTAATAATATTTTGAGTTTTGGACTTAAAATGTTATAAAATCTGATTTTTGTCATTAATTTTGTAAATTGTGGCAAAAGTTCTAGAAATGCAACTTCAAGGACCAAATTGCAATTTCTGGAGGTATAAATAGTTGGAAACTTCTCCCATTTTATGCAGATTGTTAGAGGCTTACGGGAGAGAGTGTTGTGACTGAATTTTTCAGAAACTTGAAGAATTCTTGAAGGTTTGAACTTGGAATTCGATTCTTGGCTTCAAAGGGTAGAATTGGAAGTTTTGGAGGTAAGTTTTCCAAGTTCTAGTTTATGTGTTCTTGAGGAGTTTTGTAGAACTCAAAACTGCATTTACAGTTATGATTGGGTGATTAAAATGATGTAATACTTCCATTAAGTCATGCTAATAAGGGCTTAATTCAAGATAATGGAAGTAGATTGTTAATTATGATGAATTTGAAGTTTTGGGGTTTTTGGAACTAAGAACCCTAATTCTTCTTATGATTGATTGAGTGGGTTTTGAGGGTTGAAAACCTTGTATTAATAGAAGGTTTTAGCCTAAGAATAAACCCCAAACGATTAAGAACAGCATTAAGGACTTAAATATCAAAACTGCAAGCTACAGTGCACAATCCGCGACTGGTCTGGAGACCTGCACTGGCGCTAGGCGCAGTGCGCCCTACTTCCAGGCGCAGTGCGCCCCTGGGACAGGGGATCAGAAACGCTAACTTTTGTTTGGCTTGTCCGATTTACCTCAAACTTGAACCATAAGTCCCTAATGGTTTGAAAAGTCTGGGAAAAATATTAAATTGAGTTTTCGACTCCTCGGGGGCACTATAGATCAATACGAATGCCTCGGTAAATAGTAAAACTCATGAAAAGATGGTAAATGGAAAGTTTATCATCTAGGCATTGTTTATAGTTGCATAATATTGGACTCTTATGTATTAGAGTCAATTGAAATGATTATTAACCTATTATCATTTGATATGAAATGGATAAATAGGTATAGGACAAAATGGTTGTGGTGCACGCAAAGGCAAGAAACAACCGGGATTTAAATGCAACTAGCATCCAGGTGAGTAATCTCACTTATATCATATATGATATGTGTTGATTGACCTATTACAGGTTGAAACTGTTTTGGGGGACGGAATTGATGGTTCAAAGATACATTTGAAAAGACAATACCAGATAAGCCGTGAGTCTGAAAAAGACAAGAACGGAGCTGTGAGTCAATAAATAGATAAACAGGGATATGACAATACCAGATAAGCCGTGAGTCTGCGATAGACAAGAACGGAGCTGTGAGTTAGTAATGTGACAATACCAGATAAGCCGTGAGTCTGCGATAGACAAGAACGGAGCTGTGAGTCCACTTTAATTAGGCAATACCGGATAAGCCGTGAGTCATTGCGATGACAAGAACGGAGCCGTGAGTCTAGGCAATAGCGGGTAAACCCGTGAGCCATGATTGATTGTGAAATAAGCTAATAATAGATGGTGCGGCCACTTGTGGCTATGATATTGGATGCTATATCCAACTGGTGCGGCCTATACGTCTATGATATTGTTACAGGAACATGGTACGGCCTTATGGCTATGATATCGGGTTATTGAAACCAATTGGTGCGGCCTGAGGGCTATGATTTATATATTGAAAATGTATTGGTGCAGCTTATATAGCTATGACACAGGGTGCGGCTTAAATAGCCATGAAATACGATGCGGTCAATTATGACTAAGAAATATGGGACAGAAATGTATGCAAATAACAACCCGTAAGACTATGCGATAGGATGTGCAATCCTAAGACATATACGGTTAGCCAGAATGGCTAGGAGTTTGGAACCGATATCCAGACAGAGATATACGGTTAATAGAATTATCATATATAGGAAATTATATATGAATGTATTCTTATACGTGTTATTTGCAGATACGATTACTCACTGAGCTTTGTAGCTCATACCGTTTGTTAAATGTCCCTGCAGGTTAGCATAACCCTGATAAGGGTAAGGATAAAGTCCGTGACTCAAGAAGTGGACTTGTAGATGCTGTCAGTAGCAGCCCGGCTTATAAGGAGGTTATTATATCTGTATACTCCTTGATACACTTGTACCCGTTTTTATTAAAAATATACCCCTTTGTTTATGGTTTTAAGTACTGAAACCTATGTTTTAAATGAAAAAAATTTTCAGGGGTGTTTTGTTTTAAAAGCTGGGTGTTACAATCAATGTTTTAGAACCACTGGACCACTATTATCATGATAATGATAGAATGAAAGATAGTGAATACCTATATTACATAAGGAAAATCTAATATTGTTGTTAGAATGAAAATAATTTACAAGTGCAAATTCGTCATTCTCGCAAGAATGACCATAAAATACAAGTAGAAATTTGAAATTGTCTTGAGAATGAAAGAATTAAAATAAAAAAATACATTACAAGTGCAATTATGAAATTTCATGAGAATGAATACAGATTACATGGGTAATGTAACATATTAAAAGAACATGCGGTTGTTGTATTCTTCAAGTATCTGTCATTAATGCATTCTTTAAGAATATATGCGGGGATGAGTTTAAGAAGTGACTCAATTGAACCATGTTACCAGAAGACATTCTTCAAGAATATGTCATTAATACATTCTTCAAGAATATGTGGTTGACGTATTCTTCAAGAATTTGTCGTTAATGCATTCTTCAAGAATATGTTGCTGCTGATGCTCGATAAAGGTGATGTTGTCGTTGGAAAAAACCGGTGGTTGGATCTCGATTATAGTGGTGATGTGGTGTAGGTCTTGGTGGTGATGGGTGATCCAACAAGAATGAACAAACCGAGAATAAGAAGACATGGTGATCTCAATGACTTGTGTATGTCTACCATGATTACTTTCTGTCAAGTGGTCTGGCAATAAAAGGAGGAGGTGGTGACAATGAATTGAATTCCATAGACCTAAAAATGAAGACTAGGTTATTTAATTAATAAATATCCGAAATTATAGGCTTTTAAATGAATTGAATTCCAAAATTATGAGGCTTTAATTTTGGTTAGTTAATTAATTGTTCTAATAAAGTTTATTATAATGCCCCTAAGAAATCATTGGTCCAGGATTATACATACATTCATACAATATTTGTTGTTCATATATAATCCTAACTCTCTCTCTCTCTCTCTCTCTCTCTCTCTCTCTCTACGTGTGTGTGTGTGTGTGTGTGTGTGTATATATATATATATATATATATATATATATATATATATATATATATATATATATATAAAATCTCCCCATTTAAGAAAGCATATAGAGAACGATTGAAGAAGGCATTATGGCAGGTCATGGAGGGGAGCGTCTTATTTACCATTGCTTTCACTCTTAGCTCCATTACATTATCGACCATCCACCTCCTTCTATAGGTTCATAGGGTTGAATAGTCGTTGATAGCCTTATACTTTTTCCATGTGCGTGCAGACACCTGAATCCTACTAATGCTTTATTATTCTTACTTTCGATCCCAAGATATCATCATTCTTTTTCTCAACGCGACGATTTCTCAGGATATCTATAGACGACATGTTTCATGAAAAAGGAAACGTGGTTTTCATTTCCGCTCTTTTCATTGCATGTTACAGATCATCATTTTTGTTTTTTCTCTATGTCTCTATTTCTCCTTTCTTAGTATTTGTTCCTATAGAAATGACATCGGGCTTCAGACTGCCTGTCAACCCTTGCAATTGACCCATTTCTTTAAATCGACATGTTATTGTGTGTTTCGTTATGATTGTCTCTTAATAAAACGATTTGAGGTTTCATATTGCCTTTCAAGTTTCAAAATGTAGCGATTTCTTTAAAGAGACTCGTGATTTTAGTTTTGTTTAAACAAATTTGTGATTTCCTGGGGGAATTGCTAGTTATTTAATACTTGACTTGTTATTATGATGTTTCTGCATCTATTTATTTTTGTAGAAGGCTATTGGGGCTTCAACTTGATTCTCAGACATGGGCTTCTTTCTTGAGTCATCGGTTACCTATTAAGGTTTTCCTCAAAGGTGCCACATGTTCCAATAATTCTTCAACATGCTTTAAAACATCGTTTGGGGTTGAAGATCTCCATGAAGTTTCCTTATGCAACATTCTCTTAGGAAAGCCTCAAGGCTAAAGGGTTTTTGAATATTTCCTGAGTAATTGCTAGGTGTTCAAGATTTGACTTGTTATTCAATCTATTCTTATTCATGGTCTTTGCAGAAAATGATTCGAGGCATCGGATCACCCTAGAAGGTTTAGAATAGACAATCTCATTTAAAAGGGCTTGTCAGTCCCATATATCTTCTGATTATTGACAAAATGGCCTTGATTCAGGTGTTTTCAAATTTATTTACGATTTTTTTACCATTTGTTTGTTTTTTATCTTGTTCATTATGTGTTCTGTTAGACAATTTCTCGTATTTTATTAGGGGTTGAGGAATCTAATGTTTCTGCATCTATTAGTTTCTATAGAATAAGATTCAGGGAAACATATTGCCTGAGTCTGTTGCAGTTGTATACATTTATACCTGCTTCCATAAAACCATTTGGAGGCTTGAGATTGTATTCAACCATGACTTGTACCAGTTTTTCTCGTCATGCGGGTAAGCCTTACTTTTTCTTTATTTGTTTCCCCATCTTGCTGTTTTATGTACATTTTCTTTACTCATATTGGGAGCTTAGACTTATAGCTTTTGTTTCTTGCTTTTTCTCTGTCGACTTAGTACATATTGCTTGTTAGTAGTAAAATTTGATGCCACTTTATGTTGTTCTTGAAATCCTATGAAGTATTCTCTTCTTCTCTTAGTAGTTCCTTTCACAACTGCCCTTATCGATGTACATACTTGAACGTCCCATCAAGGAACTCCTCTTGTATATTACATATTATTGTAAACTTTTGTACTATCTTTTGTTTTGAATGAAACTCTATTGCCTGTTAATCCAATGTTTAGGTATTTATAGTTGTCTTTGTTGATTTAGTGCACTCAAATATCCTACAAATTATTGTTATCGGAAGCTTAACAAATCTTGCTATTACACTATGCTGCAATAGTTGTGTTGTTGATAAAAATTATAATGACGATAAGAAACTTTCACATAGACAAAAAATAGTTGTACTCTAGAAACCATTGTTGAAAAGTTAGTTCTAATGCTTGTGTAGGCTCAAAAACAGTAGGCATTGAACTTTATGACAAATCTATGTTTCCCATTTTGTATGCTACTTCAAATAATGGAAATCATGGTTGCATTTACTTGCTACTTTGTAACTTAGTTTTGTTCATTTTTATGCAATAGTTAGTGGTGGTTGAAAAGCTTATAACTTAAATTGTGTAATGCATCAGTATCAAATGAGAACCATTAAATATGACAAGGATGGATAGTATGGAGATTCTAAAATGAAATAAAAAAACTTAATTCATTTGTCTTTTTAAGATATTAATTAGAAGAATATTTAACATGCTAATGTTGTTTTCTTTCCTTCATCAACGTTTATTTTAATTTGAAAGTCGAATTACTTTAAACGTCGTATTTCATTATCTAAATGGTTTCCTATTGGTGTGAGGGAATTTTGGTATTATGTTTGGAATGGATGTTTCGCATGGCTCATGTTCATGTAATGATGATCCCTCCCTTGTCATTGTATGTGGAGTTTTAACTCATCCAGTATCTTAATACTGAGTTGAACCAGGACATTGAGTTTGGTTTTATATTATGATTCTAATTCAAACAACTTTAGTATGGTAATCATATATAACTTTTTTTTTCCTAAAGGGGGTGGAGCAAAACCTAGTACAACTTTTTTTTGTTTTGCCCCTTTCTCCCAACTTTAATGGTACATTTGGGAGTGTTGGATTTGGTGTCTAAGCCATGACTTATAATTATATTTATCTTGTTAATTGAAGCAATGTCCATTTGGGTTGCCCTCATAGCTAGAGGCTTAGTGTAGAGTTCAGTAGAGTGAAAGGTTGATTTATTAATTGTTTAATAAATCAATAGAAATAAATAAATAGTTTATTAATATATTTAAGTGTTAATATATTAATTAGAAACTATAATAATTAATTGAGATTTAATCTAGAATCAATTGGATTTAATTTAGTGATTAAATAAATTAATTAAAAGTGCAGGGACTGGTTTGTATTTATTCAATAGTTGGAGGGTTTCTCTAGGGTTAGCAAAAACCCTAATTAGGGTTTAAGAAGTCTGGTCCAAGTGGTCAACAGGCTTGCCCACTTAGGAGGCTCCTTAAGGTTTCAGGTGTAACCCTTGGAGACTATAAAAGGAACCTCCTGACACCCTTATTTCCTGCACCATTTTTCACTAAGGATATTCTGCTGGACTCTCTTCTCCATTGCTTTTGGGTGTGACTTGCATTTGAGGCAGCATTGTTTGCTGCTAGCTTCAAGAACAAGATCAAAAGGTTGGTTAATTCTCATTTGATCTTTAGAAATAAATGTTGGCCTTAGGTTTTTCGTTTATATCTTCATAGAAGAAAACATAGATATTTCTAGGGTTGCATGTGAACTTAGGAATTTGTTTGTTCATTGCTTGCTAATAAAACCTTCAGTGGTATCAGAGCTATAGCTTGTTTTCTTGTGTTTTGATATAAACTGTTTTGTATGACCACAAGGTTTTTCGAAAATAACCCTTGGGAGGCCAAGTCTTGATGTTGGCGGCTAGGGTTAAGCAAACCCTAGCTTCCCTTTCCTTTTCTGCGATTTCTTGCATGCTGCCTTAGATAGTTAGTTGTTATTTTGGTAATTATTGGATAATTAAATAACTGGAACCCTTATCACTTGCCTGTAATTTTCGAGAATTAGGATAAGGGTTAGGAAATTAATTTGATTAATTTTTGTGATTCCCTTATTTGATTTAATTAGTTTAATTAATTGTTAATTAATAGATCAATTAAATCAACTTAAAGATTTAATTTAAATTTTCAAAAAATTCCTAATAATTTGCGAAAATTAGTAATAAATTAAATCTAAAATATTTTAATAAGATTAAAATATATCTTATATATTTATGATTAAAAGTTAATATTTATATATAAGATTAAATGGTTAGTCTTACCGTTAGTAGGCCTCATTCACAAAGTTGTCCTATAAAGAGGGTATAAGGTGACTGCCTATAAAATGGCTGTTTAATGGGTATCTAATCTTACCCACCGCTCTTCTGGTCAGTCGAGTGTCGTTAGCCGAACAGGTTTGATAGAACCGCTAAGCCTCTTAAAAATATAATGCTATAATTGAAAGTACTAGAACTTTGAACAAATCCCAATCTAGTTACTTTAGGTTTAAAAATGTGAATTAGTGATATACCATGGAATTGCACATTGCACTTTGTGGAACGTTGGTGGAGCGTGTGTGGTTTACCGGCACGCCAACTGGGGTCCACAAAGAGTCGCAATGGGTTTCTCGATTTTGTCATTATTAACGAAGCGTGTGTGGTTAACCGGCACGTTAATTAGAGATGACAATTGACTTCGAGAGTACTGAGCGAATTTGCATGGTTATTCACACCCGATTTGTGATCCTCGGTATCCCAGTCACAAACAGCGGGGCATTCCGAGATTAAAACATGCTATTGAAAAGTTCAATAAATCTCAAAAAGAAACTAGGAATTCCATTATAATTAGATTATTTTTCCGCGGTGGAATTGACTGAATCGTCATTCGCCTACCTTATAAAATTTACAATATAGATTATGGCATCCCTCTTCGATATTGTAGATTGTTATTGTAGGATCCTAGCCTTATATTTATTCTTGGGTGAATATAAGGATTATTTAACAAATGTCTAATGAAAACTACATTCTTCTTGTTCAGATGTCTTCTGACCAATCCGTTCCGCACTCGAATCCCGGTAATGTCACCTCGATTCTGTCATTGTGCTCAAAAGTGACGTTGGACGACACTAACTACAATGACTAGATCCGTAACATCAAAATGGCTCTAAGGTTTGAACACAAAGAGTATGTTCTGGAAACCGAGCTAGTTGAGGTTGACCCAGATACCACTACTCCCGAGGAAATCGCCTTGTACACCAAACACTCTGATGATGCAACCAAAGTGGCTTGCATCATGATCGCTACCATGAACCCTGAACTGTAACGTATTTATGAGGTCTATTGGCCTTACGAGATGTACAAAGAGCTCACGAAAAAGTTCCGCAAGCAAGAATGCATCGAAAGGCGTGAGGTGGTCAAAGCTTTCACTAACGGCAAGCCTAGGGATGGAGAGTCCATCTGCACTCATGTGCAAAGGATGCAGGGTTATGTTGAAAGGCTAAAAAAGCTGGAGATGCCTGTACATGAGGATTTGGCTGTTGACATAATGCTGAATTCTCTATCTAGTTCTTATGACCAGTTCACACTGGCTTATCATTTGAACAACAGTCAGGCAACTTTGGCTGAACTCCACTGCATGCTTCATACTGCTGAAGACGGGATGAAAGGGAAAAGTGTGCTCCCGGTCAACCCGCCTGTCCAGGATATTGGATCTGGCAAGTGAAAGAAAAGGAAGGGCCCTCCGAAGAAAAACTGGAGGGAAAAGACTCATGTCGGGACATCTAGTAGTGCCCCAAGAGCCAAGTCTTCAGGTATTCCGCACGTCACAAACCCCAAAGAAGCTGACTGCTTTTACTGCAAGGAAAAGGGTCACTGGAAGAGAAGCTACCCCAGGTATCTGCAAGACATCAAGGATGACAAAGTGAAGCCATCACAAGCAGGTACATATTCTATATCTAATAACTCACATTCTTCCTGTTCTTGGGTCCTTAATACAGGATGTGGTTTTCATATCTGTTCTGATTTGCAGGGACTAAAGGAAAGTAGGGAGCTGGAGCACGGTAGATTGTACCTGGTCATGGGCAATAGGCGAACGTCACCTGTTACCAAGATCGATGTCTATAGATTAGTGCTTAGTAGTGGAGTTTGTTTAGATTTACATAATTGTTGCTATTCGCCTGATATGGCAAAGAACATAATTTCTTTTCATGCATTGTTCAGACAGGGCTTTTATTATGAGTTTAATAAACTGAATGGTTCAATTTCAGTTTTCAAAAATGATATTTTTATTTTTAATGCTATGCCTTGTGATGGAGTGTATGAATCTATTATGTGTGTTGACAATTGTGGTAAAAGTATTTTAACTATTGATTCTTCAAGCGGTATAGAAAAGGCGTGTCTGTGGCACTGTCGCCTTGGCCATATCAACAAGAAACGCATCGCCCAACTCCAAAGGGATAGAGTGTTGGAATCATTCGACCTCGGGTCGGATGATGTATGTGAATCTTGCTTGCTTGGCAAGATGACAAAATCACCATTCAAAGGTTCCTTTAAAAGAGGTGAAGGTCTATTGGATATCATACACATAGATGTGTGTGGTCCCTTCAGAACAACCACAAAAGATGGAACGCGTTTCTATGTGACCTTTACTGACGATTTTAGTAGATATGGATATATCTACTTAATTAAGAATAAGACAGATACCTTTGAAAAGTTCAAAGAATTCAAAAATGAAGCAGAAAATCAATTGGGCAGAAAGATAAAGATGCTTAGATCCGAAAGAGGCGGTGAGTATCTTAATATCGAGTTTCTCGATTATCTTAAGGAATGTGGAATTGTTTCACAGTTGTCGCCTCCAAGAACACCTCAGTTAAACGGTGTTGCTGAAAGGCGAAACCGAACCTTGTTGGACATGGTTCGTTCCATGATGAGTCGAGCTTCACTTCCAATCCATTTCTGGGAGTATGCCTTAGAGACTGCCGCCCATATCCTAAATCTTGTCCCAACCAAAAAGTTGCGAAAAAACCGCACGAGATGTGGACAGGGAAAGTTCCCTCGTTGGCACACATCAAAGTCTGGGGCTGTGAGGCTTTCGTAAGATGAGAGACTCATGACAAGCTCGTGGAAAGAAGTGAGCGGTGTTTCTTCATCGGATACCCGAAACAGTCATTTGTATACTTATTCTACAGACCGAGCAAGGACGTGGTCTTTGTAGCAAGACGGGGGTTCTTTTGAGAGAGAGAACTCATTTCCAAATAGGACAGTGGGAGTATAATCGATCTCGAAGAAATTCAGGAGACGCCCGATGAAACAACCTTAGAAGAAACTAGCAACCAACATGAGGAAGAGGTTCCTGTTGGACCCACTGACATCTCATTGCCCCTTAGACGTTCGGGTAGAGTTAGCATGCCGCCCGAGTTTTATGGTTTACATATTACTT
Source organism: Cichorium intybus (assembly GCA_023525715.1). Lineage (NCBI taxonomy): Eukaryota > Viridiplantae > Streptophyta > Magnoliopsida > Asterales > Asteraceae > Cichorium > Cichorium intybus. The sequence goes on from CM042009.1 coordinate 46,239,337, forward strand.
CGAACGGTGACACGTTGGTCAGTGATCGTACATTGACTAATTTGGACGAGCCAGCTAACTACCGCGAAGCAGTGGCGGGCCCCGAGTCTGCCAAATGGAAAGAGGTAATGGACAGCGAGATTAAGCCCATGTATGACAATCAAGTTTGGAACTTGGTTGACAACGTGCCGGGTCGTAAGACAGTCGGGTGTAAGTGGATCTTCAAGAAGAAGACCGACGTGGATGGTAAAGTACATACTTATAAAGCTCGGCTGGTTGCGAAGGGATTCACTCGAACCCTGGGGATTGACTATGATGAAACCTTCTCACCAGTAGCTAATATTAAGTCAATCAGGATAATGCTTGCCATAGCTGCGTTTCATGATTATGAAATTTGGCAGATGGATGTCAAAATCGCCTTCCTTAACAGGAAACTGACTGAGGATGTTTACATGAATCAGCCAGAGGGTTTTGTAGACACAAAGCATCCTGATAAAGTATGTAATCTTGAAAGATCAATCTACGGGTTGAAGCAAGCATCTCGCAGCTGGAATCTCTGCTTCCATGAGAAAGTCAAAGAGTTTGGCTTCTCTAGGAGTGAAGATGAGTCCTGTATATATGTCAAAGCTAGTGGGAGTATAGTCACTTTTCTGGTGCTGTATGTTGATGACATACTGCTCATGGAAAACGACGTTCCGACCTTGCAAGATGTCAAGTCTTGGCTCGGGAAGTGTTTCGCCATGAAAGACCTTGGAGAAGCTGCTTATATTCTCGGGATAAGAATACTGAGAGATAAAAAAAAATTAATAGGTCTGAGCCAGTGTACATATTTGGAAAAGGTGTTGAAAAGGTTTAACATGGAAAATTCCAAAAAGGGAGAGCTACCAATCCAGAATAATGCTAAATTGAGTAAGACTCAAAGTCCGAGTACCGATGAGGAAATAGCTGAGATGAGTCGGGTACCTTATGCTTCGGCAGTAGGGTCGATCATGTATGCTATGACATGTACTCGCCCCGATGTATCCTTTGCATTGAGCATGGTTAGTCGGTACCAGGGTAATCCTAGAAAGCACACTGGATTGCGGTCAAGAACATACTCAAGTATCTACGAAGGACAAAGAATATGGTATTAGTCATTAGTGGCAGTGATGACTTGAAAATGAGTGGATATACAGATGCCAGCTTCCAGACAGATAGGGACAGTGGCCGGTCCCAGTCGGGCTGGGTATTTATTTTGAACGGTGGAACGGTCACTTGGAAAAGTTCCAAGCAAGAAACGGTGGCTGATTCAACGTGCGAATCAGAGTACATTGCAGCGAGTGAAGCGTCTAAAGAAGCGGCTTGGCTGAAGAAATTTATCGGTGACCTTGGAGTTGTCCCGAGCATTCAGGAGCCGATGGAACTGTTCTGCGATAATGAAGGAGCGGTCGCTTTGACAAAAGAACCGCGAGACCTTGGAAAGTCCAGGCATATCGACGGAAAGTACCATTACATTCGACATCGCGTAGAAGAAGGACACTTACTGGTTAAGAGAGTATCATCAGAAGACAATCCTGCAGATCCTTTGACTAAAACACTGAGTAGGATCAAGCACAATCAACATGCTCGGAGCATTGGACTGAAGGATGATATTAGTTTTAGTAATTATATAGATTTGAAACTTGTAACAGTATAAATGTAATTGACTTGGTGATTTTATAATGGAGATTTATAAATGAGTATTGTTAATGCCTTTGTCAATTGTTTATTATTGTGTTTCTATATTTGCATGTTTAACTTCCTAAGTAATTATATTATTTAAATTTCCATAGTCGATCACACTGTTAGGGAGTAAGTGTGAACGAAGACTGTCATAAATCGCTTGTAGATTGTCTAAGGAGTTAGACATTGTAGTAAGACTACTAAAACGTTCATGAGTACTTAGAAAATAGAGATTTGAGTGTTGGATAAACCCGCGTTTAACAGATTGCTTCATGGATTACATCACGAGCAATGTTAAGGCGATAATATCTTTTGATCTTTAAGTGGAGAGATATGATCTGTAATTTGCAAGTCGGTTGCTCATTGATAATGCGAAAAACACGCCGGTAACTCGGTGTTATAAAACGCATTATTGTGAGTATTCTAACTGGTAAAAGATACAGACATATAGGTCGAAACTTATCCGTCCCTTGACCTGATGGGGAAACAGATATTTGTAGGCCTCTCGATGATTTTGAAGTTGACTGAAAGTGTTGGCCAACCGGGACTGAATTGATGTGTTCAATTAGCAGTCTTAAAGTCATAAGCAAATCGGAAATCGAGAAACAGAGTATCAGACCAAGATTGATATTAATCCATGTCATGAGTCTGAAAATATCTTGTTGGACGGAGGATCATCTGATCACTTATATTTAGACAGAACTGACTGGGTCAGAGTTCAGGAACAGTTTCTGGGAAACTGGTATTAATCAGAAGGTAAATGGACAATTAAAGTCATAGACTTATCCAAGTGGGAGACTGTTGGATTTGGTGTCTGAGCCATGACTTATAATTGTATTTATCTTGTTAATTGAAGCAAAGTCCATTTGGGTTGCCCTCATAGCTGGAGGCTTAGTGTAGAGTTCAGTAGAGTGAAAGGTTGATTTATTAATTGTTTAATAAATCAATAAAAATAAATAAATAGTTCATTAATATATTTAAGTGTTAATATATTAATTAAAAACTATAATAATTAATTGAGATTTAATCTAGAATTAATTGGATTTAATTTAGTGATTAAATAAATTAATTAAAAGTACAGGGACTGGTTTGTATTTATTCAATAGTTGGATAACTGATAAACCAAAAGCCAGGGGCTGGATTTGGCGCCACCTTGGAGGGTTTATCTAGGGTTGGGGAAAACCCTAATTAGGGTTTAAGAAGTCTGGTCCAAGTGGTCAACAGGCTTGCCCACTTAGGAGGCTCCTTAGGGTTTCAGGTGTAACCCTTGGAGGCTATAAAAGGAACCTCCTGGCACCCTTATTTCTTACGCCATTTTTCACTAAGGATATTCTACTGGACTCTCTTCTCCATTGCTTTTGGGTGTGACTTGCATTTGAGGCAGGATTTGTTTGCTGCTAGCTTCAAGAACAAGATCAAAAGGTTGGTTAATTCTCATTTGATCTTTAGAAATAAATGTTGGCCTTAGGTTTTTAGTTTATATCTTCATAGAAGAAAACATAGCTCTTTCTAGGGTTGCATGTGAACTTAGGAATTTGTTTGTTCATTGATTGCTAATAAACCCTTCAGTTGTATCAGAGCTATGGCTTGTTTTCTTGTGTTTTGATATAAACTGTTTTGTATGACCACAAGGGTTTTCGAAAATAACCCTTGGGAGGCCAAGTCTTGATGTTGGCGGCTAGGGTTAAGAAAACCCTAGCTTCCCTTTCCTTTTCTGCGATTTCTTGCATGCTGCCTTAGATAGTTGGTTGTTATTTTGGTAATTATTGGATAATTAAATAACTGGAACCCCTTATCACTTGCCTGCAATTTTCGAGAATTAGGATAAGGGTTAGGAAATTAATTTGATTAATTTTGTGATTCCCTTATTTGATTTAATTAGTTTAATTAATTGTTAAAGCATTTATTCAAATTCCACATATCTCAGTGCTTGACACATTTTATAGAAAGTACGTTGCAAGCATCGTCTTTACTAATCTTGACACATTAACATGTCTTGTATCTTGAACAACTTCACATTTGCCAATATAAGTGGTGGTGTTCGTGGTTGTCAAAGCGTTTATTCAACTTCCACATATCTCAGTGCGGTGTTGCTCTAAATATTGACACCAATGGTATCACATTTGAAGATACTTATATTGTTTGATAAAACATTCTCCAAAGTTGTTATAAGTTGAAGCGTTTATGGAACATCCTAATTATCCCATTCTACTTTCATTAATGGCTTCAATCTACAACACTTTTGTAGAATGTTTGATTAACCAATAGAAGTATGTTAAAATGTTATATCATTGGTGTCAATATTTAGAGAAACACCATCTTGAAATGTGTGGTAACAGTTTATGATCAAACATGCCCAAAACTCAAAACCTAAGTCCCACAAGCTTAAAAATAGCCAAAACAACCAAAGACAGCTTGACTCACCCTCTAATCTGACTTAATGACACCAAAGGAGGTCCTAAAGACATAAAGTTCAGAACTTTATCCTCCCCAACCAAGGACAACATCAAAAAGGGACAATTCCTCCATTTTCCAACATCATAAGAACATGATCAACCATATAAACACAAAAGGGATAAGCTTTATACTCATAAAGGTCCAGAAATGCATATCTTGAAGACTCAACCATGAAGAACAACTTTAAGCATCACCATGCACCTTCCATCTTCCAAGAAGTCTTCAAAAATGGGCAAGAACACCAAAAATAGCTTCAAAGAGGCTTGGGAGAGACTTGGGACGATTTTAGGAGCTGTAATATGTCAAATGGCGGCTACCCTAGGATTTAGCACCCTTATATACGGCCCATAAGTCGAAATCTATGGTTTTAGCCCAAACAGAGCAGTTAGTGTTGCTAACTGAAGATCGTGCCATCACACAAACCTGTTAAACTTAGCGACTCTAACCTTTAACTTAGCGATACTAACCCACTTTGCGACACTAACTCTTAACTTAGCGACTCTAACTGCATATTTTCCCAAAATCTCATTCCTTTAACATTGAACTTGGGCATGTCGGGATTAGGTTCTTACATCTTTTTAATAACTCCTCTAATTTTTTGTTTATTTACTATGTTGACCACAATCCCAGTCGAAAACTATAAAAAGCAAGATTGTATTAGTTATCATTTCCTATGCTCTTCCCTCTCCAATTTGTCAATCAATATTGCGTTAACCTTTTCGACTTCATTATGCCATATTAAAACCTTATCCATTGTAACACCATGTTTCCAATACAAAGCACACCAAAAAAAAAATTCATTTTTGATACATCAAAAGGGGTGCACTTTAATATCAAACCATAGCGTAGAAGATGCTATTAATATAAAATATACATAAATGTCCCAACAGACTGAGATTGGGTATTAAATCTACAAAATATACATGTCAGTTACAAAATAAGTAAGTTCTAGGTCTTTTATCGCTCAGCCACACACTTACCCCTATCACTGTTCCTAGGACCTGAAAGGCAATACACAATACAAACAATAAGCTTTTGAAAACTTTGAGTAATCTCCCTACTAGTTTCACAACCATGTACATATATCAACATATGTAACAGCAGCAAAAACAATTAAGCAAACATGACATAGTTAGCCTTTCACTATACATATCGACTATTCCATTTATTAATCATAATCAACTATGACTTTACCAGCCTCTGTCAACTATCGATCTACACTCAATCCCCCATCCATATAGGCATTCCCACACTATCCATAATCAACTGTGGTTATTCACTCATCTCACCAGTCATAATCAACTATGACTCAGGTGGTCAGCTTATAGTCATAATCAGCTATGACTCGGGTGGTCGGCTTATAGTTATAATCAGCTATGACTTAGCAATAAGACCTCGCCAACGATGCCTCGCCAGTCATGATCATCCATGAGATGTTATTTCAACTATACTGGTCAAAATCAACTCTGACCATTAATCATGTTTAAAGTCATAATCTGTTATGACTCGTGTTCAGCTACTAGTTACAAACAACTATAACTTATCATCTCAACTATACTACTAAGATTGGCTAAAAACCCACTAACCATCTACATTTTTCATAATCGGCTATGACATGTAATTCAGTTATATATCCATGCATTACACATCACATCAACTAACATGAGAATCAATCGTCATCAAAGTAATAGAGATTACTCACCTTGAAGTTATTCTAGTTTTTGGGATCTATACCGGCTCAAACCGTCCTTCCTCCCACTTCAAAAGCTTTAAATGATGATGAGGATGCCTAATTTTATTTCTTTGGTGTTTCCTCTTCATTCCTAGCTTATAGAGTGCAAGAACTGTTAGATGTTTTATATTTATTTAATGTTTGTGTAGGTTATTCCATATACATAGTCTATAGGGTCCTTTGTGTAAATATATTGTGTGTGTACTATTTATACCGATGGAATGCATTGATAACCCTAACGGGTATTTTCACCACTCAACATGGTATCAGAGCCTACCCACGTATCCCACTCCTGTCGAAAATTTTTCTGGCCGCTAATACCTACCGATCGATACTTCTGATTGCCGCAGCCATAATTTTCTTGGAGTTTGGCATACTTTCGGACTTCACTGGCGTTTTCTTGGAGTGTCGCATAATTTTTTCTTTGGATGCCACGTATCCCACCGTTTTCTACTTCTACTTTATTGCCCTAGTAGTTGAACGACGTGTGTTTCTGCACTCTAAGGTTTGCTTCTTGATTTTTGTTTTGATTTCTATTTTATTTTTTTTCCGGTTTTCCTGTTGTAATGGCCACCGAATCCACGCACGGATCTCACTCGACCCCATCAACACCTTTGGTCTATGCCATTACCAATGTCTACAACAATTTTAGTTTTAAATTGACCATTGATGGATCTCGTTACAAACTTTGGTGTCGTATTTTCCAAGATGTTTGCAAAGGTGCGAAAGTACTTGGTCACATTACAGGAAAATCCAAACCCGCTAGTGATGATGATGAAGATTGGGATGCCATTGATGCCCGCGTCAAATCTTGGTTCTATTCTACATGTGAATCAAGCTTATTACAAATCATATCCAGCGATTCTTGCACCGCAAAAGACTTGTGGGACAATCTCCACAATTTTTTCTTAAATAACAAAATGCCCTGCATGCTCCAATTGCAAGATCAGTTCCGAACAACCAAGAAAGGTGCATCCACCATTAATGAATTTTGTCATCATCTCAAACACCTTGTCGATGCCTTAGCCGATGTCGACTGTCACATCACGGATACTGAACTTGTGATGCAAATTCTACGTCAATTACCGCCGTCCTATCATAGCATTGTGGACGTAGTCACCAATACTAAACCCTTCCCCTCATTTTTAGAAGCTAAAAACATGCTTTTGCTGCATGAATCCCGCGAAGTTTCGGAAGAACCACCTACCGATGTTCAACATACCTTGACACAAGTTCGACTCTCACGGTCAACTTGATCGTTATAAAGGTCGCCTTGTGGCACAGGGTTTCTCTCAACAACCTGGTCTTGACTTCGATGATACCTTTAGCCCGGTTGTTAAACCCGCCACTATTCGCACGGTTCTTAGCATCGCCATCTCTCGAGACTGGCCCATTCATCAACTTGATGTTAAAAATGCATTCCTTCATGGCGATCTTACTGAAGAGGTTTACATGAAACAACCTCCTGGCTACATCAATCCTCTTTATCCGGATCATGTTTGTCGTCTCTGCAAAGCTCTGTATGGATTGAAACAGGCTCCTCGTGCCTGGTACCATCGCTTTGCTGTTTATATCCGCTCTCTCGGATTCAGGAGTAGCCGCTCTGATAGCTCCCTTTTCACTTTTCATCGTGGTGCTGAGACTATCTATCTTCTCCTATACGTAGATGATATCATCCTTACCGCGTCCAGTCCCTCTCTGGTCACTCGGGTCATCACTCGTCTTTCCAGCGAGTTTGCCATGACGGATCTAGGACATCTTTCCTTCTTTCTCGGCATTTCTGCTACTCGCTCTGCTCAGGGTCTTTTTCTTTCTCAGAATGCCTTTGTTAAAGAAATTTTGTCGCGCGCAGATATGGTTGCGTGCAATCCATGCAGCACACCGACGGACACTAAACCTAAGCTTTCCACTTCTGGAAAGCCGGTTTCTGATCCGACTTTATATCGGAGTCTTGCTGGGGCCCTTCAGTATCTGACTTTCACACGACCAGATATTGCTTATGCTGTGCAACAGGTTTGCCTGTTCATGCACGACCCTAGGGAGCCCCATTTCCTTGCCCTGAAACGCATTCTGCTTTATCTGCAGGGCACTCTCCACTATGGTCTTCACATCCGTCCATCCTCCGTCGATCGTTTGGTTTCTTACTCTGATGCTGATTGGGCTGGTTGCCCTGAGACGCGTCGTTCCACTTCCGGGTTTTGTGTCTATCTTGGTGATAATCTTGTCTCTTGGTCATCAAAACGTCAACATGTCGTATCTCGTTCCAGTGCCGAAGCCGAGTACAGGGGTGTGGCAAATGTTGTCGCCGAAGCTGCTTGGCTTCGTAATCTTCTTCTTGAGCTTTCGTGCCCCTTATCTCGTACTACAGTTGTGTTTTGTGACAATGTGAGTGCCATGTATTTGGCATCAAACCCGGTTCAGCACCAAAGAACCAAACATGTGGAAATATATTTACACTTTGTTAGGGAACGCGTTGCCATTGGACAGGTACGCGTGTTGCATGTTCCATCCGCTCACCAGTTCGCTGATATATTTACGAAAGGCCTTCCTACACAGTTGTTCACAGACTTTCGAGACAGTTTGAGTGTTCGTAAACCTCCCGCTCAAACTGAGGGGGAGTGTTAGATGTTTTGTATTTATTTAATGTTTGTGTAGGTTATTCCATATACATAGTCTATAGGGTCCTTTGTGTAAATATATTGTGTGTGTACTATTTATACCGATGGAATGCATTGATAACCCTAACGGGTATTTTCACCACTCAACAAGAACCTCATCTACTTCTTAAGATCACGTCGCGACTTAGCAAGAGGTTGCGTCGCAGAGCCCCTTAAATACTACTCCATTCCCATTTTTCTACTAATTCCTCCTTCCAATTTCAATACCAATCACTCAATAACACCATTATCAAATATGGTGTTACAAACTTGTCCCCAATCCCCTCCCCCCTTTTCAAAATATTTCGTCCCCAAAATCATATTTTAGTCTAATTTCTCATTGGAAATCACACCATTACCACACAACACACACACATTTATATAATAACATGAACTTTAGCTACTATAGTTCATGTAACACATGCAATACGTATATTGAGAAAGAATTTAGTGTAAAATACCTGAGACCACATCAGGCCTCTCTCGTGGCTCCTCCACTGTCATCTGATTCGCACTGCTTAGCATCGTATCACTATCATTCTTCCTGTCATTACGAGGATTCCTTTGCTCCACCCGCGATACATTTCCTCGGGTTCCAACTCTAAGCCTTGTACAATTAGGACGTATATGTCCACTTTCTCCACAATAAAAAATGTGGTTTCTTTCCCTGCAATTCTTAACTATATGTCCTGGTTTTCCATAAACAAAACACGAAGAACATGATACAATAATTTCAAGTAATTTCACATTCCTTAGTGTTCCTCTTTTGGCACATTTCACTTTATCTTTCTCAAATCATAATGGTATTGAGATCCCGAGAACTGCTGCTTCTGGGTTCTTTCTCTCGACTTCTCTTCCCATTTCTGCTTTAACTAACTGTCATTCTTTTCTATCTTTCTCTTAACATCTTGCCATTTCAATTCTTTCTCATGGATTTTAGCCGTCTCCACCACTTGATGAAAAATGGTAAACTTCGATATATGAGCAAATACTTGGATTTGGGTTTTCAAACCCCACAAATAACAATCAGTCTTTCTCGGTTTAGTATATTGATGTTTCACAAACCTTGACTTTTTGTTAAATTTGGTTGTGTACTGATGTGCCGAATTTGTCCTCTACTGCAAATGCATGAAATCTTCTTCCAATTGCCTTACCACCACAACCAAACAGTATTCCTCAATAAATTTCACGTTGAACTGTTCCTACATAAACATTCTTACCAGATTTTTGTCGGGACTATTGTTGGTAGTTTCCCACCAAAAATAGGCTGGTCCTCGAAGTAGATTGAAGGCGTACTCTACTTTTTCTTCATCGACACATTTACTCATCCGAAATATATTCTCTGTATGAGTCAATCAAGTCAAGGCTGCTACGAGGTCGTCTACTCCTGTAAACTCAGCATGTTTGCAATCTAGAAAGGCTTTATAAGTACAATCACCCTACCCTCCTTTCAAACAACACATCCTCAGATATATGACCAGACATGCAATATCTAGAAACCACATCACCAAATGCATAGATATTGTGTAACCATAGTAACCTTGAAATTTTATATTTGGATTTTGAAATAAAACCTTGTTGTATAATATAAAACCAACTTACTTATAAAAAACAAAAACATATATAATATATTTACATTTTTTTGTTTTAGCGTTTATTTGGTTAGTAGATAAGTTCATAAACGATTAAAAAACAAAAAACTTAAAACTATGAATGAATGGAAGAATGGTGACTTTAACAAAAATTATGATACATAAAGGGTCCTATTGAAACCAATTTTATAGTTTTTAATTTTTTTAATACATATCCTATGTTTAGTCACTTCTATACACTTATACTTATTATTTAATATTTTATTTTTTTCATATGAGACACATTTATTTTTGTGAAACCGGCAAACTAATTTTTTAATGAAATATTGTAATATAATACTGCTCATAATAAGTAGTTTGTAATACTGCATAAATTCCTAAATATTTGTTAAAGATTGTAAACTTTCTTTAAATTGTAATATTCTAATAAAATAATAAAAATATAATATTTTTAGGAACATTAGAATATTAGCATAATTCACAAGAACATGTGGTATTACAATATCACAAATATATATATATATATATATATATATATATATATATATATATATATATATATATATATATATATATATATATATATATATATATATATATATATATATATATATATATATATATATATATATATATATATGTGTGTGTATGAAGATAAGTTCAAATAAAAACTTAAAAAATATGAAAACCTAAAAACCCTTTTTATAAACTTTTTTACTATACAAAAAAATCATTTTTTTAATTCTGATATTCATATGCCTTTAGATGAGGATTGATTTATAATTGGTCTTACGTTTTACCGCTAAATAGATACAAAAATTTAACGTGGAGATCCATTAAAAAACCCCACACACTAATGACCAATCATGGGTCTTTTTTCCCCAAAAGTTTCTAACCTTAAATGTGACAAAGGTATTATGTTTGATGTCCGAGACAAACCAAATTAAATGTAGGAAGGACCATTTCCATTTGCTTCCTTCAAAAAGGTACAAAAGCTTTAAATTCCACTATGGCTCTGTAATATATATATATATATATATATATATATATATATATATATATATATATATATATATATATATATATATAT
>CM042009.1:46255544-46630544 GCA_023525715.1 Cichorium intybus
TTTATGGATAATGTTTCTTTTTGTAACTACGAAACTAAAAAATGGCTTAACCGGTCCGGTTCTTAAAATTTAAGAACCGCTTAGACTGGTTCCGGTTCCAGTTCCAACTTTAACGAAATCGTCGGTTCGGTTCCTGTCAAATCAGGCGAGTATCCACCTATGCTCACCCTATTAAGAATGATGGTAGGCTTAGAGTGTGTAGCTTATTTTCTTTTTATAAGGTATTACATTTTTAATTAGGATGACAGTTTCATGAAGATGAGAATGTTTTATAGGTTCAGGTTAGTAAAGCTACTTATGGTGAAGTAGATCACTTGGCCAAAGGTCGAGCAAGGTGATTCAAAATGTCTCTTGGTCTGATATTATCAGCGCTTCTCGGGAAACTTGGAAGTAGAGGATTGGCTTTGAGTATTTCTACAATTTTAAAGTGGGTAATAGATAATGGGCCAAGTTTTGGGAATGACATTTGGTAGGAGGGGAGGATTAGTGACTGAGCTACATGTTTTGCTTTGGTCTTATGTCGTTTCAGATCAACATTATAGATTTTTTTGGAACCGGCAATTTAGTCTCACCTAAGGGTACTCAGCCCCGCAACCCAGGGCGGTTGGCAATTACCTATGGCACAAAAGCCTTTCCCCTCCACCTGTGCCTCGTCTCTAGGGAAAATCCCCCACATGGGCGTTAGTTGGAGTCGAACCCCAGACCTCCACCCAGCGGGTATATAACCCAGGTGCATCAACCCAGCTAGGCTAGGCATCACTTGCAGATCAACATTATAGATAGGTGTGGAATTTAGGTCCCACTGGAATTTTTTGTCTTCCGCTAGATCTATTTTAGATAATGACACGGTGTAGGCGAAAATTATTCTTACAATATGGAAGTCATTTGTTTTTATCAAGTTGAATGTCTTGGCTTAGGGATTGCGTTTAAATCGATTGCTTATGCAATTGAACTTAGTTGATAAAGTGGTTCGTGTTGATTTAACCCATTGTCCTATTTGTGATGATATTATTGAGAACGTGGATCATATATTCTTAGTTTTTCCGGTTGTCGAGTCGATTTGGAGCCAAATAGGAAGGTGGTGGGATTTAGGTTTTCCTTCACATAGTCATACCATGTTTGGGATTTGATCACTTACATGGATAAAACAATCTTAAATGTGGCTCAATGAAAATGTTTCAATGCAGTCATTATAATAGCTTTTTGGGTTTGTTGGATGTTTCAAAACGATAATTTGTTTGAAGCAATCAAGCGGGGAAGACGAAGAATTTTGTAAGATTGTATCTTAATCTTACTTTTGGATTTGTTTTTATAAAGTCAAAAAGTGTACAATGAACTTGAGTTGGTTGATTGTATAATCATAGTCTTGATATTTCCTCTTTGTAATGAATTTTTTCTAACATCTTGCTAATATTTAATAATGTTAATTGTATAAAAGTCTAAAAGTTACACCTCAATTTCTAATTTACCCTAACATTTTTTATTACTAATTTTCCATTAATTTCAAGAAAACGTTTCAAAATTTAATTTTTTTAAGGTCACCAACAGGTTACTGCTGACGTAGCGGTTTCCGCTAACTTGATATTCTATAAAAGTTCCATTACACCTCAAATATTCAATTTATCCAAACATTGTTTTGTTACTGATTTGCCACTACGTATTTTGTTACTGATTTGCCACTAAAACATATTTTTGTTACTAAATTACCACTAAATAAGTATTCATAAAAAACATTTTTTTACGTATTTATAAAATATTTTTCCTATATAAAATACGTTTTTATTCATTGTTTATCGATATAAAAACATATTTTTATGTAAAAATATGTTTTAGTACATTTATGTGTATTGAATGACTGACTTGACATGGTAGGTGAGATTGAATGGCTGATGTGGCTTAGTGATTGGATCGTCGCGTCAGCGTGTCTATTAGTGGCAAATCAGTAATAAAAATATATTCGTACGAATATGTATTGAGTGGTAAATCAGTAACAATAACATGTATTTAGTGGCAATTTACCAACAAAAAATGTTAAGATAAATTAAAATTGAGATGTAAACTTTTGGACTTTTATAGAATGTCAGTTTAGCGAAAACCGTCACGTCAGCTGTCTGTTGGTGACGTTCTAAAAGTTCAAATTTGAAACATTTTCTTAAATTTAATGACAAATGAGTAAAAAAATATTATGATAAATTAGAAATTGAAATGTAAACTTTTGAACTTTTATAGAATTAAGAGTAAATTACAATAATGGTCTATGTGGTTTGCATGAATTTTCAATAATCGACTAACTTTTGAAAAAACTTCGAAAATGGTCTAAATGTATAATGCAATTGCAAGAATGGTCCAAGTTGGAGTAACCTTCTATCACACCGTTACTTGTTCCCGTTAACAAAAAATATTCACAAAAAATTAGGGGGTAAGGAAGTCTTTTTATGTGAAGAGTATGGATTAAAAGGCGGGAGAAGGAGAAATGTTAAAGACATTTAACAAAACACATTCGATCATATATCTAACATTTAAGATCAGAAAAGAAGAGGCTTTCACTTCAAGAATGGTGCGTTGTGCTTGTGGAACAATGGCGTATATGTGCACATCATGGACAAACGAGAATCCTAGGCGAAGATTTTGGAGATGTACGCGATGCGGTTTCGTATCCTGGTTCGATCCTCCAATGTGTCGGAGGTCATTCATGATAATACCTGGTTTGTTACAAGGGAGGCGGAACCTGGAGGCGGAAATTAGGAGGCTTGAAGGTCAAGTTCAAGGGGCCATGGAATACAAGATTGCACTGGTGATGTCCTGAATTTTTTTCATACGTTACGCCATGTTCACCATATTTGGGTAGTTTAAGGTACGGTTGTTATGGTTGTAATATTCAAGGGTTTTGGGTATTTTAAGTATTTAGATATCAAATTAGGTTTACTTATTCCATAATTGTAAGTGTTTAGTTTAGTAGATATAATGTTGCTATATGAATCCACCTTAATATTTCAATCAAAATATTGTACTATAGATGTTGTTTGTTTCGTATATTGTTGTCGGATGAGGATTAGAACAATATGAAGTTGTTAGTCTTTGCAGAAAAAAATACTAACAACAACTGTTATTCATAGTTCAGTTGATGTTGAGTGTATATATTATTGGTTGCAGGAGTTACAGGAGAAAAAAAACCAACAAGTGTTTTTCATAGTTCACCAAGATTATATTGCAAATGACCAATAACATATAGGTTGCAGGAGTTACACAAGAAATTTCATATTAAAATGGCGTAACACAATAAAAATAAATTGGCGGAATTTTTAGGTTTACTAAATATAAATTAAATTGTGATTTACCATAAAAGTCCTTGTGGATTTGGGTTAATTAGCAATTCAAGTGTGGGTCTTGAAACTTTTTTCCGCCCCTATATGTGTCTTTTCAGTTCATGAACATTTAATGGACTACCAATCAAAGGTCAAATCTACCACCCGCCAAATGATCTTTCCAGATATTGTTATAAAAGCAATAACAAGCCATTCGTATCACATACAACTTCGTCACTCAAGAAAAATGAAGGGCAAAGAGTTTGAAGCAATGCTCAACACTTTGATAAAGAAGGCTGAGATGAATCGAAAGCTCCTTACCAAATTCCAGAGAAAGTATGAAGCGGACTACGGCATGAAGAAATACCTGTTTGAAAGATTGTAAACACGTCCTAGGTACATGAACTATGTGCAGGCGGAGATGGTGTTGGATGATGCAAAACTGAAGGCTGCGCAGATGATAAACCTCCTTTAAGACATGCAACAGGTTCTTACCGAGGAGATTGCCGGGTACAAACAAAAGATCAAACTCATCGAGTATGAGTTTGATCTTGACAACCAGGTTTGAAAGCATAATGATGTAGTTGAAGGTGTGGTGGTAGTTTAAGGGTGAATAATATGTTATCTTTTTTGGTTTCCTGTTTTTGACATGGTGGGATGGTAGTTTTTTTGGGCAAAAATTATGGTTGTATTTTGGATGAATATTATGAAATCCTTTAATGTATTTCAAATGTTATTTTGAAACATATGTTGTTATCTCATATGGCAATGATCTTATAACCTAAAAAATGGTTTAATGGCCGATTCTAAAGGCAAAAACAAATAAATGTTTGTAGTTTTCACACCATGAAGTTTGTTTGCTTACACAACAATGAATCAAACTTCCATATAATAATTTATTGACTGAAATAAAATGCATCTTAGTAACCTACTTTGTAAAAAAGGGGTATATACCATTATTTCCATACATACCCACTGCACTCAAAAGTTGTCCTGGATATGGACCCTTCATGAAGGCACCATCAAATCCTAGGATTTTACGCTTGGAAGATTTGAATCCATTCTTCAGTGGACCAAGACAAATGTAAATTATTTTGAATATACGTGTGGTGGAGCTTAGGTTTGGTTCATCTTCGACTGAAATTTTTACCGTTGTTCCTGGGTTCCGCAGCTGTAATTTCAAGCCATAGTCGCATAGCAAACCGTAATGTTTTTCGTAGTCACCCCTAATTTTATTTAGGGCTAATTGCTTGGTTCTGAAAACCTTAATGTACGACAGATCTAGCTTGTATTTTCTTTGCAATTCCGCTCTCAGGGCACTAACGGTATGTTAGGGTTTCCAGCGATTTGTGTTTGTATCCGCTTCGCAATGTATCCTTGGGTGAAAGTGTTCGCTTGCCTAGTCTGAAGACATGTGTGATTCGGGTTATAACACTTGACCATCCGGTCCTTTGTTTCATCTGACCAACACACGTGCAATGACCATGTGCAAAAAATATCTCCGGAATTTACTTTTCTACCCTTTCTATTTTGTGGGTGCAATCCATGTTGGTCATTCAAACCAGGTACAATCCCAATACATTTGACGGACAAACGTCTCATTTAATTCCTTGTCACAACAAGCTTTCTTCTTTTCACAACTCCTAGGTTGATTACTACCTCTTTCACGATGTTCTCATTCAAAAAAGTTTCCCCTACATAAAAATCAACTTCATGAACTGTCCCTTCCGAACAAACAACCGGTTTTTTGAGATTTCTCAAAAGGGCTTCCCGTGGTGTTGCTGGTTTTTCATAACTCCTAAAGTCATTGGTATCAAAAACTTCTGGTTCTTCTTGTGGATCCAACACTCTATCGAATCCTCTCATGTTTATATCAAACTCCCCAGATGAATCTTCTTATTGCCTCTTATACACAAACGACTCACCATCACTTGCGTTACCCCGTTCCTCCTCTTCCTCATACTCATTATGTGGTTGCGTGTCAGTTGTTGGTTCCTCGGTATGAAGGTTGACATTTTCAATTGCTTCAATATATTCTCTTGCACAAACTGCCTCTAAATTAAATCCATAATCGTCTTCTAATTCCCATTGAAGACCAGGCTCAGTACAACCAAACTCAAAAAGTTCATCGTATGTTTCTATAGCTGGTGGGTCTTGAAGATGCATGTCAACTACATGAACGAGTGACAAATCAACAAATGGGTCTGATGTTGCGTTGACTTCCGTCGAGTTATCCCCATTTTCCACAGTCACCGAGTTCACAGCTTCTTGGTTAGCGACTACTAAAGCTAAACACGAGGTTAAACTAGCATCAACTGCTGAGTTTGTCATGGTATTCAGGGCAAACAAAAGTTTTTTTGAACTACTGTTGCTAGGCAACTCAGGAAGATTTCTATTAAACTCAGGCGACACCGGGGGTGAAAAGTTCAACCTAAAATCTTGCAAAGGTGACCTTCCATATGTAGTCAATACACTTTTACCATGTTCGACAAAGATTTCCATTTCTTTACATATGTCAATGTATGCAAATAATCTTAACACATCTTCTTCAGCGCACATCGGAATCAAAGCTTTCTTGAGTTCCACCAATGGCAACCGGAAATGGTAGTAAACCGGATCCGATGTTCTATAACCCAAAGCCTTTACAATGCTATCCAGCTGAATCAAACTAAAGGTTTCCTTTCTTAAGTAATCAACAATGCTTACCTTTCCGTGAAGATACGCAGCCGTGGGTACAAGAACAAAGTGCCGGCCGTGATTTATTTCAAGAGAAAATATGTTCAGATCACCATCCGCATTACATATTTTAACTTTTAGGGTTCCTTTATACTCAACGTAACAGAGTTTTTATAATCGAACACTTACCATATTATTTGTAGCCATCTCCTTCGACCCGTCGATCTCTTATTTTCCAAGTCCTGCTATTCCGATAAGAGACATTGTACCGGCGATCGGAGTCCATTTTTGGAATGTTAAAGACGCGAGCTTTGATGCTAGATTTGGTCTTCAAGTAAAGATTCACTGAAGTGAAGTGATGGTCTGCAACTCATTTATTATACCCGCCAAGAGAATATTTGAGTTCCTGTGCTTACCTTATGTAGAATGTCTGATCTACCACGTACGTGTTATGCACACTTATTCTATTTAACGGTGTAACAAACGGACACTTTCTAGTTGGACCATTCTTGCAATTGCCTTATACATTTGGACCATTTTCGAGATTTTTTCAAAAGTTGGTCGATTATTGAAAATTCATGCAAACCACATGGACCATTATTGTAATTTACTCTAGAATTAATATTGTTTAATATAATTTCCGGTTCCAAAAAGAATAAATTTCATAAAATGAATGTAAAAGAAAATTTCATTATACACAAGTATCTTTTAATAAAAGAAAAAAATGTAATTAATTGCACGAATTTCCCAAAACTATTATATATAAAATGGGATAAGTCTTGGATGAAATTGATGGTGACGCTATTGGACATAATATATCCACACATACATCCATAGTAATGAACATTGAAGTTTTGGTTGGGACAAAGTTGCATCCTCCACAAAAAAGAAACATGTGAACATAAATGAATGATAAGCAAACAAACACATAATAAAGAAGATTGATAGAAGAAATCCAATAAATGGCTGGTAAAGGAGACAAGGGTTCTTGTTTTTTATGGGTCATTGTTTCTCAAAAGTGCACATTCAAGAATGTGATAATAAAACAAGTTCACTCGAGAGTTGTCAATTTCTGTTCAGCAAAGACGGATAGCCCACAAAACAGGGTTTGTGGAATATAACATACAAATTATATTTAGTAGTGTAAAACATTTTCGCTTTTTGAACAAGACACGTCTCAGCATCTGCATAGAAAAACTTCCAATGATGATCGAGTAAATCAAGAAAAAATGTTATAACATGATAGGGTCTCACCAATTACGTTTACATTAAAAAAAGAAAAAAAGGTTTTGGAATATCGATTTACGACTTCCAATAAGATTAAGTTTTACAAATTACATGTACAAATATCACGTTTGCGAGCAAAAATTCTTTCAACATCAATTCATGTGAAAGAATTAAATTTTGTTTAACAGTAAAGAAGTTATAATTACAAGGCTACTAGATATATAGGATGGGAGGGATGAGAGAAATGATACCCTCCACCCTTGGTTAAGTTCAATTTCTATAAAAAGAATTATGTTTGTTGGATTAACAAGACATCCAATAAATTATGGTTCAAATTAAAATTAAGAAAGATAGTAGTTTGATAGATGTTGTGACATTATGAAATTTTGAATGAAATCGTTAAGATCTTTATCAATTACATGTCAAAAAATGAAACTTTTAGAGGGTAATTGCATGGATCACGATTTTTTGATTTACGGCGTATTCGATACGAAGTTTTTGAGAGCATTTGCTTTTTAACTTTTAAGAAAATACTTAAAAAGAAAAAAAAAAAATTTCGTTCGACAGTATGAGCTTTTAATTTTTATTTTAAACAAAAAACTTATAATCCATAAGTCACTTCAAGTAGCTTTTCGCAGCTTTTAACTTTTGCCATTTTATGTAATTTTACACATTTAAAAGTTAATAGTTACTTTACCTGAACACTTCTGCACAAATAAAAGTTACATCTTCCAATTACCGTAACCAACTTCTAGCTACCAACTAGTTTTGTCAAACACGTCCATAATTTTGAAATACCCAAATGGTTTAAATGGTCTAAATAAAAACGGTCTAATTTAGCGCATATTCTTAAAGGCTAATAAAATAAAAACTAATATAGTTTGACCAAAATACAGTTTAATCGCTATTTTTTTGTTCTATAAAAACCACTCATATTTTTAAAAAATTCATAAAAACCACTCATATTTTCAAAAAGATCAATTGCAACCATTATTACAAATAAAATTCATGATTGTATGCCGCTAACTCGGGAAACTCCTGACCCCCGTCACATTCAAAATTAAGTGGATTCACTTGGACACATTATTCACTCAAAAAATGGCCGAAGAGCTGCACTTACGCAGACCAAATTCACATGAAGACGAGTTATGAATAATTTTCACTGCAATGGAGTTCCAATATTTGCTTCAAATGTCGATATGAAACTTTTCGTATAATCTTTCGATGAAAATAATCCTTAAAAGTTATAAAATAAAACGAACAGTGGTCACTATGGACGATGAAAATACTCATTAAAAGTTATAAAATAAAACGAATAGTGGTCACTATGGACATCTTTGAAAGTATGGATGATTTTTATAAAACAAAATGAAATATAGTTGTTAAACCGGATTTTTGGTTAAACTATAGTGGCTTTTATGTTATTAACATTATTATTAAATACTACTAACATGATTGATTCTCACTGTTTCTGAATACAATTGCCTATTAAAGGATATTAACCGGACCGCGATTGTTTGATCTAGTTTCAAAATACCCAATTAAATGGTATAAATCAAGAAATTTGTCTAATTTGGTTACGTGTTTCTTAAAGACTATTGGTGCTCACTATCAGATGTGAAAACTATATTTTTCAGGAGCAATTAGATGGATCAAAATTTCTTAATCTAATTTTGGAGTAACCATATGGTTTACATGATCTAAATCAAGAATACGTCCAAGTTAAATGTATCTATCATTTTCATACCCAAAAATCTATCAACTTTCTTTGATTCTTGTTTATCATGTAGGCGTGAATAAGGAGACAAAACCTTGAATAATAAAGCTCTAGACACATCTCAAATCTTTTCTCGGATTGATTGGATCTTTCCATCTTGTCTTCATCCTCTAATATAGGTCCACACATTCTAATGCAAGATGTTATACAAATTCTAATGCAAATGGCACAACTCTTTAAAGTGGTCCATCTTTCACAACTTGTGGCAAATGACATCCCAATCCTTGTCTAAATCCAAGGACTCAAAGGTACTTTTGTTACATGGTATCATCTTGTCATGCTTTTGTTTTTATAAACTTTATCTTGCATAAAATTCCAAATTCTCCAAGTGTTATCTTCTAGTTAATTTATATTGTACGGCCCAAAAACAAATATATATATATATATATATATATATATATATATATATATATATATATATATATATATATATATATATATATATATATATATATATATATATATATATATATATATAAACTTCGAGGCAAACTTTGTTTCATGTATGGAGAGTAAAATTAGGTATTGATATGGATGGGCTCCTTTTTCCAATAAAAATAATGGGTTCATGATAAGGATATCATTATGGACGATTGAATATCTTCTCTAAGAAATGATACTTGCTTTAATTTGTATATAATTGTATCCTACTATTCAAGGCTCGTAGTTTTATACTGTGTTATATTATATTTTCAACAAGATAAAAAAAAGTGAAATAAAATCGTTTAGTTATACGATTTGAATGTGTTTAAAGTCGATTAAAGTGTACTATTTAGGGCGTGTTCGGCATGCAGCTTTTGAGAGCTTTTGGGAGCGTTTAGCGTTTAGCTTTTAGAAAAACAATGGAAAAAATGAAAAAACCTCGTTCGGCAGCAAGAGCTTTTAGCTTTTATTTTTAACAAAACGTTCATAATCCAAAAGCTATTTCAATTAGCTTTTGAGAGCTTTTAGCGTTTGACTTTTGATTTTTATAGTATTTTACATTTTTAAAAGCTAACAGCTGTTTTTGCCGAACACTTCTGCAGCAATAAAAGTCACAGCTACCAGCTAACCGCTAACCGCTACCAGCTTCCAGCTAACCGCTAACCGCTTACAGCTAACCACTACCAGCTACCAGCTAATTTTGCCGAACACGCTCTTAGTATATATATGCCTTTTAGATTGATTGTTACAAGCATTATGTTATGCTAATATTATGACTCTTATACTTGTATTTGCGGTAAAGTTTGACAAAAGAAGGTGTTTGTGGGTTGATTTAGCACGACTCTCACAATAATTACTTATTTTGACATGTTACACAACTCGTCATACCCATCCAATTTGATATGTCTATTATACTTACTCTATTACTAAAAGGAAATGAACTAGTACATTTCAAACATTGTTATGTTATTAGAAGGATAAAAGTATATATTGTAACGTCAACTAATAACGTACGACATATTCAACATTTTATCATCTAGCCAAAATCATCAGACGTTCAAGTCATGTTAGTTTTCATGGGTCCAATATCAATTCGTCTTTTCACTTCGTGTGGAGGAAGGACGATTGTTTGTTTGTACATGTGTGAAAGGGTTTTTTTTCCCAATTTTCTAAGAATTTCCGGTGGATTTATTTATAAATTATAGTAGATCGTTTTTTGTACATGTGTGACTATTGTTTTATCACAATGGCGTTATTTCAATGGTCAAACTTTTGTTTGGGATCAAACATGTTTAGATCTTTTTTGGGTTTATAGGGTTCAATTGCACATTATCTGAATTTGGTCTCTTCTATCACACACATGACACGTCATCTAACCGAACATTACATATGGGAGAATATTGACGATACAAAAAGGATTTCAGCTCATACAAATTAAACCCAAATTTAATAGGGTGTATATACATATACATTTGTAGTTACAAAAATATCTTAACCTAACCAAAGTAGCGGGCCATGTCGAAGGTCTCAAAATTCAAGAAAATATCTACAATATTTAATAATTAGATTTTTTTTTTAGCATACGGTAAACGTAAAATTTAAACTCAAACTAAATTACACTAATAATTGGCCCAAGTTGGAGGGAAGCAGTAGACGACTTGTTTTGGTCCATAGGCTTTGGAGCAGCGAGTGTGAGTTCTAAATCAAGAGTACCACCTTTAGAGCCAGAAGTACCACTTGGAGAAGCATGCACATATGGACACATTGGTGTCGTTTCATAGGATTTGACTGTTGCATTGTAGTAAACATTTTCTTGTTTTAGTGAACCGAAATCTATCAAAGAAAGATTGTCACTATGATCTTGATGACCTTCATCAAAAGAGCTTGTTCTACTCAGATTATAACTATTTTCTTGATATGTTCCCGCATGTTTGTTGTTACTTCCCCTGACCTGTGATCACCAAGAAAGCACCTTTAGAACGTTTCCATTCTTGTTATCTAGAAAAAAAGATGGGTTTGCTCGAATTTAAAAAAAAAAATTGTAGTTCGAGATTAACGCATTATATGGTTGTACATTATACATTACGAGTTGTATATTGCTCTAAAAGTTCAACCCGGGCACGCATGCACTGTACGGTTGAATAGAGCAACCTAACAATGCACGATGGTAAGTAAGACTTAGAAAACTATATACCTACGGTAGTACTTTTTATGCACAAAGTACAACCTTACAATGCAAGACCATGTGGAAATACATACCAAGTCAAAGAGGCTAGAACGACGTTTCTTCTTCACAAGACTGGCTTGCCGGAGAAAGTATTTTTGGGCATGACTTGCAACTTGTGTAGGGGTTCTTGTGGTCACAAAGTTTCTTGAAATCCCTCTCCAATCACCTTTTCCTAGCTTTTCAAGTCCGGTGAGAAATTGTCGGTGTTCATTTTCCGACCAAGGGAGACCTATAAAAGTATAAAACCACCCTTCCATTGTGTCACTAATTGAAATATATTGTGGAAAAAGAGAATACATCACATGCATGTCAATTGTCATACATAATGTAATGTAATAGTATAAAGTAACTATCTATTGTTGATGAATGATGATTCTTACGTACCCTTTTTCCGTTCTTGAGCTCTAGTAATGAGACCGTCGGAGAGATAACCGACTGGCATATTGGTGAGGTCACTAACGGAGACTCGAGAGGAAGATAAGGAAGATGAAGGTGAATGTGAAGTTGAAGATGGTAATGGTGATGAAGAAGGTAAACAATCCATGCTAAGGCATTTTTTCATGAGCATAGAGTGTGGTGTGTCGAGTTGAACCCCAAAGAGCCTTAAACCACCACCACCACCACCACCTCCTATTAAAATGGTGCTATTGACATTGCCTTTATTGTAACTAGTGCAAGTTCTTGAATTGTGGCCTATGTTTCCACAATGTGAGCATTTTCTCCCCATTTTGGCTCAAATTCTTTTGCAAAAGAAAGAAGTAAGAATGACGCAAAAATACCCAACACCTAAAAAGCACACCCAAAGAGAGAAAAAAAAAGGGAAATGTTAAGTTTGGCACAAAGGCAAATAATGATGATGATATATGTGTGGTGGGAGGGGGATTTTGAGGGAAATTGGATGCAAACCTAAGAATAAATGATTGGATGGATAGTGTTTTTTACAGTTTGGAAAAAAGGATAATATTTTTATGACCAAAAGCACTTATCCAAATATAAAAAATGGAACAAAAGCATCTCAAAAGGATATCACGAGAAGATATGATATGATGTGTTGGTGATTAATTTGTACAAACATATATAGTAGGGTTTAGATACCTAGACATTCTTTTGTCCATTTGGGATTTTATGCTATTTTTGAATAATAAACAAAACCCAAGTCACATATCCGATAACAAAATAAAGTATGAAGTTCTATTCGAGTAAGGATAATTTAAATAAGTTTGTATTATGGCTTTGATATTTTACACTGGCCGGCACCCATTATTGGAGTATGGAAAGCCTCAATTAACCTCTTAAAGAATCTTGACAATAACATCGTTGAAGTTGTAAGCATATGTTGACATGATTAATAGATAAACCAATATTGATTTAATAATTTGCTCCACCACGTATTAAGTTTGAATATTTTATGAGTGTAATCTTTCCTAATTTCAGTTACCTTATTCTAATCACTTGTATATTATGACGTATAATTTTTATTTATTTGCGAAATTAATCATTATGAGTCTTAATTATATGATGGACAAATACTTACGTTTGCTGCATCATTCATTTGCTTCACACCTACATATTTTTGGTCAAAAAGAATTCAGAAAAAACACCATATTTAGAAAAACAACTCGTATTTTTAAAAGTTTTTAAAAATCAATGATTTCTAAAAACTTTTCAAAAACAACTTTTTTTAAGAAAGTAATAGTTTGTTATTCAAAATCCAAAGTAATTTTTAATCATGGAATAGAGCTTGTTAACAACCAATGGTGATCAAGAATAAGTTGGTTTTTGACCAAAATCAAAACCGAACCAAAAAATTTGTTTTCTGGCTTCAAAAATACTAAATCATTGGTTTTCAGTTTTGGTATTTTTTTTCCGGGTTGTTTATTATTTTTATGGGTTTCTTGCAACTGCATGTATTGTTAATAAACTTTCATTACAATGCTTAAACTTTTAATATATATCATGAATATCATTACAAAACTATTATATCATATATTTGTATCAAAATCATTTAATGTTTGTTAAACTAAACTGTTGGTTTTACAAAACGATTTGGTTTTCCAATTTCCAGTTTCCTGTTTTTATGGTGTTAATTGTTTAGACACCCTTATTCACTACTAGATAAAATGCATTTAATAGCACATATTTTTGTCATTAAATGGTACAGATGATACAAAAATGTGTTATTGAAGTTACAGTCATAAATAAGATAGTACACACATTAAATGATTTTGATACAAATATTTACGACCGATATTTTATGAGTAATAATTTTTAAATTTTTTTAATACATGACGGACAATCTATGACATATATATTGTATGTCATGATTTTACATTCTTATAAAAAGATATATTATTTAGATTTAATGATATTAAAAATCAAATCACACATTAAATTTAATATCTCATAATATAAAATAAAATATTATTAATACGAATAGTATCCATCGCCCATCACTATCGTATGTCAAATACAATATAATAAACATTTTAAATTGATCAAAAATATTTTTTCTCAAATATAAAATAGATCACTAGGAAAATAAAATTTGTGACGAATGAAGTCCATTTTTCACGACCATCATCGATATCGGCGTCTGCATATTTATTCTTGTCGCTCCTAAAATAAAAAAATAGATATATATGAATTGAGGCTCTAAAACCAAATGAAATTACTGGCTTCCAATTGAGAACAGAAGTTCTCGTGTTTGGAAAGACCAAATGAGATTAAAAGTATAATATAATAATGTCTTCAATGAAATAGTTGTGTCAATATTACATCAACCAATGCAGCCAAGCTTACACCATACTAGACCCAAAAAAAAAAAAAAAATTTAGTGCAACAAGCTCAACAATGTAGTGCAAGAATATCATTACTAAATTCAATCGACTTATACAACAACCTCAAGAATCAGCTACTTCCAAAATTATTAAAAATCAAGCTTTAAAACTTTTAATAATCTAGAGAGACAGGGATTAAAAATAAAATGTCAAAAAGAACCTCTAATCTAGAGTTGTATTGTAGTTTTTAAGATAGGTTGTCTAGTACTACAGCTACCAATTCCCTAGGTGGTCGTGTAATCTATTTAATTAAATCAAGATGGTGTCATATTGGTTACTATTGTGGCATGGTTTGAATATTAAGCTTAGCAATTATTTATGTGTTATCTCATGAGGTTTCAATTTTCCTCACACGGTTAGCAATTATTTTCTATCTAACGTCACAACTTTAGTCAATAAGATAAAATCATATACCTTACACCCTTCTGCGGTCTATCTGTTTCTGCGTGTGATCTATAATCTCACTGGGTTTCTTGGGAGAAGGCTTTGGCACCCAAAGACAAAGGAGGGCTTGGAGTCGGCTCTATTTACGCTTTAAACATTGGCCTTATCGTTAAGTGGTGGTGGAGATTGAAAAACTGCCCCAATAATTTATGGAGTAAAATTATCCGCGGGATCCACAAGCTAGATGGGAAACCCCATCATTACATCTCCAACAACTCTATCACTGGTGTCTGGAAAAACATCTCAAAAGGAAAACTGGATATTGAGAAAATTAATCTCTCTTTTTATGATATTTTCAAAGTGCAGGCCGACCTAATTGATGCTAACAAGGAGATATGGAGATGTTCTTTGAAGAACGATGGTTCGTACACGGTGGAAGCTCTTAGAAAGAAAGTTGATCAAAAGCCTGGTCTAGATTCCACCTCGGTGGTGAAGTGGTGCAAAGATATTCCGATTAATGTGTTATGTTTTGTATGGAGGGCTGCCATCGATAGGATCCCTTCTGCTGAAGCTCTGTCTTCCAGAGGTATTCCTGTTACGACATTATCTTGTGGACTGTGTGGAAGAATTGAGACGGCTGACCATATTTTGGTTTCTTGCCCGGTTGCCTCCAAGGTTCGGGACTGGATTTGTAATTGGTGTGGAGTATCTATTGATTCGCCCACTTCTACTCGATGCATTTTGGACTTTGTTAGCAACTGGGGTAGATGTCCCAAAAAACGTCACATCCTCACCATGATCGCATATGGTCAGTTCTGGAGTTTATGGAAGGCCAGGAATGATAGAGTTTTTAATAAGCGTATTGTCTCGGCTTCTTGGATTATGGATGATATTATCTCCACGGTGTTTTTGCGGGTGAAACATAGGGGCAATTGGGGAAACTGTAATTGGCCCAACTGGTGTATTTCTCATTTCTCTTGTCTGTAAAACTTTTTGTTTTTCTGCCAGTCTAGCTTCTTGTTAGGCGTGGTAGTTCGCTTTTTTCTAATGCATTGGCCGTTTCCAAAAAAAAAATCTATAATCTCATTGATTTATCTCAACACTATAGCCTTTGAGTTTTTTTTAATATTCTTTTTATTTTTTAACAAAAGGAAAAAGCTCAATATTTTTGCTCCTGCTAATAATCTAAAAAAACAGTCCAACTTAAAAGGACAAGTACTGACAAAAAAATCAACAGAAAACAAAAAGCACCTTAATCCCAGACAATATGTTACATATGTGTCTATGGTAAATAGATGTTGTAACGTTATATATGATGCGTTCTAGGTATGAATTACGCAATGAAAAACCATTGTC
Organism: Cichorium intybus; assembly: GCA_023525715.1. NCBI lineage: Eukaryota > Viridiplantae > Streptophyta > Magnoliopsida > Asterales > Asteraceae > Cichorium > Cichorium intybus. Next base: position 46,271,757 of record CM042009.1, read on the forward strand.
ATAAGGTTGTAAAATAACTGAGCTCAAGTGATGTATAAAAATACCAAGAATAAATATTGTTCATAACTCTTTACTCTTATTTAGGCTGGGCGGTGTGGCCTCGCCAAAGGGCTCGCCAACCGCCTCGCCTACACCTCGCCATCTACTCCGTGATTCCTCGCCCTCGCCTTTGCTATCGGTCCCTCGCCATTCTTCCACCGAGCTCGCCAAAGTCTTTGGCAACGGTCATGTGACCGTTGAACGGTCACAAATACAAAAAAAAAAAATAATTAAAAAAATCCAATTATTCTCCTATATAAACCAAACTCTCAAATCTCCATTTACCACACAACTTCAATATCAAACCCCTTCTACAATTTATATCCTCTTTCCCCCAATTTTAATTTCAAAAATTATGTCATCCGACTCGTCAATTTCGATATCATCGTCGTCATCTGATGATGAATTGGAAGAACAAATAGGCGAGTCAATAGAGCGTATTACGGCTCATTTACAACAAGAATTACAAAATCCATCGCCAAGCAACGAGCCTCGTCTACACAGAATATATATTGATCGGGGAAGAGCGGAAGCCAAACAACGTCTCTTTCGAGATTATTTTGCTGAAAATCCCACATATCCAGAGTATAAATTCCGGCGTCGGTTTCGCATGCGCAAGTCGTTGTTTTTGAAGATTGTTAGCGACATGGAGGCGGCGAGTGATTACTTTAAGCAACGACCGAGCGCGTCAGGTATGTTAGGATTCCACCCTATTCAAAGATGTACTGATGTACTTCGCATGTTAGCATATGGCACACACCCTGATGCACTAGACGAGACAACGAGGATGTCCGCACGTGTCGCACGAGACTCTTTAGACCTATTTTGTGACATTGCCCAAATTATATACAAGCCACGATATGGGCGTGAACCTACTCCCAATGACATCCGACAATTGTATGCCCATCATGCACAAGTGCATGGCTTCCCTGGTATGTTAGGAAGTTTAGACTGTATGCATTGGAGGTGGAATGGTTGTCCTTCTGCTTGGCATGGCCAATACACGAAGGGTCAGTACAGATACCCGACGGTCGTGCTTCAGGCTGCAGCGTCACAGGATATGTGGATTTGGCATTCATATTTTGGTGCTCCCGGGTCGCATAATGACCTCAACATACTCAATAGTTCAGATTTTTACACAAAGTTACATAACGGAACTGCTCCGGACTCTTCGTTTACACTCCGAGGAACGCAATATCGATTTGGGTATTATCTTGTGGATGGAATCTATCCAGAGCGTTCTATTTTTGTCAAGACTTTGGCTTACCCAGATGACCCACAAAGGCGAAAGTTTAAAAGAGCTCAAGAAAGAGCTCGAAAGGACATCGAGAGACCATTTGGTGTATTGAAGAAACGTTTTGCCATACTAGCTAAACCTTCACTATTTACAAAAAAATCTTCTATGAAGAAGGTCATGTTTACATGTATTATTTTACATAACATGATTCTAGAAGACGAAGGACATGCTATATGTCAATACGACGAAAATGAAGTCATTCCCATTCCACAGCCAATTCCAGTTGCGAGTCCTGAATACCTTGAGCGAGTGCAGCTGGTGCGCAGTCGATAAATTCATGGCGATCTTCATCGTCATCTAATCGATCATCTTTGGACAGTAGACCATATTGATCTAAATGTGGATCCGGTGAACGAGTACGACGGTGAATATTCAGATGAAGACAATATATGAGGTCGTGTTTAGTTGGTTTTTAAGTTTAATTTAGTTTGTTTTAAGTTGTTTATTTATGTTTTTAATTTTAATGTAATGTATTTTAAGTTTAATGAAATGGTTGTTTTTAATTTTATTATTGTTTTTAATAATATAAATAATTTAAAAAATAGATTTAATAAAATAGTTTAGCATGAAGTTCAGCATGCGCTGACTACTACCACCATTTTTGGTCAGCATGTGCTAAACTTGCTGAATGCTGACGTGGCATAGTTTAGCATGTGCTGAACATGCTAACCACTCCCTCCAGCCCACATTGTGTGTATATAATAAAGTGAGAGAGATACAGATGCTTATTGTTGGTGTAAGAGGGTCAAATATGGAGCAAGTAGAAGCAAAATTGACTCCAGTCATCTAATCATGAATGGCGAGTGAAGGATCCAGATAAACATGCATACTATACTTTACACCAATATACCGTAATCCTAAAACTTTTAGCTATCAACATATAAATACTCCACTTTCAACTATTTCTTAATTTTATTCCCTCTTCAAGAATCATGAATTCTCCCACCACGGGCAATAGACTTCTTTATTCCATTACCCAATCTGCTTCTGCCACCTGTATAATAAATGTGATAATCAGAAATTTTGTGTAATCTTGAACTTAAAATATGTAAATTTGGATGACAAGGTTTATACTAATGAGATAAAGTAATCATAAGGGTGAAAGGTTTTCCGCAACCATGAACTAAAAACCTAAGTTCACATGCAACCTAGAAAAGATCTATGTTTTCTTTCATTGAACATGTAACTAATTCCTAAAGGCCAAACAAAAATTAACTAAAAGAATAAATCAGAAAAACTAACCTTTAGTTTTAATCTTGAAGCTTAGCAGCACAAGTGTCCTGCCTCAAATGAGATCACACCCAGGGAGCCAGAGGAAGGTCACGAAAATTCCAGAGAGAATTGAAGAAAATGAGCACAAATAATGAGGCCTAGGGTTCCCTATTTATAGGGAAACAAGAAACCCTAGCCGTCAGCCATTTTCCGGATTATACGTACGCGTGTCGTGGCCTTTACATAGGCGCGCCGCACGCCGCAATTCAACTATTAAATTCGTACGAATATGTACGCGCGCCGCGCGCCGCAATTCAACTATTGAATTTGTACGACTTTAATCCTTGACTTCCTGATTAATCTAATTAATGCCACAGAAATTAATCCAATTAATTCCTGATTAATCATTAATCAATCAATATAGTTTCTAATTAATATACTATCACTTTAATATATTAACAAACCATATCTTTTATTTCTATTGATTTATTAATCCCATAATAAACCAACCTTTCTCTCTACCGAACTTTCTACCAAACCTCCAGCTATGAGGGCAAACCAAATGGACTTTGCTTCTATTAATTAGGTAAATACAAATTATAAGTCATGACTTAGACACCTAATCCAACAGTCTCCCACTTGGATAAGTCTATGACTATAATTACCAATTTAACCTCTAATTAATCAGCAACTGTAGCTTCCTAGAAACTGCTGCCGAACTCTGACCTAGTCAGTTCTGTCCATAGATAAGTGATCAGATGATCCTCCGTCCAACAAGATATTTTCAGACATGAGACATGGATTGAGATCAATCTCTGTCTGACACAATGTTTCCCTATTTCCGATTTTGCTTATGACTTTTAGACTTCTAATTGAACGAATCAATTCAGTCCTGGCTGGCCAGCACTTCAGTCAACTTCAAAATCATCGAGTGGCCAACAGATATCTGTTTCTCGACTGGGTCAAGGGACGAATAAGCTTCGACTAATATGTTATATATTTTACCCGAAAAATCACTCACAACAGCACGTTTTATAACACCGAGTAACCGATGCGTTTTCGTACTATCAATGAACAACCGCCTTGCAAATTATAACTCATATCTCTCCACTTTAAGACCATAAGATATTATCGTCTCAACATTGCTCGTGATATAATCCATGAAGCAATCCATTGAGCGCGGGTTTATCCAATACTCAAATCTCCATTTCCAAGTTCTCATGAACGTTGCAGCAATCTTATTGCTATGTCTAACTCCTTAGACAATCTACAAACCAATTCATGACAGTCTTCCTTCATACTTACTCCCTAAGAGTATGAACGACTGTGGATATTTGAAAAATCCAATTATTCAGGAAGTAAACATGCAAAAGTGAAACATAAAATCTGACTGGCAGCTACTCCTACTAATTACCAAGTCTCCATGAGGTAATCACCAAGTCGAATTTATCATAACTATTATCGGTTTCTTATTCTCTTTTAAACTTTCAATTCAAGCATTTTATATCTATGTCTATGACCTTTTCACTCTTTCTATGTATCCAAGTGTCTAACACTTATACACTTTATTGCAGATGATCCTATCGGATACTCTTCCGATGATATCTCAATTTGTCATTTTGTAATTTTGTCATTCTCTCTCACAACTCCATTCCGGTGATCTGTACCGTGACTGCCCATGGTTATCGGGTCATTAGTCTACATGACTACACCCTAAGACAATTTTGAGGTGTCATGATGTGCCGGTGAACCACACGCTCTCCATCAGAAACCAACGAAATTCTTTAACCATGAAGTCCTACAGCACCACGTTCTGGTGTAAACAATTACCGATTTGAAAACCCTTTCAAATCAATCACCCTAATCATTTCCTAATGATTTCTCACGTCTGTTCAAAAAATCCATTCAGTATTCTTAGCCAAGCGATATCCTGAATCCAACTTACAATGCTCTAAGCATTAAGTCATCAGGATATGTTCATAACACTTCTGATTTGTCCAAGAGGCTCGAGGAACCTGATGTAATCTCATTCCAAGCCCTTTCGGAATCCTAAGATAACCAATAATCATTGTGTCATGATTTTCGGAAACCATTTCCTTTCGGGGACTCTTTCTTTTGCATCTTGAATCCCATCAAGTTCATATTCTCAACGGCTAAGTCAATACTGTCAGTCTCATCTATCTGATAGATGTCTATGAACTACGTAAGTATGCTGCACCTTCTTTGTTTCTTTCATGCCAATTCATTACACTTTGCAATGACAGAAAACTCCTTTCCTTAGGTTATGCATCTTGAATCTCATCAAGATCACATTGGTAGAATTCTGATCTATGTAATAGATGTTCACAACCACCTGAGTATGTTGTATCTCTTAAAGTCTTTCATAGCAAACCGTTTCTTAACACCAAGTCATTACACTTTGTAATGATAAGAGACGTTTCCTAGAACCAGTATGTAACCCACATACAATGATAGCAGATAACAACGATACTCCCACTGGCTTTGGCACCGTTATATGACTCTTTCGGACTATTCACAAAATCCAGAACTTATGGCACATTTTGCGAAACCGAAATCCAAACCTTTCCGACATATTAAGGAAATCTTTCAGGCTATTCACAAAATCCAAACCTTTTGGCCTATTTTGAGAATCTGAATATCCTTTCTTGCGAGATGCCCATGGGACGAATCCCGGAGCCATGTACCTTTTGTAATGGCATGCTATATGTGAGTCCATACTAGTGTGCCGGTAAACCACACACGCTCCACTAACGAATCACACTATGCCACGCAGAATCCTCTCGGATTACATCTTCTATTGAGAGTGCTTCTCTCAGAATCAATTGCTTGACTCCAAGTGATGATTCATTCAACCAGATGTTCTGTAAGTACATTTCTATGTTCCATTCTTTTGATGATTCAATTACTCCCACTGGTTCCTAGACCAGTTGTAAAGATCAATCAAACTGTCACATAGACTGTGTCTCGCGGTAAGGTTCTCTTATTTGGTAGCAACCGGGCTCACCAATGCTTCCAGTAGTCAGATTACTTATCTGTACTATCTTTAGTGTTTTACCAATACTCGGTATATCACCCGGATCATAACTCCGTATGACGGTGACAATAACTACTGGTCAAGCGAAGAGAGGGTATGTCAGGTTTAACAGGAATCTGATTCCTGGTCAAGTCCCAGTGGTGACTAAAGGTTCTTTCACTTGGCTAATCCCTGAACTCATTCAGAATTATTCTTACTCCCACTGTTTCCTTAGAACTTGAGTTCTTTCTAAAAGTACTCTTCTTTCAAAGGATAACCGGAATAGCCAATGAAACGACATCGCTGATCAGTTTCAGGCTTGTCATGAGATTCAGACGAATGCTACATGACCCTGGATTTTCTATGTACTAGTGGGACGATCCCAGCTTTACATTTCAGACAGTGTCGGCATATCCTACTTAGTCTTAAGATATGGTTTTTGTGGTCTGACTGATTGAATATTTAATTCATTGAAATACTAATCGGAGATGTATCTTATACATCGAGGATCAAAACTATTTCGATCAATGCTCCATTATCTTCCCTAAGACACATTATAACCATTAGTGTTCTTGGAAGAGGATAAACTGTGAAACATTTTTCTCAGTCTATGTAGTCATTCAGGTTCTGTTGATCTTATACTTCCTTTGAAATCCTTGAACACTTCAAGGTTCCAATCAATCGCTTATTCCGATAAGCGAAGCCATATTTGTTAAACTATTTGGCAAATATTTTGAAGCATAACTAATCGTGTTCTGTTCGAGGATTCTAGCAATTCACATTAAATTATGTGTCTGTTGCCCAAATCTTAAGGTCTCTTACATCTCCATGTAAATTTATGACTTTGTTAATATTGTTCAAGACATGCAATCATCACCTGACTCCAAGTCAACTGATTCCAAAATCCTGTCCATTGGATCTTTGGGCGATTCCTTTCTTGCCACAATAATTTTATTAAGCACTCAATTCATCATGTGACTATAAGTCAAATGATTCCAAAGTTCTGTCCAACTGGACCTTTGGTTGAAGTGATTCTCATAAAATTCATTTTAACAATCATAAAGAACACAATTTACAAATCCAATCCCATTGGATGTATCAACATTCAAGTTAATACCATTTATGCCATTAACACATTCACACAAACATTTCGAGGATAATTAAAACAATCAAAAGAAAATCAACATTTTATTAAAAGCACAAAAACCCTCGAACAATGTACTATGTGAAAACAATGTCGTTTGCATCTAATAATCTAATAACAAGATTGTAATATCTAACTAAACTTCAAAAACTGCATGAGCTGGAGATCCAATCCAAAAGTGGTCCTATGCGTCAAAGTCATGTACCCTACTGATTCCCTGCATACAAACCAAACGTGACTATCACATTATGTATCAAGGAATTATGGATCAGGAGTTTCGAAGTTTTTAGATAAACCTGAGTTTCTAGAGATTTTACATTGGAGCATTTTCCAATCTTTCCGTGACTGTATCCGATCCTATGGATTCCCAGTTTAAGACATCTCAGAACATGTCCAGACGATCTGGAATGTTTCTTGCTGCGTCTCTTCACTGGACTCAATCCAGAAGTAGCCGAACCAGTGGAGAAATGCCTGTCCATGAGTGACTCGTATAGGGTCAACAGAGAACGCATTTCCATAAAAGTCTTTTTCCGGTCTTCCTTTCTATACGTCTAAATGAACAGATCGTACCTATTAGTCAACGAATCAAGTAGGATCTTAACACTCATTTCCTGACTAATTGGATGACCAAGTTTGTACAATTCACCTATGTATCTCTCAATCTTGAGAACATGCGAATCGGTGCTACTTCCTTCTTTTAGCTTGCACTCTACAAGTCTTTTGAAGATCCTAGCTCGTTCCTCTACAACCGGTTTTTGGAACTTTTCCTCAACCAGTTGTATTAACTCATACGGCCCTAGGGATCCAAAATCCCTGCGGAACTCAGGCTCAATGGTCAATAGCATGAGGTCACGAACTTCCTCGGATTCATCAAATAATAGGTCATGCTCATCATAAAGACCTTTTGTGATGACATGTTTTGGTGGAGCTGAGATCGGATACTCAATGAGGTGTAGCTTGCCAGCAATAACAAGAACCATTCTCCAATTGTGAAGCCATTCCACATAGTTAAGGCCAGTCAGCCTTTCCATATTTAGCAGGCGCTTTCTGATGCCCTTAGAAATGGGTGAAGGAGGAGGAGGATGAGAATAGACACTCGATTCAGACATCTATAAAAGGAAATATAATTTATTAGTTTAATTAATCCTTTTAAATAATTACCCAATTTATTATTTAACAAGGCTAGGACCCAAAATACCCCAACTATGTTGTGAAGAGGGATGCTGTAATCACAACACAGTGGTCATTAAGGTAGATAACTTTTATCAATTTCAGTCTTATGAAATTCCTAGATCTGTGAGATTCATTGAACTTTTCAATGGCATGTTTAATCTCGGATATGCCCCACCGTTTGTGACTGGGATGCCGAGGATCACAAACCGAGTGTGAATAACCATGCAAATTAGCTTGGTACTCTCGGGGTCCATTATCATCTCAAATTGATGTGCCGGTTAACCACACACGCTCCATCAACAATGATAACACCCGAGAAACCCATTGCCACTCTTTATGAACCCCCATTGGTGTGCTGGTAACCCACACACGCTCCACCAACGTTTCATAAAGTGCAATGTGCAATTTCATAGGTTAGCATCAAATTCACTTTTTTTTAAAGTAACTAGATTGGGAATTCTTGTACGGGTTCTAGTACTTTGATCATTATACTTTTAATGATTAATCGGTCCTATCAAAACTGTTCGGCTAACGACCCTCCACTGATCAGGCGAGCGGTGGATGAGAGTGAACACCCATTAGACCGCCATTTTATAGGCAGTCTCCTTATACCCACTTTATAGACCAGCTTCGTGAATGAGGCCTACTAATGATTTGACTAACCAATTTATCTTATACATATAGTATTAACCTTTAATAATATATATAAGATGTATTTTAAAACCCTTTAAAATATTTCAGGTTTATCTTTTAATTTTACCAATTTAACTATTAAATTTAAAATTAAATTAAACCTATAAGAAATCGATTTAATCATCTTTTAATTATTAATTAATTAAATTAATTAAATCTTGGTATTTTAAACCTTTTAAAATATTTCAGGTTTATCTTTTAATTTTTCCAAATTTAACTATTAAATTTAAAATTAAATTAAACCTTAAAAGTCGATTTTAATTATCCTTTAATTAACAATTAATTAAATTAATTAAATCTAGATATTTTAAACCTTTTAAAATATTTTAGGATTTTACCTTTTAATTTTCGCAATTTCTAAAAATTAAATTAAATCCTTGAATTATCTTTTAATTAAACAATTAATTAAATTAATTCAAATGTGGATAGGTTTCACAAATTAATCAAATTAATATAAACCTATCTTAAACCCCTAATTATCGAATTCATAACAAATTGGGTTTAAGGTTATCCAATTAATTAACCAATTAAAGTTACCAAAAATAGAAAACCTCCTAAAACCCTAACCAGGAAAATCAAAAAAGAAGGGGGGAGGGGCTAGGGTTTCAAAAACCCTAAACCCCAAAATCGAAATCAGACACAAAAGATTTATAAACAATAAACCCTAATTAGGAAAACTATTACAGCCATTCAATAAGAAAACAACCAAACGCTCTGATACCACTGAAAGGTTTTCCGCAACCATGAACTAAAAACCTAAGTTCACATGCAACCTAGAAAAGATCTATGTTTTCTTTCATTGAACATATAACTAATTCCTAAAGGCCAAACAAAAATTAACTAAAAGAATAAATCAGAAAAACTAACCTTTAGTTTTAATCTTGAAGCTTAGCAGCACAAGTGTCCTGCCTCAAATGAGATCACACCCAGGGAGCCAGAGGAAGGTCACGAAAATTCCAGAGAGAATTGAAGAAAATGAGCACAAATAATGAGGCCTAGGGTTCCCTATTTATAGGGAAACAAGAAACCCTAGCCGTCCGCCATTTTCCGGATTATACGTACGCGCGTCGCGGCCTTTACATAGGCGCGCCGCGCGCCGTAATTCAACTATTGAATTCGTACGAATATGTACGCGCGCCGCGCGCCGCAATTCAACTATTGAATTTGTACGACTTTAATCCTTGACTTCCTGATTAATCTAATTAATGCCACAGAAATTAATCCAATTAATTCCTGATTAATCATTAATCAATCAATATAGTTTCTAATTAATATACTATCACTTTAATATATTAACAAACCATATCTTTTATTTCTATTGATTTATTAATCCCATAATAAACCAACCTTTCTCTCTACCGAACTTTCTACCAAACCTCCGGCTATGAGGGCAACCCAAATGGACTTTGCTTCTATTAATTAGGTAAATACAAATTATAAGTCATGGCTTAGACACCTAATCCAACAAATGGTAGATTGGTCAATTAGCAAGAATTTGATCTTGATTATATATTACGATATTTAGATAAGTTGTTACATGTTAAATGTATGTTTTTAAACACCTTATATGAAATTTTTATTGAATGAGGTCAATTTGTAAGAAGTTGATGAAAGTTGAAAATTTGTCAAAACGGTAAATTTCTGGAAATTTACGCGACGCATCGTGATTAAGCTACTCGGCGCCCACATAAGTAAGTTTTTATAATGAGGAGAACAAATAAAGTATGTTGCTATAACCCTGCACGATAGAAATGTCGGGATAAGGTACGTAACGCGTGATTTTTTCAAAGAATTTTATGGAATGGAATTTCAAAAGGATGGCACCGCGCAATGACGTATGTGAGACGTCTTGAAGCTGGACATGACACGTTGACACAATGGCAACGTTCGGGTTGACCCAATGGATTTTCGGTGTACCCCGACAATTGAAGTTATTTAGAAGCCATTTCATTAGATTAAATTCCATTTTCGTCCTCTCAAGAAACTCTCTCATCTACTAGGTGCGTTCTTGGGGTTTTTACTATGTTTTTTTAAGTTGAGTTAAAATCAAGGTGATAACAAGGATTTTCGATAATCGACAATATAACAAGGTAACACATATCTCTCTCTTTCTTCAATTTGTATGGATTAATAGTTGAAAACTTGAGATGAATTCATGAACCCTATTTTTCATGGGTTGGTTTTATGATGAAATTATAGTTAAAGGATGTTAATCCAAGTCAGATAAGCATGTTACCCATAAGAAATTTCATGTGTCTTGATGAAATGATGTTGCTACATAGTTAAGAATGGGAGAACATTTTTAGATAATGATATAAGAGTGTGTGTACATATTATTGAAAGTAATGTGTTGGGGTCTTAACCAAAGTGGTTATAATCTCCAAAGACATAAATGAATGATTATTCCTTGTGATAGAAATGAATGAAATGATGATCATGGTGATCTTAAAACATTAAATGTTAAATGAGAAATTGAGTTATAATGTTTATAGTAATCATGTAGCAAGTTCGTTAAGAGCCTAATGAATTGGTTCTTCCATAGGATTGGAAGCTATAAACCAATAGAAAGGAAAAAAACAGTGGGGAACAAGAGAGTTCTATAACTAATCAAACCAAGGGTTAAGGTGAGTACATAGTAACATTTTCCCAACTTGTAACGCCCGGTTTCTCAAATGAGGGATACACCAACATAGAATCAAACATAATTATCATAAGTGGTGTATATCCCAAGTTGAGTAACAAGTTTACAAAGTGACATCAAAAGTATAGTTTAAGTCATAAACTATTTACAACTATAACACAAAAACAGGGACAATTATGTAGTTTAAACAAACAAAACAATCCAAGTCCAAAGTCCAAAGTTTTCATTCTGTCCAGCTATCCCTCCGTGATGCGTTTACCAAGACCTGCATTACCCGAACCTATCACAGACAACAATAACAAACAATTATGAGCTTCAAAAGCTCAGTGAGTAATTAGATAATGATTTAATTATATAATCCAACTCTGTCGTATACTCCTGTACCGACCGCGTCCCCTGCTGTAATCTCAGAAAATCTTCTTCCAAACTGTTCATCGCAGTATTTGAACAATATTCCTTCATAAACTTTATTTTGAACTCCTCCCATGTTGGTTCTGGTTCCAATCCTTTCTCTATATCAAGATTTATGTTTTCTCACCAAAATTGAGCATCTTTGTGTAAACAATTAGTGGCATACTCAACTTTATCTTTTTCCGCACACTTGCTCGTACGAAAAACTTTCTCAATACGTGTCAACCAATTTCGTGCAATAACAGGATCATCAGTACCGAAGAAATCATTCGGTTTGCATTTGTGGAACGTCTCATAACTGCAACCTTTTGGTTCACTCGATCCTCCAGCCTCAGCATGTGTAATAATTGGCTCTCTCCGACCCTCCCCAACCACAGGTGTGATAGGAGGTCGGTTTCGATCATCTTTAGTAACCTCCGTTTGAGGTCTTACTAAGGTAGGCAACAAGTCTTTAACGGCTTTTGCTACCTCTGCAGCAATTAACTCTTGTAAGGTTGATGTCAACTCAGGCGGTCTCTCGCCTTCAGACTGGCGCCCCAGTCTAAAATCTTGTGATCCCGAATGCTCGTCTCGGTGATCACCTCCCTCATTTTCTTTTCCAGAACTCATTTTATCTGAAAAGAAAATTTACTCATTTAGTAATCACCACCATAATACTCAATATGGTGTGATTTCAACTCATTTTGTACGCCACCATAATACTCTATATGGTTACATAATCAACTCATTAATACACCACGAAGGATAACTATTCGGGACTCTTTAGGACTTTTCTATCTCATTGGTTTAAGTCTAAACCCATCTCAAGGTTTAATTCTCTTAAACCACAGCTCTGATACCAACTTGTAACGTCCGGTTTCTCAAATGAGGGATACACCAACATAGAATCAAACATAATTATCATAAGTGGTGTATATCCCAAGTTGAGTAACAAGTTTACAAAGTGACATCAAAAGTATAGTTTAAGTCATAAACTATTTACAACTATAACACAAAAACTGGGACAATTATGTAATTTAAACAAACAAAACAATCCAAGTCCAAAGTCCAAAGTTTTCATTCTGTCCAGCTATCCCTCTGTGATGCGTTTACCAAGACCTGCATTACCCGAACCTATCACAGACAACAATAACAAACAATTATGAGCTTCAAAAGCTCAGTGAGTAATTAGATAATGATTTAATTATATAATCCAACTCTGTCGTATACTCCTGTACCGACCGCGTCCCCTGCTGTAATCTCAGAAAATCTTCTTCCAAACTGTTCATCGCAGTATTTGAACAATATTCCTTCATAAACTTTATTTTGAACTCCTCCCATGTTGGTTCTGGTTCCAATCCTTTCTCTATATCAAGATTTATGTTTTCTCACCAAAATTGAGCATCTTTGTGTAAACAATTAGTGGCATACTCAACTTTATCTTTTTCCGCACACTTGCTCGTACGAAAAACTTTCTCAATACGTGTCAACCAATTTCGTGCAATAACAGGATCATCAGTACCGAAGAAATCATTCGGTTTGCATTTGTGGAACGTCTCATAACTGCAACCTTTTGGTTCACTCGATCCTCCAGCCTCAGCATGTGTAATAATTGGCTCTCTCCGACCCTCCCCAACCACAGGTGTGATAGGAGGTCGGTTTCGATCATCTTTAGTAACCTCCGTTTGAGGTCTTACTAAGGTAGGCAATAAGTATTTAACGGCTTTTGCTACCTCTGCAGCAATTAACTCTTGTAAGGTTGATGTCAACTCAGGCGGTCTCTCGCCTTCAGACTGGCGCCCCAGTCTAAAATCTTGTGATCCCGAATGCTCGTCTCGGTGATCACCTCCCTCATTTTCTTTTCCAGAACTCATTTTATCTGAAAAGAAAATTTACTCATTTAGTAATCACCACCATAATACTCAATATGGTGTGATTTCAACTCATTTTGTACGCCACCATAATACTCTATATGGTTACATAATCAACTCATTAATACACCACGAAGGATAACTATTCGGGACTCTTTAGGACTTTTCTATCTCATTGGTTTAAGTCTAAACCCATCTCAAGGTTTAATTCTCTTAAACCACAGCTCTGATACCAACTTGTAACGCCCGGTTTCTCAAATGAGGGATACACCAACATAGAATCAAACATAATTATCATAAGTGGTGTATATCCCAAGTTGAGTAACAAGTTTACAAAGTGACATCAAAAGTATAGTTTAAGTCATAAACTATTTACAACTATAACACAAAAACTGGGACAATTATGTAATTTAAACAAACAAAACAATCCAAGTCCAAAGTCCAAAGTTTTCATTCTGTCCAGCTATCCCTCTGTGATGCGTTTGCCAAGACCTGCATTACCCGAACCTATCACAGACAACAATAACAAACAATTATGAGCTTCAAAAGCTCAGTGAGTAATTAGATAATGATTTAATTATATAATCCAACTCTTTATTTAAGTATATCTCAACTGTCCACCTCAACCTTTAGTGTATCTTTAACACTAAAACTCTTTAAGTCAATATCTAACCAATCTAAAATGATATACCTTTAATCTGTTATAATGTCTCAATAATATGTAATTCATTTAGCAATAACTACTCACCTGAGGTTGACTCGGTACATAGAACTCCAGAACCTCGTGCCTGATCCTGACTAGCCTTAGCTGTAACACAACAGCTAAATTTCAATACTCAAATCTCATAATAATCTCATTCTCAATTTATATCGACAAAAATCCAGAAGTTAGCATTATATGGTGAAGTCATAATCAATAATAACAATAACACTCTAGTTATAGCTCCTCACTTCACTCTTTTGACCTATTCAAATTCGCAAACACAATTAACAATCATAACACTAACTCAAGCTTAAAAAAATTAAACTCTTATAGACTTGCTATACAACTAATTCAACCCTAACATCATCGATTCATAGGTGGACCATCGAGACCACAAGGAATCACTCTAAATCAAAGTATCCAACGGTTGAAACAAAGTCAAATTCAAGGAGGATTACCTTTCAAGCTCCAAGTACAAATCCCTAGCTTCAATTTGTGATTAATAGGCTTAAATCTCGACTTAAATGGCTTAGAAATCGATTTCTAGGGTTTAAAGAGGGTTTTGGTTGAATTGGAAATAACCCAAATGAAGGAAAACTCGTACTTTAAATTTCCCTGATTGCGCGACACGACCCGTGTAGGCTCACACGACCCGTGTGAGGCCTACAGCAAGCCGACATGAACTTGTACAGACTCACACGACCCGTGTGAGACCCTACCTCGCCTCGGTAATTTTTAAACAAGAGTTACACGACCCGTGTGAAGGTACACGACCCGTGTAGGTCTGAAAAAGGGTGCTGTTTGGTTCTTAAGCCTTTCTACACGACCCGTGTGGCCATACACGACCCGTGTAGCTCTGATTTGACATTTTACAAGTCCAAATCTTACTCAATTGGGTTTTTAACCATCCTAACTCATATAACAACCTATTTAATCTTAATCACACTATGATTAACACAAAATCTATATAAATTAATAATATGGTATTACATGTTCTTACCCCTTCAAAAGATTTCGTCCTCAGAATCTCTCGAAAACAAGAAGGGATACTTCGATCGCATCTCCTCTTCAGCTTCCCAAGTGACATCCATTCCTCTATGATGTTGCCATTGTACTTTAACTATTACAATCTCTTTATTTCGCAACTTCTTGATCTTTTTGTCTAGAATCTTCTCCGGTTGTTCTTGATATTGAAGTTTACGATCTAATTGAACTTCCTTCAAAGGAACACGTACCGACTCATCGTATAAAGTTTTACAAAGATGCGAGATATGAAACACATTATGAATTCCCTGTAGCTCATCAGGAAGTTCAAGTTTATAAGCTACTGCTCCCACTCGTTGAATCACGCGGAAAGGTCCAATAAACCGTGGGCTTAGCTTGCCACGTTTACCAAAATGAATAATTCCTTTCCAGGGAGACACTTTTAACATTACCATATCTCCGACTTGAAACTCCAACGGTTTTCTTCGTTTATCTGCATATTGTTTTTGACGCTGCTGAGCAACTCTCATATGCTCACGTATACTTTTTATCTTCGCCTTAGTTTCAGTTATAATTTCAGGACCCGCTAGTGGCTTCTCTCCCGCTTCTGACCAACATGTTGGTGTTCTACACATCGACCCATATAACGCTTCAAAGGGTGCCATTTGAATACTAGAATGATATGAGTTGTTATATGTAAATTCGGCTAAAGGTAGATAATCGTCCCAACTACCTCCAAAATCAATCACCGGAGCTCTAAGCATATCTTCTAACGTCTGATTAGTTCTCTCGGTTTGACCATCAGTCTGCGGATGATAAGCTGTACTCATTAAGGCTTTAGTTCCCAAATGTTTTTGAAAACTTTGCCAAAAATGAGAAGTAAAACGACTATCACGATCGGAGATTATCGAGGTTGGTACTCCGTGTCGTCTCATCACCTCCCTAAGATAGATCTCTACTAATTTGGACGCTTGATAATCTTCTCGTATTGGAATAAACTGTGCTGATTTGGTCAACCTATCAATAATTACCCATATTGCATCAAACCCTCATGGAGTTCGGGGTAATTTAGTGATAAAGTCCATAGAAATCTCATCCCACTTTTTCATCGGTACAGGTAGTGGTTGAACTAACCCGTATGGTGTCTGATGATTTGCCTTGACTTGTAAACAAGTCAGACACTTTTCCACATATCTCCCAACATCACGTTTCATTCCCGGCCACCAGTAAAACGGCTTTAAACTTCTATACATCTTTGTACTACCTGGATGGATTGAATACAATGTACAATGTGCATCTTCAAGTAACAGCTGTCTCGTGTCTCCATGTCTTGGGACCCACACTCGTCCCTGAAAAGTCTTCACTCCTTGTGCATTTTCAACTAGTTTATGTAACACTCGTGTTCCGGATAATGTTTCAGATCAAAAAAAAAAAACATTAGTTACAATTTCATATAAAAATCAGCATTGTATGCCGATCTTAGAAAAATCATAATTAATTCTACAAAAATCGGATTGACCTCAAACCAGTGCACAAAGTTTGCAAATTGAGTCTAGTTTAATCTATAAAAATTTCAGGTCGCGACGCGACGGATGTGGCGGTCGCGACGCGACGAAGTGTCGGCAGCTCGTAATTTACGCAATCAGTTAATCATTGATCGTGTGTCATCACGACGCGACCGTAAGCTTGTCGCGACGCGACGGTGGTCCAGGAGGCCTATAAATAGGTGTTCTAAGCCTCATTTTAACTCACAACACACACCAAACACATATACGATATAAAGGAGTGTTCTGGTAAGGAAAATACGGTGAGGGAGGATGATGGAAGGTGAGAAACGAGTGATAGCTAGCAGCGAGGTGCTCGGGAACTGTCAGCGGTTCAGAAACGGGAAATGCGACAGGACTCCAAGAAAATGCCAACCTCAGGTGAGTAATCGCTACCGTATCTCCTTAATAGTTTATATGTGTTAAACTATAAAATACGAGGGGTGTAATAAATTTATTTTCAATAATTCATAATTCCAAAGGTAATGCTGATTGATTTACTTACGAGGACGGTGTCTAGGCCGATTACTTGGGATCTGGTTGTTGGATTTTCTGAAAGGCTAAAATGCTGAAAGGATCCTGCCACCCCAACTAATCTTCTACCTGGCCGTTCTTTATTTGATAAATCATGGAATGCCGTATTGGAATTACTAAAGGAAATATAAAGCTGTAAAGTAATAATACTTGTGTGGGAAGCAGGTGTGTTGTCGTGAGGGTAAATCCAAGTTATAAACCTAAAAGTACCATAAGATGATACTGAGAAGAGTGAATAAATAATGGTATATAATGCATGTCAGGGGACTGCAATATTTACCATATACTATCAAAACGTGAGGTAATCATATATGTACTATGACCATACTTGTATGAGGAAGCCGTTAGGTGAGGGGGTATACCGTGAGATGGTATAAGAATTCGTGAAAACTAATACCAAATAATAAATAAAAAGAGATGGCAGTAGTTAAAGGTGTGAGTCGTGACGATGTAAGATAAGACTGTGTGGGACAGTCTAATAGTGAGTATCAGTGGGTGATACTGTATAGTGAGTGACGTCGGGTAATACGGTAGTTTCACAGTGTGAATTACGAGTCGGATAGGACTATGAAGCTGACAGGAACGGTGATCCTGTAACGTGTGTGACCATATAGGTCATACTGTGATTAGATTACTCACTAAGCTTTATAGCTTACCCTGTTGTTTTATGTGGTTTTGCAGGATAGGTAACGCTTGGCTTGGATCACGGGACGATCCCTGGTGATATTATCTTGTAAATTCCAGGCTGAAAAACCGGGCGTTACAAGTTGGTATCAGAGCCAAGATTTGAGTGAACTAGGATAAGATCCCTAGACTCAAATTAGTAGGCACATGAGAATTGCGTGTTAAGATATAAAAATCGCAAACATATTGTGATAAAGTCGAACGTAGATAAAGCAGTTTATTCTAAAATGATAATAAGAATGTTAGTAAACTCTTTCATAGAGAAAAATAATCGGAGAAAGTGAGTGAGTTTGTGTGGTATTTCCCAAATACGGGAAAGGTGTTAAAAGTAAATCCAGATTTAAGTTTTGTCAAAATAAGAAAGTTTTGAAAGTTGCCTTGAAAGAAAGTTTTTCTTTTTGAAAATGTGAAAGTATGGTATAGTTGAGAAATACGAAAGATTTTGACAAGCTGATCTGAAACTGAGTCCAAAATAATTTGGAAGATGTTTTGAAAAAGTATAAGTTGAAATAAATGCTAAAAGCACGAGTTGGTGGGTGGCCTATTGAAAATAAATGTTTTTGGCGACAGCCATAACAAAGAAAATGTGATAAATATATGTGATGATTGGATGTAAAATGGTAAGAACTATAATAAATGAGTTAATACAATGAGACAAGTGTTGGGGTATGGTGTGTGGTAATACTAGACATGTCTAGGTCTAGCATGGGGATAATATGAGGTTGAGGAATTGAGAGATAAAGAGTGGCTCGACGTACTGAGCAACATAGAGATGTTCGCAAGATGCACTGAGCAGATACCCATGATCCGACGTACAGGATATGTGCGGCTCCGAGTGCTGAGCGGTGGAGTTTGAGTTATTGAGCAGATACGCATGACTCGACGTACTGAGTATGCGCGGCTCTAAATGCTGAGTGGTTGAGCAGATACGCATAACTCGACGTACAGAGTATGCGCGGCTCTGAGTGCTGAGTAGGGGAGTTTAGTGAGCAGATACGTATGACTCGACGTACTAAGTATACGCGGCTCAGAATATTAAGCAGAAGAATATAATTTGAGATATTGGGTAGAGTAAATTTTGTGGAAAATTCACCGAAGACATAAGAGAAGTAAAACTGCTAGATGTCCTGAGTAAACATAAGACTAGGATGGATTGATTTATTCCTTCCATTCTAGAAGAATTAAGGGTACTATTTTACTTAGTTATGGTCTAAGTACCAGGAACCATCCAATCATCACTAAACAAATAAAGGAGAGGTTATCTTTATAACCAAAGAATGTAATGGGGTATTTTTCCCAAACATAGTTGATTTTTTTTCTACTGATGTAAAGGTTATTTTATGACCAGAATTTTACAAGTAGGGAGATATTTCAAAGAAAGAGTTATTTTGCTGAAAAAGTTATTTTATGACTAAAGTGTGAAAGGAATAATCCTTTAAAAAGAGTCATTTTACGACTAAAGAAGTCATTGTTATGACTAATGGAAATCAAAAGAGTAAATGTTTTTAAATAAAAAGCATCTGTTTAAAAAGAGAAGTGTGAGTAGTTACTCAGAGAAGTAATTAAGTATATACAAATTTAGTGTGTGTTAAGATGTTGTGTGACCAATAGTGTCAAAAGAAAAAGGGAGCTGATAAATCAGGAAACCCAAGTAGTAATTGTGTAATTGTTGAGCTGATGAGGGGGTGGTAAGGTCGGTTACAGAGTTTTACAGTTAGGTGTTAGCTGTTAAGCCTTTATGGCTTATTGTTGGTTGCTGGAGCCCGTGTGGCTTGGTTTTCTTGTAGGGCCACATTACTGGTTCTTGTGATTGGGACCATCTTTCCGTGGGGTCACATACTCGGTAATTGTGGTTGAGACTATTTTTTTATAGGGCTAGTGACTATTGTGAGCAGCTGAGACCATATATATATATATATATATATATATATATATATATATATATATATATATATATATATATATATATATATATATATATATATATATATATATATATATATATATATATATATATATATATATATATATATATATATATATATTGTGACGGTTGTATGAGCAGTAATTGTGGTGGGACCACATACAAGTGTTGAGATGACCTAATCGGTCGGCAGTTCTAGGGTGTACGTTGAGTTTTTCGGACTCGATATCGTAGAGGTGGTTAATGTGTCAGTATTGAGGTGATACCCCTCTGGGTTTACTAGTACAGCCGCATCGCGTTGGAATAATGGATGGTTGAGTGGAAGAGAGAATAAGGGTATGTCGATGCTAGGAGATTTCGGGGACGAAATCTTTTAAGGGGGAGAGATTTGTAACACTCGTGTTCCGGATAATGTTTCAGATAAAAAAAAACATTAGTTACAATTTTATATAAAAATCAGCATTGTATGCCGATCTTAGAAAAATCATAATTAATTCTACAAAAATCGGATTGACCTCAAACCAGTGCACAAAGTTTGAAAATTGAGTCTAGTTTAATCTATAAAATTTTCAGGTCGCGACACGATGGGTGTGGTGGTCGCGACCCGACGGAGTGTCGGAAGCTCGTAATTTGCTCAATCAGTTAATCATTGATCGTGTGTCATCGCGACGCGACCGTAAGCTTGTCGCGACGCGACGGTGGTCCAGGAGGCCTATAAATAGGTGTTCTAAGCCTCATTTTAACTCACAACACACACCAAACACATATACGATATAAAGGAGTGTTCTGGTAAGGAAAATACGGTGATGGAGGATGATGGAAGGTGAGAAACGAGTGATAGCTAGCAGCGAGGTGCTCGGGAACTGTCAGCGGTTCAGAAACGGGAAATGCGACAGGACTCCAAGAAAACGCCAACCTCAGGTGAGTAATCGCTACCGTATCTCCTTAATAGTTTATATGTGTTAAACTATAAAATACGAGGGGTGTAATAAATTTATTTTCAATAATTCATAATTCCAAAGGTAATGCTAATTGATTTACTTACGAGGACGGTGTCTAGGCCGATTACTTGGGATCTGGTTGTTGGATTTTCCGAAAGGCTAAAATGCTGAAAGGATCCTGCCACCCCAACTAATCTTCTACCTGGCCGTTCTTTATTTGATAAATCATGGAATGCCGTATTTGTAACACCCCTTTTCTTCAACCATATTTAAAAGCAAATACAGTTTACTTTACAAACATATTTTACAACTCGTGACTATAAAGTAGCCACTTAAATTTTTTTTTTACAAACTTAAACTCAAGGGGTATTACAGACTCAATACAGATAACCATAATTTAAACTTACAGTGTACAGTCTGGTCCCAACTGCAACCTTCGCTCCTTTCACCTAAGTACATAGCATTTCAAAAATAGTATACGTGAGACATAAAGTCTCGTGAGTAATATGGGTTTAGACCCAAAACTTTTCTGTTCAAAACATGAAATAATACAAGTAAACTGCTCAAAACTGATTTATATCATAAATATCAAAATGTCTTTTCTTCTTTACTTTCAAATTTTAAAAGAAAAATACTTTTTTTCTTAAAACTGTTTTCTTTCTCATTTTCTTGTGACCAACTGAAACTCATGAATTAAGTTATTTTAATTCATTCTACTAGCTCCCCTTGCGGGACAGAACAGATCCGTCCGCTCGGTTATGCTCATTCTGTCTCCCCTTTGTGACTTGGAACAGATTCAAGCACAAGGGTATACTAAGCTAGACAACTACTTCGCGACGGGAGGTACCATCCCAGTAGTGTCTTCTGATCCCCCGATTATGTGGGTGATCCTAGTCCGGACAACTGGCTCTTACTTCTTTCTTTCTTTAATACTTATCTCATTACATCTCAAATTGGTCAAAATGGGACACAATTTATAAACAACTCATACTCAAACATTTTATAACTCTTTACTGAAAATACTTTCAAAAACTGATTTTTAACATCTTAGTTCACATAAGGAACTTCTTTCAAAATACTTTGCAAACCATACTTCTTAAAAATCTCTTTGAACACTAAGCCCTTGTATAGAGCTACTTTTAAAACTATTTTCCAAAAGTTAGTATTTGCAAACATTTAGAAATTTTACTTTTCTGAAAATAACATTTTGCTATGTACTATAGAAATCCTCATAAAACTCACCTTGACGTTGCTACAAGTCTCTAAGCTTCTCGTATTCCTTTTCCTTTTCCGTGCTCAATAACGTTCGAAGCACCACCTATACAAGTAGTATATAAATACTCAATATAATTAATTCTATAGTTCTAAAGCCTCATACGTCTCAACTCTAGGTTATAATAAATGTATAACCATTAATAAACTCGTTTTATAGTTTTCTCCGAAATACGCGTATTTTGCTACAGTACCCCCCGAGGGGTCGTATTTCAGTTCCGACACTTTTCCATGAAATCTTAGGCCATATTAGACTTGTGTTTCAAATTTGGAGTTCATTGTACAAGTCTAGCTCAAATTCCAAAAATCAAGTTTTGGTATAAATATGAAGTTTAGCCACTGCCGCTACAGTGACTTTTCTGCAAAGTCGGATTACGGATTTGACAATTCCCGACATGTTCTTATACCATTTTAGGGTTATGGCTAAAATTTCAGACCAAACGGACATGCCTAACTATGGTTTCTGACCTTCTTGGTTTTTAACATTTTTGGTCCCTGTCTGGAGGCGCACTGCGCCAGGTGCAGGGCGCACTGCGCCTGGGCGCACCCCGCCTAGGTCCTGGGCGCACTGCGCCTAGCGCCTGGGCAGGCTCCTGATCAGTCGCGATTTAGCACTGTAGCGTGCAGTTTTGGGGCATTAAGTTCTTATTCCAGGTCTTAATCACATGGGGTTTGTTCTAGGACTAAAACCCTTGACTAATAACAAGTTTTAAGCCATTAGAAACACCTTAATCACACCAATTTATGATTTAGGGTTCTTGAGCAACATTTCAATTCATCAAGAATAGCAACCTACTTTGCTGTTTTTATCATATGTTCTTACTATATGAACATGTTTAAGCCCAGAAATTATATATAAACCCCATGAATTTCACTGAAATTGCAGATTTTAGTTTACCCACAAAACTCACCAAGAACACTTCAAGAACTTGGAATACTAACCTTGTTTAACTTGGGAATCTTCAATTCCAACCTTGATTCCTTGCAAAAATTTCTAGAATTCCTTCTTCTCTTTTGCTTCCTCTCGCTGTCTCTCGAGTCTTCTGGAGATGGCTACTGAATTCCTGATTATGAGAGAATAACTCTCATATATTATATATTTAGAGTTTATAAATTATTTACACTTTAGTCCCCAAGCTTTCAAACTTTTCTTCAAAAATGGTCCTAAGACACATAACTTTGCAACCAAGTTTCCATTAACTTCTAACTTGACATTTTCTTGACAATTTGGTCATTTTCATGTCAAATGACCATTTTGCCCTTTTTGGTCAAATTTCACTATTCACGCGGTAAAACTCCAACTTTCACATAATTTCTTATTTCTTATATTATAATTTCACAAATACATATTATTTTACATAATAGTTTTATAATGTGTCAAAAGACCGTTTTACCCTTTTACAACTTTTTCGCGGGTTCTTACAGTCACCCCTCCTTATGCGGATTCCGTCCTTGGAATCTTATCGTAATCTGTGAAATCCGGATATCTTCTTCTCATCTCTTCTAGCGTCTCCCAAGTTAGGTTTGACCCTAAGGGATGCTTCCACTTGACGAGTACAAGGTCAATCTCCTTGTTTCTTAGCTTCTTAGTCTGCATTTCTAGGATGGCTTCGGGTTCCTCAATCAGTTTGCTAGGAGTCTCCACCCTCAGGTCAGTATACGGTATTACTAACTCTTCTTTACCAAAGTACTTTTTCAAGTAGCATACATGAAAGGTATCATGTATTCCACTGAGTTCGGGTGGTAAATCTATCTTGAACGCCTGTAACCCAACTCTCTTCAGGATTCTAAAAGGTCCAATGTATCTTGGACTCAGCTTTCCTCTCTTGCCAAATCTGACCACTCCTTTCCATGGCGACACTTTTATCATCACCAAATCTCCTTCTTGTAAGTCATACGGTCTCTTTTTTAGATTTGAGTAGCTCTTTTGCCGATCTTGTGCTGCTTTCATATTGGCTTGAATTATTCCAATCTTCTCATTAGTTACTCTAACAATCTCTGGCCCCGTAAGCTTTGTTTCACCCGCCTCCAACCAGCATAAAGGAGTTCTACACTTTCTACCATACAATGCCTCAAAAGGTGGAATTTTAATGCTAGAATGGTAGCTATTGTTGTATGCAAACTCTACTGATGGCAGGTGTTCATCCCAACTGCCTCCAAATTCCATCACGCATGACCGTAGCATATCTTCTAATGTCTGGATCGTTCGTTCACTCTGACCATCCGTTTGTGGATGATACGCTGTACTTAGCTGAATTCTCGTCCCCATTTTATCTTGTAAAGCTCTCCAAAAGTTAGAGGTAAATCCGAGGTCTCTGTCTGACACAATAGACAACGGTGCACCATATCTTCTTAACACTTCATCTGTATACAACTGGGCTAACTGCTCCAATGGAGGAGTTTCTCTTATGGCTAGAAATAGTGCACTTTTGGTCAACCGGTCCACTATGACCCATATACTATCATGACCTTTTCTCGTTCTCGGTAACCCGACAATCAAGTCCATGGTTACATCTTCCCACTTTCCGGCTGGAATATGCAATGACTGAGCATCCCCATGCAGGACCTGATGTTCCGCCTTGACTTGTGCACATATAACACACTTGGAGATGTACTTAGCTATTCTCTTCTTCATTCCAGGCCACCAATACTGTCTTTTCAAATCTTGATAAGTCTTGGTACTCCCTGGATGTATGGAATTCTTTGACTTATGCGACTCTTCTAAAATCAGCTTTCTCAGACTTCCTGCTTTCGGTACCCAGATACGGTTTCTGAAGGTCTTCAACCCTTGACTGTTGGTCTCAAACTGGATGTCTTTTCCTAGCTTTTCATCTTTTAAGTCTCCGCTTTCTTCAACTTTCTGTTGAGCTGCTTTAATCCGCTCTATAATACTGGACACCAGTTCTATGCGCATCGACCTTGCCTTGATTCTTTTCTCAGGAGCTTTTCTACTTAATGCATCTGCTACTACATTCGCTTTACCCGGATGGTATATAATGTCGCAATCATAGTCACTGATCAGTTCTAGCCATCTGCTCTGTCTCATGTTCAACTCTTTTTGAGTGAACACATACTGCAAACTCTTGTGATCGGTGAATAGCTTGCACTTTGTACCATACAAATAATGTCTCCAAGTCTTCAAGGCAAATACGATCGCTGCAAGTTCTAGATCGTGGGTTGTGTACTTTTTCTCTGGATCTTTCAATTGTCTGGAAGCGTATGCTATAACTTTCCCTCTTTGCATCAACACACAGCCAAGCCCCTGATGCGAGGCATCGCTGTACACTTCAAAATCTTCTGTCCCATCTGGTAACGTAAGGACAGGCGCGTTACACAACTTTTCTTTCAATGTAGCAAAAGCTCTTTCTTGTTCCTCTTGCCATCTGAATTTCTCTTCTTTCCGGGTTAATCGTGTAAGTGGCACAGCTATACGGGAGAAATCTTGAATAAATCTCCGGTAATACCCGGCAAGACCGAGAAAACTTCTAACTTCTGTTGGCGTCTTGGGAGGCTCCCATTTCATCACTGCTTCAACTTTTGCTGGGTCAACTTTTATACCTTGGATAGGCACAACATGACCAAGGAATTGTACTTCTCGCATCCAAAACTCGCACTTAGAGAACTTTGCATATAGCTGTTCTCGCTTCAAGGTCTCAAGCACTGCTCGCAAATGAATCGCATGTTCTTCTTTATTCTTTGAGTATTTCAGTATGTCATCAATGAACACTATAACAAATCGGTCTAGGAATAGTTTACAGACCCGATTCATTAAGTCCATGAAAACTGCTGGAGCATTGGTAAGACCGAATGGCATCACTAAGAACTCGTAATGCCCGTATCGGGTACGGAACGCTGTCTTCTCTACATCACTTTCTTTTACCCGGACTTGGTGATACCCAGATCTCAAATCAATTTTTGAGAAGTAATATGCTCCTTGCAACTGGTCGAACAAATCATCTATTATGGGCAACGGGTAACGGTTCTTGATAGTAATCTTGTTCAATTCTCTATAATCAATGCACATCCGCATTGATCCATCCTTCTTCTTTACAAATAGAACTGGAGCACCCCACGGAGAAGAACTAGGCCTAATGAAGCCTTTATCTAGTAACTCCTGCAACTGGGACATTAATTCCCGCATCTCAGTTGGTGCTAACCGGTACGGTGCTCGCGCTATTGGGGAAGCTCCTGGAACAAGATCTATCCGGAATTCAACCTGTCTTTCTGGTGGCAAGCCTGGTAATTCATCTGGGAAAACTTCTGGGAATTCTTTTACTACTTCTATGTCTTTATACGTCTGTTTTACTTTGTCTTCAGTCATCACATAGGCCAGAAAAGATACGCATCCTTTTCTGATACACCTTCGGGCTTTTGCCACGCTAATTAGACTTGGCACATGCTTGGTTCTTTCTCCATATACATACACTTTAGCTCCTAGGGTTTTAACAGACACCCTCTTCTGTCCATAAGCTATCTTCGCGTCATTGGCACCAAGCCAATCCATCCCAATTATCACATCAAAGGACTTAATTCCAATGGGAAGAAGATTAAGTCGGAACTTCTTGCCATTGATATCAAGTTCACAATTTCGATACATGTGCTGAACTTCAACAAACTTTCCATCCGCTACTTCCACTTCAAAAACCATGTCTAATAATTCTAACGGGACTCTCAATCGGGCTCCGAATCCATGGGACACGAATGAATATGTAGAACCAGAATCAAACAACACATATGCAGGTGTCGAGTTGATCAGTAGTATACCTGAGACCACATCGTGCGTCTCCCTTGCTTCTTCCCTGGTGATCTGGAAAGCTCGAGTCTTCACCTTCTGGGGCTCCGTCTTTTTCTGAGCTGTTGACACCATAGTTTGTCCTCCCTTGTTTGGGCAGCATTGATCGCCCCATCTAAAGTTTCAGCTTTCTTTACTTCTAGCTCATAATTCCATGGCAAACCCCGGACATAGCGGTTAATTCGGGACCGCTCAGTAGGGTAGGATTCTCCCACAAAAGGCAGCATGTCACAAAACTTCTTTGTATATTCGTCAACCGTTAAGTCTCCTTTCTTTATCGTCAAGAAATCTTCGTTCATTTTCTCCAAATCTCTTGTGGGACAGAATTTATCTTTGAGACACGAGACAAACTCCGCCCATGACTAGCCATATACAACATCTTTACCCAAACTCTCGTATTTGGTGTTCCACCACACCAAAGCATCATCCTTCAGCTGCCGGGAGGCGTAGTTGACTTGGTCTTTTTCTCCACATTTACTAGCTTGCATCACTTGTTCGATCTCTCGGACCCATCACATTGTTACCTTTGGCTCAAAACTGCCATGGTATTCGGGCGGTTTGCAAGCCATAAAGGACTTAAAAGAACATCCCTTTTCTTCCTTCTTGTTCCCTCCACCAACCTCTTCCTCAGTCGTCTTTTTGGAGACTTCTTGTGATGATTGGGCACTAGGTTCACCCATTCGGCAGTCTATTATGTTATGCACATCTTGCTTCAGTTCATTTCATAAGTTATTGATTAGGTACTGAATTGCTTCCATAGTGACAGGTTGTGGTGGTGGGTTTGGCTCGGCCTCATCATTTCGAATAACATGTGGTCCACTTCCTCTTGAAGAAGTGTGACTGCCCTCACCCCTGTCAGCTTGTCTTCCGCCTTCCATTACTATATAGATGAATACAATATCTGTTTAATACGCAATTCTATATAGTATTTTGAAAGCGGTAGCATATTATCTCCCTATCTTGACTGCATTTTTAGTAGCAATCATACTCACTTTATAACTTCTATAAGTCTAAGTGTACCTCTATATTACTAAGGCACCTTACTACTACTCTTGCTAGTTTAATCCTAGGATGGTATTCCAACCTAATTCGCTTAAACTATGGCTCTGATACCAAAACTGTAACACCCCTTTTCTTCAACCATATTTAAAAGCAAATACAGTTTACTTTACAAACATATTTTACAACTCGTGACTATAAAGTAGCCACTTAAATTTTTTTTTACAAACTTAAACTCAAGGGGTATTACAGACTCAATACAGATAACCATAATTTAAACTTACAGTGTACAGTCTGGTCCCAACTGCAACCTTCGCTCCTTTCACCTAAGTACATAGCATTTCAAAAATAGTATACGTGAGACATAAAGTCTCGTGAGTAATATGGGTTTAGACCCAAAACTTTTCTGTTCAAAACTTGAAATAATACAAGTAAACTGCTCAAAACTGATTTATATCATAAATATCAAAATGTCTTTTCTTCTTTACTTTCAAACTTTAAAAGAAAAATACTTTCTTTCTTAAAACTGCTTTCTTTCGCAATTTTCTTGTGACCAACTGAAACTCATGAATTAAGTTATTTTAATTCATTCTACTAGCTCCCCTCGCGGGACATAACAGATCCGTCCGCTCGGTTATGCTCATTCTGTCTCCCCTTTGTGACTTGGAACAGATTCAAACACAAGGGTATACTAAGCTAGACAACTACTTCGCGACAGGAGGTACCATCCCAGTAGTGTCTTCTGATCCCCCGATTATGTGGGTGATCCTAGTCCGGACAACTGGCTCTTACTTCTTTCTTTCTTTAATACTTATCTCATTACATCTCAAATTGGTCAAAATGGGACACAATTTATAAACAACTCATACTCAAACATTTTATAACTCTTTACTGAAAATACTTTCAAAAACTGATTTTTAACATCATAGTTCACATAAGGAACTTCTTTCAAAATACTTTGCAAACCATACTTCTTAAAAATCTCTTTGAACACTAAGCCCTTGTATAGAGCTACTTTTAAAACTATTTTCCAAACGTTAGTATTTGCAAACATTTAGAAATTTTACTTTTCTGAAAATAACATGTTGCTATGTACTATAGAAATCCTCATAAAACTCACCTTGACGTTGCTACAAGTCTCTAAGCTTCTCGTATTCCTTTTCCTTTCCCGTGCTCAATAACGTTCGAAGCACCACCTATACAAGTAGTATATAAATACTCAATATAATTAATTCTATAGTTCTAAAGCCTCATACGTCTCAACTCTAGGTTATAATAAATGTATAACCATTAATAAACTCGTTTTATAGTTTTCTCCGAAATACGCGTATTTTGCACTGCGCCAGGTGCAGGGCGCACTGCGCCTGGGCGCACCCCGCCTAGGTCCTGGGCGCACTGCGCCTAGCGCCTGGGCAGGCTCCTGATCAGTCGCGATTTAGCACTGTAGCGTGCAGTTTTGGGGCATTAAGTTCTTATTCCAGGTCTTAATCATATGGGGTTTGTTCTAGTACTAAAACCCTTGACTAATAACAAGTTTTAAGCCATTAGAAACACCTTAATCACACCAATTTATGATTTAGGGTTCTTGAGCAACATTTCAATTCATCAAGAATAGCAACCTACTTTGCTGTTTTTATCATATGTTCTATATGAACATGTTTAAGCCCAGAAATCATATATAAACCCCATGAATTTCACTGAAATTGCAGATTTTAGTTTACCCACAAAACTCACCAAGAACACTTCAAGAACTTGGAATACTAACCTTGTTTAACTTGGGAATCTTCAATTCCAACCTTGATTCCTTGCAAAAATTTCTAGAATTCCTTCTTCTCTTTTGCTTCCTCTCGCTGTCTCTCGAGTCTTCTGGAGATGGCTACTGAATTCCTGATTATGAGAGAATAACTCTCATATATTATATATTTAGAGTTTATAAATTATTTACACTTTAGTCCCCAAGCTTTCAAACTTTTCTTCAAAAATGGTCCTAAGACTCATAACTTTGCAACCAAGTTTCCATTAACTTCTAACTTGACATTTTCTTGACAATTTAGTCATTTTCATGTCAAATGACCATTTTGCCCTTTTTGGTCAAATTTCACTATTCACGCGGTAAAACTCCAACTTTCACATAATTTCTTATTTCTTATATTATAATTTCACAAATACATATTATTTTACATAATAGTTTTATAATGTGTCAAAAGACCGTTTTACCCTTTTACAACTTTTTCGCGGGTTCTTACAGTATTGGAATTACTAAAGGAAATATAAAGTTGTAAAGTAATAATACTTATGTGGGAAGCAGGTGTGTTGTCGTGAGGGTAAATCCAAGTTATAAACCTAAAAGTACCATAAGATGATACTGAGAAGAGTGAATAAATAATGGTATATAATGCATGTCAGGGGACTGCAATATTTACCATATACTATCAAAACGTGAGGTAATCATATATGTACTATAACCATACTTGTATGAGGAAACCGTTAGGTGAGGGGGTATACCGTGAGATGGTATAAGAATTCGTGAAAACTAATACCAAATAATAAATAAAAAGAGATGGCAGTAGCTAAAGGTGTGAGTCGTGACGATGTAAGATAAGACTGTGTGGGACAGTCTAATAGTGAGTATCAGTGGGTGATACTGTATAGTGAGTGACGTCGGGTAATACGGTAGTTTCACAGTGTGAATTACGAGTCGGATAGGACTGTGAAGCTGACAGGAACGGTGATCCTGTAACGTTTGTGACCATATAGGTCATACTGTGATTAGATTACTCACTAAGCTTTAAAGCTTACCCTGTTGTTTTATGTGGTTTTGCAGGATAGGTAACGCTTGGCTTGGATCACGGGACGATCTCTGGTGATATTATCTTGTAAATTCCAGGCTGAAAAACTGGGCGTTACAGTTTATCTATATATCCAACCATTCTCTCACTCTTCATGTCATTGGCTTCTCTCTGGGCACGTTGAATCATTTCTGGCAATTTACTAACCACTCCCATTCGAGCTGAAACGACTCGAATAGGTGGTTCTTTTCGGCTTAACGCATCTGCCACTACATTTGCTTTACCAGGATGGTAAAGTATTTCACACTCATAATCTTTCAAAAGATCCATCCATCTTCGTTGTCTCATATTCAACTCTTTTTGGTCAAATAGATACTTTAAACTCTTATGATCTGAATATATCTGGAATTTCACACCATATAGGTAATGTCGCCAGATTTATAGTGCAAAAACAATGGCGGTTAACTCCAAATCGTGTACTGGATAAGTTTGCTCATGAGGCTTCAGCTGTCGAGACGAATACGCAATTACTCGCCTCCTTTGCATTAATACACATCCCAGACCGATTTGTGAAGCATCGGTAAAAGGACAAAGTCTTCCACACCTTGAGGCAAGGCTAACACCGGAGTTTCGCATAACGTCCGTCTCAGTTTTTCAAAAGCTTCTTGTTGTGCTTCTCTCCAGATAAACTTCTCTGTCTTTCTGGTCAGTTTTGTTAAGGGCAATGCAATACTCGAAAATTTCTCAATAAATCGTCGGTAATAGCCAGCTAATCCCAAAAAGCTCCGAACCTCAGTCGGATTTTTGGGTGGTGCCCAACTCATCACTGCTTCTATCTTGGCAGGATCCACTTTAACACCTTCTCTGTTTATCACATGACCAAGAAACTGAATCTCTTGCATCCAAAACTCACACTTCGAAAATTTTGCATACAACTTTTCTTTACGAAGAAGATTTAAAATTAACTGTAAATGTTGCTTGTGCTCATCCCAGCTCTTGGAATAAATCAAGATATCGTCAATAAACACTATTACGAACTTGTCTAAGAATGGATGGCAAGCTCGATTCATCAAATCCATAAAAGCCGCCGGGGCATTCGTCAAACCGAACGGCATTACTAGAAACTCATAATGACCGTATCGGGTGCGAAATGATGTCTTCGGGACGTCAGATTCTCTTACTCTTAGCTGGTGATATCCCGATCTCAAATCAATCTTCGAAAAATACACCTCTCCCTCCAATTGATCGAACAAATCGTCTATTCTCGGTAGGGGATAACGATTCTTCACAGTAATCTTGTTTAACTCGCGATAGTCTATGCACATATGCATAGAACCATCCTTCTTTCGAACAAACAGTATCGGCGCACCCCACGGAGACGAACTCGGACGAATAAAACCGCGATTTAAGAGTTCTTGTAGTTGTTTCTTTAACTCCTCCATCTCGGACGGCGCCAACCGATAAGGTGCTCGAGCTATCGGTTTCGCTCCAGGAACTAAATCAATAACAAACTCCAATTGACGATTTGGCGGTAAGCCCGGAAGATCGTCAGAAAAAACATCGGCAAAATCTCTTACTATCTCAACATCCTTCACAGTGGGATGTTCGGTTTCAATTGGGGCAACATGTGCCATAAATAAAAGAGCACCTCTTTTGGTATACCTTCGCGCTCTCGCAAAAGATACTACCGGAATATGTTGAAAACGGTGTTCGCCTCGTATTAACATCTGAGACCCGCTCGGAGTTCTCACAGAAATAATCTTTCCGTGACAATCCATATTTGCCCTATTATTATCTAACCAGTCCATTCCGACTATTACATCAAACGCACGAGTAGTCATCGGCTTCAAATCAATAAGGAAAGAAATCCCATTGATTTCAAGCCGACAATTTGTATATTGAGTATCTACTATAACATCTCTCCTATCAGCAATATCAACTATCAAACTCTCACTCATCTTAGACACCGGGACATTAATTCGGTTTGCAAAAGGTACAGATATAAAAGAAACCGATGCACCAGTATCAAACACCATACGAGCTCGAAGAGAATTTAGGCTAAAGATACCTGTGATTACATCTGGTCGTTCTCTAGCCTCTTCCACGGTCATCTGAAAAGCTCGAGTTCTAACGTTCCCACTGCCTCTATCTCGTCTATCACCTCAATTATCACCTCGTCCCGCCCTCGGAGTCTCGCGGCGTGAATCGGTTCTCGGTTTTGGGCAATCTGGGCGAATATGACCGCTGTCTCCACAATTGAAACACACACGAATTTTCTCTATACAATCTCGAGCCATATGCCCTGTTTTTCCGCACTGATAACACATAAGAGACGGGGTGCTCATATTACAATTTCCAACATGTTTTCGACGACATTTTTCGCACCACTTGCTCTCAGTCTTTCTTGGATCTCCTCGATATTGATAACTCGGAACTGGCTGCTTTTGAGAACTACTCTCGGGTTTTCCTTCCCATTTCCTCTTTTGGCCTCCGCTTCCTTGGTCCCCCTTCCTTTCATTATCTTGCCTCCGTAGTTCTTTTTCTCGAGATTTGGCTGCTTCGACAATCTGCTGATAAGTTGTAAAGCTGGAACTCTGTAAGAACTCTCGTATCTGGGTCCTCAGTCCCCACAGATACCTGTCAATCTTCCTTTCTTCAGTATCCACCTGATGAGCAGCAAATCTGGCTTTTTCGTTGAACTCTGTCTTATACTCCTGTACCGACCGCGTCCCCTGCTGTAATCTCAGCAAATCTTCTTCCAAACTTTTCATCGCAGTATTTGAACAATATTCCTTCATAAACTTTATTTTGAACTCCTCCCATGTTTGTTCTGGTTCCAATCCTTTCTCTATATCAAGATTTATGTTTTCCCACCAAAATTGAGCATCTTTGTGTAAACAATTAGTGGCATACTCAACTTTATCTTTTTCCGCACACTTGTTCGTACGAAAAACTTTCTCAATATGTGTCAACCAATTTTGTGCAATAACAGGATCATCAGTACCGAAGAAATCATTCGGTTTGCATTTGCGGAACGTCTCATAACTGCAACCTTTTGGTTCACACGATCCTCCAGCCTCAGCATGTGTAATAATTGGCTCTCTCCGACCCTCCCCAACCACAGGTGTGATAGGAGGTCGGTTTCGATCATCTCTAGTCACCTCCGTTTGAGGTCTTACTAAGGTAGGCAATAAGTCTTTAACGGCTTTTGCTACCTCTGCAGCAATTAACTATTGTAAGGTTGATGTCAACTCAGGCGGTCTCTCGCCTTCAGACTGGCGCCCCAGTCTAAAATCTTGTGATCCCGAATGCTCGTCTCGGTGATCACCTCCCTCCTTTTCTTTTCCAGAACTCATTTTATCTGAAAAGAAAATTTACTCATTTAGTAATCACCACCATAATACTCAATATGGTATGATTTCAACTCATTTTGTACGCCACCATAATACTCTATATGGTTACATAATCAACTCATTAATACACCATGAAGGATAACTATTCGGGACTCTTTAGGACTTTTCTATCTCATTGGTTTAAGTCTAAACCCATCTCAAGGTTTAATTCTCTTAAACCACAGCTCTGATACCAACTTGTAACGCCCGGTTTCTCAAATGAGGGATACACCAACATAGAATCAAACATAATTATCATAAGTGGTGTATATCCCAAGTTGAGTAACAAGTTTACAAAGTGACATCAAAAGTATAGTTTA
This sequence comes from Cichorium intybus, assembly GCA_023525715.1. Lineage (NCBI taxonomy): Eukaryota > Viridiplantae > Streptophyta > Magnoliopsida > Asterales > Asteraceae > Cichorium > Cichorium intybus. The sequence continues at coordinate 46,306,129 of CM042009.1, forward strand.
AGTCATAAACTATTTACAACTATAACACAAAAACCGGGACAATTATGTAGTTTAAACAAACAAAACAATCCAAGTCCAATGTCCAAAGTTTTCATTCTGTCCAGCTATCCCTCCGTGATGCGTTTACCAATACCTGCATTACCCGAACCTATCACAGACAACAATAACAAACAATTATGAGCTTCAAAAGCTCAGTGAGTAATTAGATAATGATTTAATTATATAATCCAACTCTTCATTTAAGTATATCTCAACTGTCCACCTCAACCTTTAGTGTATCTTTAACACTAAAACTCTTTAAGTCAATATCTAACCAATCTAAAATGATATACCTTTAATCTGTAATAATGTCTCAATAATATGTAATTCATTTAGCAATAACTACTCACCTGAGGTTGACTCGGTACGTAGAACTCCAGAACCTCGTGCCTGATCCTGACTAGCCTTAGCTGTAACACAATAGCTAAATTTCAATACTCAAATCTCATAATAATCTCATTCTCAATTTATATCGACAAAAATCCAGAAGTTAGCATTATATGGTGAAGTCGTAATCAATAATAACAATAACACTCTAGTTATAGCTCCTCACTTCACTCTTTTGACCTATTCAAATTTGCAAACACAATTAACAATCATAACACTAACTCAAGCTTAAAAAAATTAAACTCTTATAGACTTGCTATACAACTAATTCAACCCTAACATCATCGATTCACAGGTGGACCATCGAGACCACAAGGAATCACTCTAAATCAAAGTATCCAACGGTTGAAACAAAGTCAAATTCAAGGAGGATTACCTTTCAAGCTCCAAGTACAAATCCCTAGCTTCAATTTGTGATTAATAGGCTTAAATCTCGACTTGGATGGCTTAGAAATCGATTTCTAGGGTTTAAAGAGGGTTTTGGTTGAATTGGAAATAACCCAAATGAAGCAAAACTCGTACTTTAAATTGCCATGATTGCGCGACACGACCCGTGTAGGCTCACACGACCCGTGTGAGGCCTACAGCAAGCCGACATGAACTTGTACAGACTCACACGACCCGTGCAGCCTCACACGACCCGTGTGAGACCCTACCTCGCCTCGTTAATTTTTGAACAAGAGTTACACGACTCGTGTGAAGGTACACGACCTGTGTAGGTCTGAAAAAAGGGTACTGTTTGGTTCTTAAGCCTTTCTACACGACCCGTGTGGCCATACACGACCCGTGTAGCTCTGATTTGACATTTTACAAGTCCAAATCTTACTCAATTGGGTTTTTAACCATCCTAAATCATATAACAACCTATTTAATCTTAATCACACTACGATTAACACAAAATCTATATAAATTAATAATATGGTATTACACCCCCCATTATGTGTATTAATTGAATTAAATGTGTGATTGGTATGGTTGCATGATTTGTTGGGATTATGTTATGCTATGGTATTGCATTATTATTATTTAATGTACTCACAATACATTGTCGTCTCATCAATGTGTGTTGACATGTGTTTCACAGATGTAAATCAAAAATAAATTAGATGGCCTTAGAAGAAGATGCTAAACTTTTGTAACATTTAAAAAAAAGACCAAAATTAACAGTAGCAAGCATCAGACAAGTGTTTTTGGTTGGTTATATTTTGAGTACCTTGAATGCTAGCTATGGTGATGAACTTGTTGTAACACCCAAAGTAAACTCTGATTTTGTGTAAATGTTTTGTAAAAGGATGGGACTAAATATTTTGTACTTTGCATTAGCAAGATTTATTTCCTTTTATGCTAATTCTCGATTTAAGAAAAATAGGGTGTTATAAGAAATCTCAACATCTTCCTTTTCCAGCGAATAACATTAGGAGATATCTACCAATGGCAGTCAAGAACTCATTTATTAGTGAAAATCATAGTAAATATCCATGGGACTTAATACTTTACCTTTCTAATATTAACTTGTTCCCATGCTTCATTTGGTGTACCCACATCATAGATTAGATCATAACTCCCTTGTAGTAATTTAAAAATCCCATTATTAATAATATAACATTATGTCATACACTATTAGATAATAACAATTCATACCTCAACAGGATTTGAGTCAATTATAGCACCTTTATAGAAGTTATTATCTTTAAGCCATCGTTTCCATACTTTCCTCCCAATCAAAGGATCAGAGTTATTTCCAAGACCCTATTTAGGAGCTTCATCGAAACCTGATGAAGCTAGCACACAAATTAGGACTGCCAGGCTGAAGCACATTTGCTTTCTTCCACTCCCAAATGATGATAAAAAGTAATAAAAGTTATAAAATTAAATGAGGTTATTCTTAAATGATGATAAAATACATATAAACACATTATCCTCTTAATCAAATCATTAGAATTGACTTTAGGCAGAAGCTTTATGTGTTCTTCATATGTGACTCTCGGTTCTTTCGTAAGTTCTTTTATCTAAATTTCCATCTCCTATAGAAATTACAATATAAAAAGCCTTAGAGTCCATTCATGCAAAATAGAACATATCAGGAAAGTGATTACCCAAGAAATAACATCGAACCGAGCTTTAAACGCACGTACAACTGCAATATATGCTTCTTGCTCTATTTGGCAGACATTGAAAATCAGCCAAGTTTCACAAACTTTTTATTAAGCAAACGAAAAATCACATTTATGAACCCATCATTTAGTTAGTTTCTCCAAAACATCAGTACAAGATTACATCACTCTCATGCACTCTCATGCAGTCATGGGCGGAAATCAAGCAACCAATTTGCAAAACATCTGCTTTTTCGAGTCTTGAGACCTTACAATATATTGACAAAGATAAAATCTAGACGAGTGTATTCATTGAATAATCAATTACCAAATGAAATACCTAAACATTCACGAAAGATGATGTAAGTCACATGTAATAGCGAAATTGGCAATTTATAAAACTAATAATTTCAAATGATGATTACCTGAGGCACTGTGAAGCACATCAAGGACAACACCGTGTCCAAAACTGTAACCATATATTGTTCGTTCAAATCGAGAGAATTGGTACTACATAAATGGTGGTGGTGGTTTTTGTTTAGTCAAAAGAGGGGGAAGATGTTAATCTAGTGGTGATGGTGAGGATGATAGATCGTGGTGTAGTGGTCGTAGGAGGACGTATAAGGTTGAAGTAGGGCAAATGAGGGCAAGGAGATGTAGTGAATACCCTCATTCAATCTTCCAGCATCGGCTTCACCCTTTTCAATATCAAACTCATTTGAAGAGTGGGAAGATGGTTGAGGCGTGATGAATTGAGAAAGATCATTTGACTATCTAGGGAAATAAATTAAGGATGATACATGTTTTTATAAAATGACATCCAAGTGTACTCCGTGTTTTTTTCTTTTTGGATTATGGCATTAAAAGATGACAAACATTTTTATATGTTGTAAGTGCTAGAAAAGATGACACATGGTTATGACATATAATTATGTGTCATAAATCCTCTGGCTTATAAAAAATATGACATTTTATGACATATATTTTTGTATGTCATAAAGTTAGTATGTGTCATAGTTTGCGTGTCACTAAATGGCTATTTTCTATTAGCGATTAACCATCAAATGCATATTTAATTCATTCACAATGCATCCGACATACCTCATAGAATGGAATTATAATGCATCATTTTTATTTGAAGGAGAATGCAATACACGTTTGACAGATCCATGTTCAAATTTATGTTAGAAAGTATTGACAAAAATAACAAGTATTCAATGATTTTGATACAAATGTGTGATACAATAGTTTTATAAAGACATTCATGTTATATGTTGAAGTTTGATCAGTATGACGAAAATGTATTAATGGTGTATGCAGCTATAAGAAATCCATAAAAATAGAAACAAAAAAGTGCTAAAAGATGAGAAACTAAAACCGAAAGAATTGATGGTTTGGTATTTTCAAAGTCAAAAATCAAAATATTCGGTTTGTTTTTTGTTTTAGTCAAAAAATCGAATCATTCTCACCCCTAGTGGTTGGTTAACAGACTTTATTTCATGATAAAAAAAATTACGTTGTATTTTGCAAAAAAAAAAAAAAAGAATCTTAAAATTATGTTTTCTTTAAAGTTTTAGATATAAATGGTTTTTCTAAAAATGTTTAGAAATACTACTGTTTTTTTAGAGAAAATAATTTTTTAGATAAAATATTAAAAAATATAGTAGCTTTTAGAAAAACAAAAACTAAGAAAAAATAGTAAAAGGACGTCGCTAGAGTAAAACTAAAAATAAAACAAAACCACGTTAATGGTTTTAAAATCAAATTGCGTCTATTTATTTCATCTACAAAATCGATTTATTTTATAATTTGCAAGTTTGAAGGACATTTAGATTACCAAATATAGAGAGTTTGGTAAGAAAAAAACGAAGTATGATTTGATTTAAGTTCATTCTATAAATAAAAAACTTCTAAATTTATTTGCTCGTATTATTGGTTCCTAGGAAGCCAATAATTTATGGTGTAAGTACTTATCTGCCCAACCTTTACAAGCATCAACCACTACCTTAATAATATCATATGAGATCCACTAAAACAAATGAAAAAGTCTATAACTGTTCAACACCTATTATTTCATTAAATATTTCAACTATGTCTAGTTTTCTTTCTTTACTAAAAAAAAGATACATCTTATATGTGTCAAATGACAGAATGAGTCATATTTATCTTTTTAAACCGTCTATCTCAAAATAATTATATTTTCTTTGAGACAATTACATATTAATGTACATATTTCGGATGATTTTTGTTTTATGGGGTGTATTTTCAAATCTGTTGTTCAAAAACGCACACTATAAGTTTATAAACAAACTAGGGTTTGTACTGGAAACCATTTCAAATTATTGGTAATTAGGTACAGTAGTTGATTATACACTTTTGACATATGTCATTTATTATTGATTCTAAAACTACGTTATATAAATTTATACGCTTTGTATGCCAACAAATCAGCCATTGAACACTCTGGGTCTGTAGGTCACCATATTGAACTATCCAACGGCCAGTTTATTAATTCCAAAATATGTTTTAAAACTAGTTTTTTTAAGATTGATCTAGATTCATCTTTTCACAACGAGAGGTCAACCATTTCAACCAATCAAGTCGGTTTGGATTTAAACAATGATTAAAATACAAATATTTAGAAGATAAATAATATAAAGATGGGATCCGTATAAAGATTCCTATCATACTTAACTTAAAATAATGTGTTTGAATCTTTAACAATCAGAAGGCAAAAAAAATCGCATCTAAAAGACATACATTCCTAAATTAACTTTTAAAATTTATATTGTAAATCTATAATCAAACAAAAAAGAACAAATTATACAAAATAACAACACATTTTTATCATTTTACCAAAAGACAACATACAACTTGTATTTTTCATGTAATTTCCAAAACCACTCAACGTGTATATAGCAAATGATATCCCCACACAAACAAAAACTTTCCATTGGTTGTTGTATTTAAAGGCATTTGGCATTTGGCATTTGGCAATTGTCATTACTATAAGAAGGAATCTTCCAACACCATATATGCGGCCTAATTAAACTTCTTTGACTATGCTTTTTTCCACGATTAAATTGGTTTGATCATACTACAAGTTGAGATATTTTAAAATATATATATCAAGAAAAGATTGTTTAAGTGTTCACAAAAAACTATATAATAATCTTACCTTAATCAGATTGGCCAAACCAGATAGCCTCCACTCTGCACGAATCATAGATTTCTACTTTCGAGTGAGGTTGGTATCTTATGAAAACAACACACAAACAAAATGGTAACTTGCCAGCTATACTTTTTATTAGTAAAATTTAAGTTTCTTCTAGAAAAGCAAACTTTATCTATTCATGCATCAAGTACAACAAAGAAAGTAGGTACTTAACTTTATCAACACCACAAAACTCGGGATGACATATATGCGTTGTATTTGCAGCAACCCATGTATTTTTTTTTATTTTTTTATATTTTTTGGAACCGGCTAGATTTCATTAAGAGACTGCAATAGCAAGGTACTATGCAGCAACGCATATATTTAAGGGTGGGTGGATCATGAATGTATGTTTTGAGAGTATTTAAGGATAGGTAGATGAATTTACATTTATTTTAGGATAAAATGCATATTTGTACAACAATGTTACATCTTTTTCCCGATTTATGTAACAAAGAGTTTTTTAGCCAAAAAATACAACCACTTTCCATTGTAGGACCAAGATATGAATAATTGTTAACCGCGGTTTGATGGCAGTTAGATGTTTATTTATGTAACAATGTTTCAAACTTTTACAAGTTTATGCAAGGATCTTTCACTCATTTATCAAGTTATGCAACAATGTTTCATTCTTTTTACCAATTTATGCAACTTATACAAATTATGCAACAATATTTCACCTGATTAGCATGAGTCATAAGTATATCTACCAAACAATACGGCTTAGACGGGAAACAATGATCAACATTCATGTGCAATAAATAACAATATGGCCAAGGGGAAAAGGGGGGCCCGACAATCTTGTAACACTAAATTTATCGTACCATAGATCCATTTACTTTTATGGCCACAATGCGAGTTTTCATGCATATCATTTGTGGAAAAGCACTAACACTAGGACCAAATCCAAGTACAAAAGCACTTTGATCTAATAAAAAGTTGCAAAACATTTTAAAATTAAGCTAAAAATAAACCCTTTCCAACTTGTATGCATTGTCATGGTATATTATTATCATAGTACTGTACTTGTTACAAAAGAAATACTACAGAAAAGTTTATTTTAACTACCCCACATATGACTAAACAAAGGCCTTAATGACACCAATCCACTTTAGCCTGAAAAAGAAGGCATAAATAGCACACTGAAAGGTCTTTAATATGTAGTACGTGTAGGCCAACATAATTTTGGCTTAAATGGTATAACTATATAAATTAAATGCTAACTGGACCACAAGGTTCCTTGGGTTTCTTTTGAAATCATAATAGCATAATTGTTAGTGGAAAATCGGATGTAAAAATAGTTAAAGACAAGTTGGCATTTAACAAGGAATATTTGGTAAGTTGTCTCAATGAATTTATACAGCAGTGGAAAGGAAGGAGTGACCAATATTTGCCATTTCACACGAAACAAAACACATCAATCTTCTTTTTACCATCTTTCAACCCAATCTTTTCGGTTTGCATATAGGTCCACTGTCCACATATGTCTTTCACAAAATCAAAAATACCTTCACATGACCTGGTGGTTGGTGCTATTAGTGTACATATAGTCTAGTACATTATATTATATCTTAGGCCCAATATTTTGTATGTACATTTACTTAGCTCTTTCCTTTAGCCCAATGGCGTGTATTGTATTTTAATCCTAATGCAATTATCCGGAAGTTAATCTTATAAAAGTACAAAAGTTTACACTTCGATTTTTTATTTATTCTAACGTTTTTTACTCATTTGTTATTAATTCTGAGAAAACGTTTCAAATTTGAACTTTTAAGATCTCACCAACAGGTTACCGTTGCCTTGACAGTTTCCGCTAATTTGACATTCTATAGAAGTCCACAAGTTTACACATCAATTTCTAATTTACCCTAACATTTTTTTGTTACCGATTTGCCACTAAATACGTATTTTTGTTACTGATTTGCCACAAATACGTATTAGTAATAATGCATTTTTACGTATTAATAAAAAAAATTCTATATAATATACATTTTCTTTCACAGTTTATCTATATAAAAAATATATGTTGTTGTGACTGGAGATCTTCATCGGGTCTAGGTGTGTTGGATCCTGGATCGGAGGTCCTGAGGTTGATGTCGTTAGCGAGCTCCCGACTTGGATCCTAGTCACAATCAGAGAAGACAGTCGTTAGAGCCGTCCCAGGGCATGTGCCCCGGGAGCGGGCTCCGACGATCAAGTCAGTATAAAATACGAGATGGGATGGTTTCTCCTGGGCAGAGAGAACCATTACAGTGTATGGTGTAGAGAGGCATAGAGAGCAGATCAGGAGAGGGAGAGAGAGTGGAGGCTCATAACTTGGGGAGAAAGGTTCCCCTCATGTTCTATTTATAGGGCACAACTAGGTGAAGCCTTGGGCCAGCCCAATTCAAGCCCAGCAGGGCTGCGAGGCAAAGCTGGCTGCAGGGCTGCAGGGTTGCGAGGCAAAGCTGGCTGGAGGGCAGCCACGCCGCATGTTGTCAAGTTGTCCAGACCTATTACCAACAAGTCCCCCCAGTCCGATGTGATTGGTTTGCCATCAATCGTATTGGACTGAATACAACTATATAAATCATATGTCATCAAATCCCCCCAGTCCGATGTGATTGGTTTGCCGTCAATCGCGTCGGACTAGGCACAACAAACGTGCCGAAATATAATAGAAAACAACCAAACCTCGCTCACGAGAGTCGTAGTATGTTGTAGCGGATCTCATAGAATGGTTGGATCTACGAACTGTGGGGTTAGCTCGATAATAATATGATGCGATAAAGTTCTTGCCATGATTACGCAGCGAGGTAGTTGGGTGATTATGCAGTAAGGTTGATGTAGCGATTTGATATTGCCTAAATTATACATATATTTCGGGCAATATCGAGTGCTTAAACATGTGTTTTTGGTATTATCTAAAGATAAAAGATACTTATAACGCCAAAATTACCAAAACACAGGAAAAATAGCTTTGCAGATTAAGAAGGAGCTGGATTCGAGCTTAAAGACGAAAAAGCCAAATCAAGAGCCATATCGAGACCCTATGCTGACCAAGAAATCGCGACGCGAAGAGAAGCAAGACAGAAGAATAAAACGCTACAGCCCTCGCGACGCGACGGAAGGCCTGGTCGCGACGCGAAGACCTGGACGCGACACTACCAACTTTGTGATCGCGAGACTACCAACACAACGCACTAGCCAGACCAGTGGCCGACCAAAAGCAATACTCGACGCACCCTCGCGACGCGACGGACATGCTGGTCGCGACGCGAGCACTGTACTCAGCAAGTATAAATAGAAGCCTCTATGCACAATTTTTACACATTTAGAGGGCAAGGAAACTATAGTTCAGATATATTTTCGTGTATTTATCATTTTTACATGTTATTAAGAGTGATTTTCATAACAAGAAGGAGCTAAGATCTTCATTATAAGCAAGGATTCATCGATTGTAAACCGGTTGGTATCTTCTACTATGACTTCTTCATATTGTTGTTGTATATTTGATACCATGCTAGGCTAGATCCCTGTAGCTTTTGCCTAGGTGATGTTGATTCATTAATATAAATATATGTTGATCTAGTTTTTGATTGGAGTTAAATATCGGTTAGGATATATAATTTGCATGCTATACATATTGAATGTGATTAAAGTTTGTATTCTTGATAGCTATCTTCATATGATTAAGTTTATTGACCATTTAAACATATTGATCATATGAACCATTTTGATGTGTAATTGACAACTATATATCATTGGACTAGTTATTGACCATTTAACTAGGGAAGTTATTTTAGTTATAAACTTGATTAGTGAAATAAAACTTATATCACATTTAGTTGCAACTCATGACCATTGATTGTATGAACATATCACTATGACCATTAGGGTATGGACTATGTTTGCATGCTAGATTATATTAATATTTCATGATTATAAGTTATTTAGTTACATGACCATTGTGCTATAATAACTTAGAAATCATAGAATTGGTGACTTGACCATATGATCCTACCACTTAATACAACCTATTTTAACTCATTGCACATAATCAAAACTAGTCAACATAGGTTTATATTAATTAACAAATCTTAGGCAAAAGCTTCCCTTGTTATTATCTGATCATATTATCTCTTAATTGTCGTGTTGTTACGATAGTTGTTATTTATTATTTTGCCTATTTCACAAGCATCCAAAACTTAGTTTTACGAGTTTTCACTAAAACTCGCCTCTAAACCGTTTGACTAAGAATTGCAAACTCTAAGTTAGTTAACAACTCCCTGTGGAAAATCGATACCTTTACTTACCAAAACTATACTATTAAATGATCGAGTAATGCTTGCTCGTAAGTCTAATAGTCAAATAATAAGGTAAATAATTGGATTAAGACTTAAATGACATGACAACTGCAAGTGAGTTGTTTTGACGACAACAAGTTTTTGGCGCCGTTGCCGGGGAGTTATTCAATTAATTTTATTGTTTACAATTGTTAGTCGATCGATCCTTTTTACGGTTTCTACCGTGGGGAGTTAAAATTTTTAGTTTGTTTCATGTATTTCTCTCTGTTTGTCTACTAAATAATTTTAAGACTCGCTTGCAATTTATTTAGTTGTTTCAAACTAAATTGATTATCAATCCAACTATTATGCTAGTAATTCTACTTACGAGAACGGTGTCAGAATAGACAGATCCGGTTTGGTTGTTGGATTTTCGAAAGGTCATTGACCGAAAGAGTCCTGCCTCCCTACTGTCCTGCCTGGCCGTTCTTTATTTGATAGTCAACGCATTATAGTGGATTTGATAAGATATTCGGTTGTTACAACTGAGTGATTACATAAAGGTTTTAAAAGTTTTAAACTTTTTGTTCAATTTATTATTTGTATAAAAAAAAGAGAATATAAAAAAATATATTTTATTTTAAATTAAAAAAAATAAAAATAAAAAAAATAGGCACCAAACTTGCAAACAGTTTCTAATGTGCAGTTTATGACCCGAAGTTCACAACCGAACATCATACCTGCACTGAACGAACCAGAACGTGAGTTTAACACAAGAAGAAGAATAAGAAGAAGCATTTTTCCGAAAGAAAAACCTAGACAAGAAATGGAAATCCCAGTAAACGAGCAAGAACCAACTTTGAAAGCATATTACAACAGAGCACGAGACGGAACAGGACTAAGTCTTGTTCGGCCCAAGATACCAGAAAATGCAAATTTTGAGCTTAAAGGCCATTACCTTTCAGCCCTTAAGGGCATTACTTTCAAAGGAACAGAAGACGAAGATCCAGTCGAACACATCGAGCAAGTCACAGAAATCACTGACTGTTTCAACATTCCAGGAATTTCCTCAGACGCGATAATGCTAAGAATCTTCCCGATGACATTACGCGAAGGAGCGAAGAAATGGTTGAAAAGACTGCCCCCAGGTTCCATCACTACATGGAACGGACTGAAACAGGACTTCATAGAAGAATACACTCCACCGTCTAAAATAAATAAACTGAAAGCAAAGATTCAGAACTTTCTCCAAGACGAAGATGAAACTTTGTACCAAGCATGGAGTCGATTCAAAGAATTGATTCAAGATTGTCCACAACACGACATGGACAAACACCAAAAAGTTCAGAAGTTCTACGACTGCATCAACACACAAACAAGACAACTACTAGACGGGAGAGGACCCCTCATCAACTTAACCGCTACCGAGGCTTATGAACGAATTGAGGAACTGGCAAAACATTCTCATCATTACCATTCCTCAAGAGATCCATCATGCCGAAGAAAGTTAAAAGAAGAGGCAGTGGAAGGAATGTCCGCTATTCACAACCGATTGGATCAATTTGGGAGAGATCTAAAAAAGATGACTCAAAATATCCATGCAATAACGGTAGGCTGTGACAATTGCAGCGGTCCTCACTTACAGAAAGACTGTCCATACGATGAAGATGGTAATAAGAAAGCAGAAGCGTGTTACTCATCTGGAGACAAATTTGACTTCCCGATACGTAGAAACAACTGGCGAGGAGGAAGTGATTTTTACAACCAGCAACAAAGGCAACAACCACCATTTGAACGCCAGCAAAATACTTATAATCAACAAAAACAGTCACCACCAGGATTTAACCCACAACATAACCAAGAGAGGAAACCAAACTTGGAAGACATATTGGGTAAATTCATGGAAGGATCAGAAAAGAGACACACAGCAACTGAAGTTCAACTAAGAAATCAAGCCGCCTCTATCCAAAACATAGAGAACCAAATTGGCCAGATTTCAAAAGTGTTACAAGAAAGACTACCAGGAACACTTCCTACCAACACCGAACCAAACCCACGAGCACAGGCTAAAGCCATCACAACCAGAAGCGGAAAAATCATCCCACCAGCAGTCATTAAAGAAGCCATCAACTCAACTCCTGAAACACAAGAAGATAAAGCTGGAAAAGATCCAGGGAGCACTAACGATAAAGGAACAAAAGAAACAGCTTCACCTCAACCACACCAACCGACCATTCCATTCCCTCAACGTTTAAAGAAGGAGAAGGAGGTTAAAGAATTCAAGAAATTTCTTGAACACTTGAAACAGCTGAGCATCAACATTCCATTCATTGATGCAATAACACAAATGCCAAAATATGCCAAATTCCTCAAAGACCTCCTAACTAACCGAAAGAAAATGGAAGAGGTGTCACTGGTAACATTAAGTGAAAAATGTTACGCATCAATGATGAAGAACCTACCAGAAAAAGTGGGAGATCCAGGCGGTTTACATCTTCCTTGCACCTTCGGAAACCATGCCAGCAGCTATGGTTTGGCAGACTTAGGTGCCAGCATCAATTTAATGCCATATTCTTTCTACAAGAAACTGAACTTACTAGAACCAAAACCAGTTCGAATGGCAATTAATCTTGCGAACAAGGCAGTTACATATCCAAGAGGGATAGTAGAAGATCTTCTGGTAAAAGTTGACAAGTTTGTTTTTCTTGTAGATTTTGTCATACTGGATATGGAGGAAGATGATGAAGTACCTATTCTTCTTGGAAGACCTTTCTTGGCCACAGCAAGAGCTTTGATAGATGTTCATGACACTAAATTAACCATTCGGGTGGGCACTGAAGCCATCACATTTGGCATGGATCACACGATCAAACACTCAACGATGACTGATGACACAGTCTTCCATATCGACACCTTCGATCTAATATTGGAAGAGGAAGCCAAAGCCATACGGGAAGAAGATTATAGTCATGAAATGCAACTTGCTGAGAAAACATTCGATCCAGAAAAGGATCTGAAGGAGCTAGAAGAACTCTTGAAAAATGAACCACATTTCGCTAACCAAGAAGAAACGGTACTGCCAAAGCAAAAATTTCCTAGAAACCAGAACATCCCGGACTTGAAGATACTTCCAAACCATTTGGAGTATGCATTTTTGACAGACACCAAGGAATACCCGGTTGTCATTTCATCTGAATTAAGCCAAGAAGAGAAAGGAGAACTCATGAAAGTTCTAAAGAAAAGAAAAGATGCTATCGCTTGGAGCATCTCTGACATAAAAGGAATAAGCCCAACCATTTGTTCTCATAAGATACTGATGGAAGAAGATTCAAAACCATCAGCACAGCACCAAAGAAGGCTTAATCCAAAAATGCAAGACGTAGTTGATAAAGAGATCATGAAGCTGCTCGATGCTGGTATCATCTACCCGATTTCTGACAGCAAATGGGTCAGCCCAATCCATGTCGTACCAAAGAAGGGAGGAATACCAGTCATCACCAACGAGAAGAATGAAGTTATACCTACCAGAACAGTGACAGGATGGCGGGTGTGCATCGATTATTGTAACACCACGTTATTTCTAGTAAGTAATTTTATTTTAATCGTAATGTGATTTCAATAAGAAATAATGTTATAGGTGTTTGGATGGTTATAATACCTTTAAGATAGAGTTTTCGTGCGAAAAACGCTAAAAACAGGTAACCCGGGTCGTGTTGGCCAACCCGGATCGGGTTTCAGTTACGAAAAATCGGAAATTCAGCAACAACGTCAACCAGGACCGGGTTTTGCAACCAGGGTCGTGTTGCATAGGAACCAGGACCGGGTTTTGCAACCAGGGTCGGGTTACGCGCATATCAGCAATTTTAAATACGCGATTTTCAGCCATTTTGGGCATTTTTCTCGAACGAAAAGTGCTGAAAACCCTAGAAAATAATTCTCAAACACTTTAGAACCAAATCGGAAGGCTAGAACTCGTTGGATTGAAGTAATCTTCGGTATTTCACTTCTTGAAGGTAAGGTTTTCAGCTTTAGCTCTTTTGAACGGTTGATTTGATTGATTTGGATTGGGTTTGAGTGGTTTTGAAGAACCACCTGTGATTATTTGAAATTGAGTGTATAGCACATGTTTGGATGTTCTAAAACATTCATGATCTTGAGTATTAACCGAAGAGAGCAAGCTTTAAGCTTTGATGGTGAAAAAAATAGGATATTCACCTCTATTTGATATGTATATGGTTGTGTAGGTGCAGGGAATTGTTGAAGAAGAGGTTGTATTTACTATTGGTGCTAGCTAGAACTTCAATCCAGGTGAGTAATCTCACTAATACCATATGTGATATATGATGATTGAGTTGTTACAGGTTGAAATTGATTGTGGGACGAAATTGATGGTTCAAAGATACATTTGAAGAGACAAGACCAGATAAGCCGTGAGTCTATAATAGACAAGAACGGAACTGTGAGTCAATATATCTATGTAAACTGTTATATAGACAACAGCGGGCTTACCCGTGAGTCTAGGCAACAGCGGGCTAACCCGTGAGCCACAGTTTATTCTGAGAAGTTAAATTTATATAGGCAACAGCGGGCTAACCCGTGAGCCATGGTTTATTTTGATGTACTAAACTTATATAGACAAGACCGGATAAAGCCGTGAGTCTAGGCAACAGCGGGCTAACCCGTGAGCCAAGGCAACAGCGGGTTAACCCGTGAGCCATAACTAATTCTGGATGCTATATCCAATGGGTGCGGCCTTGTTGGCTATGTCTCCGATGCGGCCTTGTTGGCTATGACTCCGGTGCGGCCTTTGGGCTATGTCTCCGATGCGGCCTTGTTGGCTATGACTCCGGTGCGGCCTTCGGGCTATGTCTCCGATGCGGCCTTCGGGCTATGATTTGGTGCGGCCTTCGGGCTATGATTTTGTTACAGGTACATGGTACGGCCTTTTGGCTATGATATCGGGTATTAAACCCAGTTGATGCGGCCTGCGGGCTATGATTTATATATTGATATTGTTTTGGTGCAGTTTATATAGCTATGACACAGGGTGCGGCTTATATAGTCATGATATATGATGCAGTCCATTGTGACTAAGAAACATGGGACAGAAACGATAGATATGATTATCTGTGCAAATAACTGATGTGGTTTGATAATTGCAGGTTGTCATGAAGTAGCCTGTAAGGCTACAAAATTAGGATGTGAAATCCTAATAGATATATGGTCAGCCAGTAAGGCTATGAGTTTGGATTCGATATCCGAACAGATATACGAATATATTTGATACATGTTATTTGCAGAAATGATTACTCACTGAGCTTTGTAGCTCATACCGTTTGTTAAATGTCCCTGCAGGTTAGCATGATCCTGATAGGGGAATAGATGGAGTCCGTGACTCGTGAAGTAGGACTCTTAGATGCTGTCAGTAGCAGCCCGGCTTCAAAGGAGACTACGGTATTTTATACTCTCCTTGATACGCTTGTACCCGTTTTTACTAAAAAATACCCCTTTGTTATAGTTTTAAATGAAAAAATTTTTAGGGGTGTTTTGTTTTAAAAGCCGGGTGTTACAAGTTGGTATCAGAGCCGTGGTTTAAGTGAACTAGGTGTCTATAGAGTAGATTTCTGGACTTAAACCTTGAGATAATAGACATGATGTATAGTTAGGTGTATATAAGTTGTTATTATACATATATAACCTAACCGTTGCTGACTTCTGACGTATAAGAAGTATGAGCAGTGAATCTTATTGAGAAGAATTTAGGGCGTGGAACTTTAAGAGGTGGACCAGCCCTTTCTCAAGGCTCCATTGAACGAGGGGCAAAGAGACAAGTAGCAGAAAATCCACATGACAAGCAACAGTAGTTGCTGTGGTCAGAGAAAGAAATTTGGGTGCTCACCCTGATTAATATCAAGGTGAAAGAAAAGTAGCTGAGACTACAAGAAAAGCAGAAAACGATTGGTGGATGCTTCAGGAGAAGTTACCACAGACTGGGTCCAACCTAAGGGAAGGGACCAAAACAGAGCAGTTATGCATTGTGAGAAGTGCAAGAAAAGCACTCAGAAAATTGTAGAGTTGAGACTCTACCGTTTTAGTGCTGGAATTGCAGAAAATAGGAGCATATTGCTCGAGCTTGTTGGATGGCACGGAAGTGTGTCTAGCGCGGAGCTATAGAACACTTTCTTAAGAAATACTCACATGCTAAATGTGGAGTAACAGGTGATGAACCCAGGAAAGAACGGGGAGGAAAGAAAGAAGAAATGAATGGTCGAAAAGGACCAGTGGTACCATGAGTATTCCAGCAGATTGTGGAAGAAGCTCGTGAGTAGACTGATATAGTCTCAGATATCATTGTCTTGAATATAATCCCCGTATATGTTATATTTGATCCATGAAGCTATGCTCTGGATCGATGACTTTGATGTGTTGTCTGAATATTTCATCAACGATTATGGATAAAATTTTGGAACTGGCTATAGCAAATAGCAAATATGTTCAAGATATTGAACACCTGGAAGGTAGTCCGCCTAAGATTTACGGGACCATTTTTCCCTATAAATCTAGAGCCGATGCTTACCAATGAATTTGAAGAAATCGTGCATACGAATTGGTTAGCAATGAATGGTGCTAACATGAATTGTAGAAAAATGAACATTATGGTTCAAAAATCAGAAATGAAATGGACGGAAATCCATGGTAAATGACCGTTGTTGAGAATACCGGTTATTTTCCTTTGCTTAAACTCGGAAAAGAGTTAGTAAAAGAAGGATGTTTTAGTTGGCATATGCAGTATTGGCCAAGCTAAATAAAGCGGCGGTAGAAGTGAAAAACTTTAAATGAATTCTCGGATGTTTCTTCCAAAGAACTTCCAGAATTTCCGCCAGACTGATGAGAAGAGTTTATGATTAAATTGGTTTCGGGAGCCGTATCTGTTATTTAGGCTTTATACTGATTAGCATCTGCAGAGATGACAGAGTGGTAAAACAATTGGAAGGAATTGTTTTTGAATTGGGGTCTCATATGGCCGAATGTGTCATCGTGTGGAGCCCTATCTTGTTTGAAAAGAAGAAAGGTAAGTTAATGTGTATGTGCATTAACTACCGAGAATCTGATATTCTCGAAACCAGACGGAATATGATGTATGATTGTGTCAAATATTGGAGTTACTTCGTTGAGAAAAGTGATATGCGAAGTTTTCCAAGTATGAAATTTGGCTAAAAGAAGTTTCAATTCTTTGGGCATGATAATAGTGCCAAAGATGATAAAATAAATCCAGTGGACTTGATGATGTGATAAGACTGGAACCGCCTGAGGAATCTGACTGAAATTTGTAGTTCCTTTGATTGGCGGGTTATTATAGGAGAGTTGTAGAAAACTCTCCTTGATTGCTGTCTAGTTGACTAAAGTTGACCAAGAAAAGTGAAAAGTTTGAGTGGGTAGAAAGACCACAAATATCTTTTCAAAGTTTGAGACAAACTTTGTGTGAAGCTCCGGTGTTAGCATTATCGCTAAGCGGAGAAAATAATTTGTTTTACAGAAATGCATCCAGAGTTAACTTTGGATACATAACATTGCAGTAGCAATTATGATTTTGGTATTGAAGCTTTGAAGACACTACTTATGTGGTGTAAAGCTTACTGTTTATACGGATCATAAAAGTTTGAAGTACTTAATTGATCAAAAAGAAGCTGAATATGAGATAGCAAAGATAGATGGGTTACTTAAAGATTTCGGTTGTGAAATCTTGTACCATCTAAGAAACGCAGAGGTGACTATAGATGCCTTGAATTGAAAAGAAAATATCCTTTGAAGGTTACATACACGTGTATGAGTATAGCGAATCGATTACCTGAATTGATTCGGGTAGCACAAGAAGAAGTGTGCAAGTCTGAAAACGTGAAAAGTGAATGAGTGAATGATTGGATATTGGAAGAAGCTAGTTGGAACATCACAGCCATTTAAACCCTTGGTGGTTGTGTATGTGGATTCCAAAGTAAAGCAAAACATGAGATGTATTTTGAGAAGATGCATATTATAGTAGATATACAATAAATCTGGGGCAGTGCCAAATGGTATAGGAAGATAAAACCTATGCTTTGGTGGCCGGTAGTGAAGAAAGATGTTGAAAGATACGTGAAAAATGTTTGATTTGTTCACAAGTAAAGTCAAACTATTAGTAACATACAGAGAAAATTAACTGTTGCAGATTACAGCGAAGAAAAAGGGACGATATTATTATAGACTTTGTAATAAAGTCTCTGCAAGTACCGCATGAGTATGACACCATATGGGTAATAGTTAACCGGATGATGAAACTAAATTAAATTTATACCGACTAGGGAAGAAATTAAGATCGAAAAGTAGTGAAAAACTACATAGAAAGAGTAATTTGTCGACGTGAGTTACCGGTGTCGATTGTATCGGGTCGAGATAATAGAATTATTCGCTGATTTTGGCATAAGTCCCAAGAATAATTAGTTCAAAAGTACTAGTAAGTACTGTATATGATTTGCAGATTGATAGACAAGGCGAGATAATGATGCAGACTCTAGAATGTATGCCTGAAATTTGCATAGCAGACCTTGGCGGAAGACAAGAAGATTGTCCATTTCGGGTGGAATCTGTAGATAATAACAGTTTTCGTACCAGTTTTCTGATGACTCGTATGAAATGTCGTATGGAGTACTGTGTCATACTCCGATTTACTAGACAGAAGTTGGAGATAAGCCGTTGGCTAGACTCGAGATAGTAGTACAAACTGAAGAGAAACTAGATGAATACGAGAAAAATTTGGAAATGGCTAAGAGTTAGCAAAAGTGGTCTGTGGATCACTGAGCAAAAACCATTGAAATTTCAAGTGGGAAAGATGGTGGTACCCAAGGTAATCCTTCGGAAAGACTAGAAATTGATTTGGGACAGAAAGGGAAGTTAAGTCCTCGTTTTATTGGACCTTTCCGTATATCCCAAAAGTAAAAACTGTGGTGTATTAATTGAAATTTCTTGATGAATATCAAGATATTCATAATGTTTTCCATGTGTCTCAATTGCGGAAAACATTGCGTGATGAATACCTCTTGCTGAAATTGAGGTAGATGAGAAGTTAAGGTACCCGGGACAACTCAAGAAGGTGTTTGACCGGAAGATAAGACAGCTGCGAGATAAGAAGACTAGTATGGTTAAAGTGCTTTGGCAATACCATAGAAGTTTCACATGATATGGGAAACTGAAATTGTAATGAGAAAGAATTACCCTCGCTTGTTTGTATGATTTCGGGGACGAAATCTTTTGAAGGAGTGGAGAATTTGTAACACCACGTTATTTCTAGTAAGTAATTTTATTTTAATCGTAATGTGATTTCAATAAGAAATAATGTTATAGGTGTTTGGATGGTTATAATACCTTTAAGATAGAGTTTTCGTGCGAAAAACGCTAAAAACAGGTAACCCGGGTCGTGTTGGCCAACCCGGATCGGGTTTCAGTTACGAAAAATCGGAAATTCAGCAACAACGTCAACCAGGACCGGGTTTTTCAACCAGGGTCGTGTTGCATAGGAACCAGGACCGGGTTTTGCAACCAGGGTCGGGTTACGCGCATATCAGCAATTTTAAATACGCGATTTTCAGCCATTTTGGGCATTTTTCTCGAACGAAAAGTGCTGAAAACCCTAGAAAATAATTCTCAAACACTTTAGAACCAAATCGGAAGGCTAGAACTCGTTGGATTGAAGTAATCTTCGGTATTTCACTTCTTGAAGGTAAGGTTTTCAGTTTTAGCTCTTTTGAACGGTTGATTTGATTGATTTGGATTGGGTTTGAGTGGTTTTGAAGAACCACCTGTGATTATTTGAAATTGAGTGTATAGCACATGTTTGGATGTTCTAAAACATTCATGATCTTGAGTATTAACCGAAGAGAGCAAGCTTTAAGCTTTGATGGTGAAAAAAATAGGATATTCACCTCTATTTGATATGTATATGGTTGTGTAGGTGCAGGGAATTGTTGAAGAAGAGGTTGTATTTACTATTGGTGCTAGCTAGAACTTCAATCCAGGTGAGTAATCTCACTAATACCATATGTGATATATGATGATTGAGTTGTTACAGGTTGAAATTGATTGTGGGACGAAATTGATGGTTCAAAGATACATTTGAAGAGACAAGACCAGATAAGCCGTGAGTCTATAATAGACAAGAACGGAACTGTGAGTCAATATATCTATGTAAACTGTTATATAGACAACAGCGGGCTTACCCGTGAGTCTAGGCAACAGCGGGCTAACCCGTGAGCCACAGTTTATTCTGAGAAGTTAAATTTATATAGGCAACAGCGGGCTAACCCGTGAGCCATGGTTTATTTTGATGTACTAAACTTATATAGACAAGACCGGATAAAGCCGTGAGTCTAGGCAACAGCGGGCTAACCCGTGAGCCAAGGCAACAGCGGGTTAACCCGTGAGCCATAACTAATTCTGGATGCTATATCCAATGGGTGCGGCCTTGTTGGCTATGTCTCCGATGCGGCCTTGTTGGCTATGACTCCGGTGCGGCCTTTGGGCTATGTCTCCGATGCGGCCTTGTTGGCTATGACTCCGGTGCGGCCTTCGGGCTATGTCTCCGATGCGGCCTTCGGGCTATGATTTGGTGCGGCCTTCGGGCTATGATTTTGTTACAGGTACATGGTACGGCCTTTTGGCTATGATATCGGGTATTAAACCCAGTTGATGCGGCCTGCGGGCTATGATTTATATATTGATATTGTTTTGGTGCAGTTTATATAGCTATGACACAGGGTGCGGCTTATATAGTCATGATATATGATGCAGTCCATTGTGACTAAGAAACATGGGACAGAAACGATAGATATGATTATCTGTGCAAATAACTGATGTGGTTTGATAATTGCAGGTTGTCATGAAGTAGCCTGTAAGG
This sequence comes from Cichorium intybus, assembly GCA_023525715.1. Classification (NCBI taxonomy): domain Eukaryota; kingdom Viridiplantae; phylum Streptophyta; class Magnoliopsida; order Asterales; family Asteraceae; genus Cichorium; species Cichorium intybus. Next base: position 46,327,054 of record CM042009.1, read on the forward strand.
CTACAAAATTAGGATGTGAAATCCTAATAGATATATGGTCAGCCAGTAAGGCTATGAGTTTGGATTCGATATCCGAACAGATATACGAATATATTTGATACATGTTATTTGCAGAAATGATTACTCACTGAGCTTTGTAGCTCATACCGTTTGTTAAATGTCCCTACAGGTTAGCATGATCCTGATAGGGGAATAGATGGAGTCTGTGACTCGTGAAGTAGGACTCTTAGATGCTGTCAGTAGCAGCCCGGCTTCAAAGGAGACTACGGTATTTTATACTCTCCTTGATATGCTTGTACCCGTTTTTACTAAAAAATACCCCTTTGTTATAGTTTTAAATGAAAATTTTTTCAGGGGTGTTTTGTTTTAAAAGCCGGGTGTTACAATTATCGCAAATTAAACGATGCAACACGAAAAGACCATTTTCCTCTTCCCTTCATCGATCAAATGCTGGAACGATTATCAGGAAAAGCCTATTACTGTTTTTTTAATGGTTTTTCAGGTTACTTTCAAATTCCGATTAACCCAGAAGATCAAGACAAAACGACGTTTACATGCCCTTTAGGAATCTTTGCATACCGAAGAATGCCTTTCGGTCTATGCAATGCTCCAGCCACTTTTCAAAGATGTGTCTCGGCAATTTTCCATGACATGATAGAAAACTCAATGGAGGTCTTCATGGATGATTTCTCACTATTTGGTAACTCATTTACAGAATGTTTGTCTAATCTAGACAAAATGCTTAAAAGATGTGAAGAAACCAATCTAGTGCTCAACTGGGAGAAATGCCACTTCATGGTGAAAGAAGGAATAGTTTTGGGACACAAAGTGTCAAGACATGGGATTGAAGTCGACAGGGCAAAAGTTGAAGTCATTGCTAAACTACCACCACCGACCAACGTAAAAGGAGTCAGAAGGTTCTTGGGACATGCCGGTTTTTACCGGAGATTTATAAAAGATTTCTCAAAAATAACCAAACCTTTAACACAACTGTTACAAAATGATGTAAAATTTGATTTTAATAATGAATGTGTTAATGCTTTTGAATTTTTGAAGCTTAAATTGACTACTGCCCCGATCATGGTCGGCCCAGAATAGAACCTACCTTTCGAACTGATGACAGACGCAAGTGATATCGCATTGGGGGCCGTCCTAGGCCAAAGAATCGACAAGAAATTCAAGCCAATCTACTACATCAGCAAAACTCTGAATCCTGCCCAAGAAAACTACACAACGACTGAAAAAGAACTTCTGGCAGTAGTTTATGCTTTTGATAAATTCAGACCTTATCTAATTTTATCAAAACCCATTGTCTACACAGATCACTCTGCAATCAAGTACCTGTTCAACAAGCAAGATGCCAAACCACGTTTGATTCGGTGGGTCTTGCTGTTACAAGAATTTGATATAGAAATTCAAGACAAGAAAGGATCCGAGAATTTGGCAGCTGATCATTTGTCAAGATTGGAAAATCCGGAGCAAAAAGCGAGGGAAGAAAAGGAAGTGAACGACTCCTTCCCTGAAGAACACGTAATGTCAATTCATGTTGATATGGAGACCCCCTGGTATGCGGATATTGTAAACTATCTTGCAGCCAAAGTACTTGTAAAAGGGCTTACTCACCAACAAAAGAAAAAGTTCTTTGCCGACATCAAGTACTACCTGTGGGATGAACCATACCTTTTTCGCTCATGCCCAGATAACATCATACGGAGATGCGTACATGGGAAAGAGATAAAAGATATACTCAAGCAATGCCATCAAGGACCTACAGGTGGACATCACGGAGCAAATTACACCGCACGAAAGGTGTTTGAAGCAGGCTTTTAGTGGCCCACTATCTTCAAAGACGCAACAAATTTCGTCAAGACATGCGATCCATGTCAGCGAGCGGGTAATATCTCATCCAAAAATGAAATGCCATTGCATTCTATTCAGGTATGTGAAATTTTCAATGTGTGGGGTATTGACTTTATGGGACCTTTTCCTAATTCCCACGGAAATAAATATATATTGGTTGCGGTGGACTACGTATCAAAGTGGGCTAAGGCAAAAGCTTTACCCACAAATGATGCGCGGGGTGTGGTTAAATTTTTGAAAACCATTTTTGCACGTTTCGGTGTCCCTAAAGCTCTTATAAGCGATAGGGGTACTCATTTTTGCAACAAACAAATGGAGAATGCTTTAAATAAGTATGGGGTAACCCATCGAATATCCACACCTTATCACCCGCAATCAAGTGGTCAAACAGAGATCACAAACAGAGCCTTAAAACGCATTTTAGAAAGATCCGTGGGAACAAGCCGAAAGGACTGGTCAGAAAAACTTGACGATGCACTTTGGGCTTTTCGAACCGCCTTCAAGACACCAATTGGCACTACCCCATACAGATTGGTGTATGGAAAAGCTTGTCACCTCCCAGTAGAGGTTGAACACAAGGCATTCTGGGCCTTGAAAACGTGTAACTTGGACTTTAATCTTTTCAGTACTAACCGTTTGTGTCAATTGAATGAACTTAATGAACTAAGAAATGACGCATACGAAAACTCAGTTATTTACAAAGACAAAGTCAAAAGGTGGCACGATTCGAGATTGAAAGGAAACAAAGATTTCCAACCAGGGGAGAAAGTCTTACTTTACAACTCTCGATTAAGACTTTTTCCTGGGAAATTGAAAACACGATGGTATGGTCCGTTCACAATCAAAGAAGTATATCCACACGGGGCTGTGGATATTTTCAAGGAAGGTGAAGGAAGTTTCAAAGTGAACGGGCACAGGTTGAAAAGATATGAAGAATGCGTTCAAAATGAGAACGAACGCGAAGACATCCCACTCCAAACAGTAAAACATTAGAGGGGAATGGAGTCCAGCTAAAAAGACTCCAAATCTATGAAAAAGAAGCGCTTCCGGGAGGCAACCCGAGATTATCGCGTGGTATGATTTATTTGTGTCTTTCATGTGTTGATCTTAAATATATATATATATATATATATATATATATATATATATATATATATATATATATATATATATATATATATATATATTATTTTGTGTATTTAAATACATTTGAATTATTTGAAGTTGATTTTAGAGTGGTATGTTTTTATGTAATGGTGTGTTTTTCATGGTGTGGTTGATATTTTTTTTCTGAGCATAGATGCAGAATTCAGGTTTAAACAGATACTGGCGGTCAGTTCAGCATTCTTCTTCTGTGGAAAGATGTCATTCAAACAAAACGACTCATTACCCAAGGGGAGTCCATTCCAATTAAACTCCTCTATGATTTAAAGATATATACAATAAAATTATTGTATAAAATAAGTGTAGGGTAAACAAGTCAAAACTGCAATAATTAACTGAGCCACGTAAATTTTTTTTTATCTTAAACATCTTTTCCAAAAAAATTGAATACTAAGAAGGTAATTGTTAAGAAAAAATGTTTCGAAAATCAATTCGTAGGTTAAACTTGATTTTATTCTCTTATTTTCTAGTTTTTCGATATTTTCGTATAAAATTTAATTTTATTTAAATGACAAGTAATTAGAATGATAATTACAAAAGGTTTTGCATAAATAATGAAATAGACCCATTGAAAATCAAATTTTGTCAAAACAGGTTGAGTCAGTTTCCCTAAACGCGCGAATGCTATGACTAAATTGAGGAAAATAAGCCTCGTTAAAAGAACTTCGAATGAGAAATCTAATGAAAAGAGAAAATCAAGTAATGTTACACCATAAGATTGAGACTCAGGAAGGAAATTCAATCAGTGACCTTTGACATTCGAGCAAGTAGACATAAAATGGGGCCCACGGGCATTTCTACTCCTTATTACCTAAAACCAACTGGTTTGGGATAATATTGTCGAAAGCTCGCTACACGGGTGTCATCGAAAGTCATGGGATTTCCTTAGTGGCCTTTGGAATTTGAATCAGTAAACTCTGTACAGTTGTGAGTTGAAAATTTGTAATCAAGAGTTCCATAGAAAGTCACGAGTTTCAAAGGTGCAGTAAAAATGGAGAAAATAACTGAACTTGATAAACTTAGTCCAGCATAATTTTGGGAAACTTGACAAAAGATCTTGAGGTAAAAGAAAATTTTAAGGGTGTATTCAATGTTATGTAAAAATGAGTATTTTTCAATCTAAAGACTTGTCATTAATAGAAATAGATTTTATGTAAAATTTTGGAAAGTTAGAAATACGTACATAAAATTAGGTATAATCTACTATGTTCATTCTTAAAACTTTATTCTTAACATCGGTAAATAATGCTAGATCTGTGATAGCATTCGGAAAGTTGTTTGGATATCAAATTTCTTAGCTGGGTTTTAAATTGTAGTTTGCTTGAGGACAAGCAAAGTTCAAGTGTGGGGTATTTTGATATTGCCTAAATTATACATATATTTCGGGCAATATCGAGTGCTTAAACATGTGTTTTTGGTATTATCTAAAGATAAAAGATACTTATAACGCCAAAATTACCAAAACACAGGAAAAATAGCTTTGCGGATTAAGAAGGAGCTGGATTCGAGCTTAAAGACGAAAAAGCCAAATCAAGAGCCATATCGAGACCCTATGCTGACCAAGAAATCGCGACGCGAAGAGAAGCAAGACAGAAGAATAAAACGCTACAGCCCTCGCGACGCGACGAAAGGCCTGGTCGCGACGCGAAGACCTGGACGCGACACCACCAACTTTGTGATCGCGAGACTACCAACACAACGCACTAGCCAGACCAGTGGCCGACCAAAAGCAACACTCGACGCACCCTCGCGACGCGACGGGCATGCTGGTCGCGACGCGAGCACTGTACTCAGCAAGTATAAATAGAAGCCTCTATGCACGATTTTTACACATTTAGAGGGCAAGGAAACTATAGTTCAGATATATTTTCGTGTATTTATCATTTTTACATGTTATTAAGAGTGATTTTCATAACAAGAAGGAGCTAAGATCTTCATTATAAGCAAGGATTCATCGATTGTAAACCGGTTGGTATCTTCTACTATGACTTCTTCATATTGTTGTTGTATATTTGATACCATGCTAGGCTAGATCCCTGTAGCTTTTGCCTAGGTGATGTTGATTCATTAATATAAATATATGTTGATCTAGTTTTTGATTGGAGTTAAATATCGGTTAGGATATATAATTTGCATGCTATACATATTGAATGTGATTAAAGTTTGTATTCTTGATAGCTATCTTCATATGATTAAGTTTATTGACCATTTAAACATATTGATCATATGAACCATTTTGATGTGTAATTGACAACTATATATCATTGGACTAGTTATTGACCATTTAACTAGGGAAGTTATTTTAGTTATAAACTTGATTAGTGAAATAAAACTTATATCACATTTAGTTGCAACTCATGACCATTGATTGTATGAACATATCACTATGACCATTAGGGTATGGACTATGTTTGCATGCTAGATTATATTAATATTTCATGATTATAAGTTATTAAGTTACATGACCATTGTGCTATAATAACTTAGAAATCATAGAATTGGTGACTTGACCATATGATCCTACCACTTAATGCAACATATTTTAACTCATTGCACATAATCAAAACTAGTCAACATAGGTTTATATGAATCAACAAATCTTAGGCAAAAGCTTCCCTTGTTATTATCTGATCATATTATCTCTTAATTGTCGTGTTGTTACGATAGTTGTTATTTATTATTTTGCCTATTTCACAAGCATCCAAAACTTAGTTTTACGAGTTTTCACTAAAACTCGCCTCTAAACCGTTTGACTAAGAATTGCAAACTCTAAGTTAGTTAACAACTCCCTGTGGAAAATCGATACCTTTACTTACCAAACTATACTATTAAATGATCGAGTAATGCTTGCTCGTAAGTCTAATAGTCAAATAATAAGGTAAATAATTGGATTAAGACTTAAATGACATGACAACTGCAAGTGAGTTGTTTTGACGACAACACGATTACATAAAGAGGTTGTCGTAACATTCACGTCATTTCTTTATGGAGTGTCATTGGTAATCATCTTCATTGGGTTTTGCGTTAACCGTACTATACCAATTCCCCCCAAGACTGATGTGGGTAGCTGATAGGTAGCCATGTCAGACTACAGTGACCAGGGAGAGGCTGTTGTTACGAACATACGTGGCAATGTTGCCATCTTGATGTTATGGAGTGTCAACATAATAAGTTCTGAAGCTGATATCCATACAATCCGGTCGTCGTGAAGATACTAGTGACATGATTGATGTAGAGATCATATGTAACATAACTGCTGTGTAGATGATTTGCAGCAAGGTTGCTGTTAAGATAATGCGCCGTCGGGTTACCTCTCGGATAATAAGTAGAAAAGTTTGTTGGATTAGGTGTCTAAGCCATGACTAATAATTAGTATTTATCTAATTAATAGTAGCATAGTCCATTTGGGTTGCCCTCATAGTTGGAGGATTGGCAGAAAGTCCGGTAGAGAGAAAGATTGATTTATTATGTGATTAATAAATCAATAGAAGTTAAATAAATAGTTTATTAATATATTTAAGTGATAATATATTAATTAGAAACTATAATAATTAATTAGAAATTTTTCTGGAATTAATTTGGCAGTTAAATTGATTAATTAAGGTGCAGGGACTAAAACTGTAATTATTCAATAGTTGAGTAAGTGACAGTTGAGTGAGTGAGAGTGGTGAACGAAATTATATATGGAAACATATATATTTTCGATTTTGATAATGAGGATAAAAGGGTTTGAATTATTAAGATAAAGGCTTATCTTAATTTGAATTCAAAAAGGTTTATCTTTAAGGTTTATCTGATCACCATTTGGAGCCTATAAATAGGGAGGCTCACCCTAACCCTAAAGCCACGATTTTGAAGCTCTCTAAGAAGGTATTTTCGGCGAACAACTCCAAGCTAGGGTGTGACTACATTTGAGGCAAGAGGTTTCTGTTGCTTTGCTTCCAAGATTCACTAAAGGTTGGTTTTTCTTGATCTTTCTTTTAGTTTAATTCTTTTTGGGCCTTTTAGGAATTGTTATATGTTTAACTAGAAGAAAAACTTAGATCTATATAGGTTGCATGTGAACTTAGGATTTTTAGTTCATAGTTGCAGAAAACCTTTCAAAGTTGTTGTCCAGAGGATGAGTAGAAGCAGTTGTTCGAATAATACGTGTCTGTCGCCATAATAATATCGTTGTTATAGAATGACTTTGTTGCGATGAGATGCGATGTGATAAAATACTTGTTGATCGTCGAAGTGGAAAGAAGGCCATGTTCGTCTTTGTCGATCTTCACAGGGAAGAGATATAAGAATGGGTTAAAACCAACGGTCGCGTAACCATAGATCGATTGTGGGCCGAGGGCCGCTTGAAAGTGCAAAGGCCGTTTGAAGGCACACAAAGTATTGTTAAATGGCTCTGGGCCGCTGGGGGCGGCAGGCTGTTTGAAGGCGCAAGGGCCTGTTGAAGGTACACAAAGTCCTGTAAAGGGGTCTGGGCCGCTGGGGGCGCCAGGCTAAATTGGAGGCACACGAAGTCCTGCGGGCTCTGGGCCGCTGGGGGCGCCAGTCCAAATTGGAGGCACACGAAGTCCTGCGGGCTCTGGGCCGTTGGGGTGGCCAGGCCAAATTAGAGGCACACGAAGTCTTGTAAAGGGCTTTGGGCCGCTGGGGGCACCAGGCCAAATTAGAGGCACACGAAGTCCTGCGGGCTCGGGTCGCTGGGGGCGCCAGGCCAAATTGGAGGCACACGAAGTCCTGCGGGCTCTGGACCGCTGGGGGCGCCAGGCCAAATTAGAGGAACACGAAGTCCTGTAAAGGGCTCTGGTCCGCTGGGGGCGCCAGGCCAAATTGGAGGCACACGAAGTCCTGCGGGCTCTGGGCCGCTGGGGGCGCCAGGCTAAATTAGAGGCACACAAAGTCCTGTAAAGGGCTCTGGGCCGCTGGGGGCGCCATGCCAAATTGGAGGCACACGAAGTCCTGCGGGCTCTGGGCCGCTGGGGACGCCAGGCCAAATTGGAGGCACACGAAGTCCTGCGGGCTTTGGGCCGCTGGGGACGCCAGGCCAAATTAGAGGCACACGAAGTCTTGCGGGCTCTAGGCCGCTGGGGGTGCTAGGCCAAATTAGAGGCACACGAAGTCCTGCGGGCTCTGGGCCGCTAGGGCGCCAGGCCAAATTAGAGGCACGTGAAGTCCTGTAAATGGTTAAGGCACTGGGCCTGTATAACCATGGGTTAGGGCACTGGGCTACGCCAATCTAATGTAAGCGGGTTGGGACCAAGGGTCGCGCAACCATGGATTGGGGAACTGGGCCACGCCAATATAATATAAGCGGGTTAATGCTGCCAGCGACTCACGAGAAAGGTTATGTCTTTTGGGCTCCATTAGGATTGTGCTTATGTTAACCAACACTCTGCGGGTCTGACCGGGGTGGTTGATCCGGGTAGAAATATAATGGAAGCTGGTGTTACGCGGCTTGGTTTTTATTGCGAAACCATATAATGTGGTTGTTATCGGGCGTAGTCAAAAGCTGTGTGGGGGCTGCTCAGCGGGGCTTCTGGTAGGAGCTAAGCGGTGATGTGGGGAGGAGAGTCGAGTTTTGCGGTGTTGCCAAACTTGAATTGGATTATGTGACGGCTTCTCTTGCGAGTTCATCTGTAGCTCTTTTTCACTGTATGGAATCGGTAAAGACTTTATAATCTTGTACATAATAAATTAAGACAATGTAATGTCGCTTTGTATCGAGGTGTGCGGTGTTATTCTTGTTATAGGTGCCGACTTGCTCGCCATGTTGGAAGAAAAGTGAGTTTTTGTTGCGTAGTCGCACCTTAGTTGCTTCATAGTTTTTATGCCTCGTTCATTTGTACATGTCAAAACGAGAAACATAAGAGTAAATTTCCAACTCTATACAATGCAAAGGTCATAGAGTATATGAACGACAATAATAATCGAAATGATACGAGCATGCAGTTTTAGTGGTTAATAGTAGTAGCATGTATCTATGCTTAAACATGAGATCCTTGTTTTTCTTCATTGTTGTTATCACGTGGGTTAAACCAGTTTATAGAAAATGGTTGATTAAGGTGTAATCAGTGTGGTGGTTCGCCACCTCTCCCCTAAGAGATCAATTTTTAATATTTAAGTATTCCACTTTTTCGGCCGCCAAAAGTGTAAATAGACAATGCTATATTAGGCAAAATGATATTGAAAGATATGTGAGATCGGTCACTTGTTTATTTTTTTATATATATACGATTGATTTGAATTGATAATTATTTTGCATGATTACCCGTTTGTAGTGCTTGTATATCAAGAAGCAAGGGCAGAATGCATTAATAATGCTAATTGGAATGTAAAGATATGCGACGCTTATATGGCGGTAAACGTTGTAATTTTAGATGTAAAGTGTTGCAAAAAGTCAAGTCTAAAGTTAAGAAAGCAACATTTTAGTCCTTTTTGGAGGATTTCATTACTCACAAAGGTGCATGATAGCAATTTTGTAGTTTAATTTTGAAATTTCATTGGTGTTATCGTGCTAATCTTGAATATTTGCAAAGTTGACTAAAGTAGTTTTGTTTTAAATGAGGATATGGTCTCTTTGTATAGTTTTTCTTTAGCATTCTCAAACAGTTCTTGCACATGAACTACATACTAGTATCTGATAATATTGGGTTTTATGAATAAAATTATACGAATGTGTAACAAATTGCTTAGGAGAAAAAACAGACCTGGAAGTGTAATGGTGACATATATGCATCTGACTTCTTTTATCAGGAGGCTTTTAGCATGTTGGACTTCGGATTCAAAAGGGGGATAGAGAGTGTCTAAAATGTTTCAAAGTTTGCATTAAACCCCTCTCGGTTCCGTTTAAGTTCTTAGGGAATTTTGCGGTGTGTAGTAACTCTTTGTCTTCTTTATGTGTCACTTTGCCGACTTCTCTCTTTTTTCCGATTGGTGCTCAAAAAGAAAAATCATTACCAAATTTATATCACGTAATTGTGTACAGATTGTGAGGTGGAAAGAGGTGGAGATCAAATTAAATCATCTGAATATGAGGTGGTAATCAGGGGTATGGGCCTAAGCTCTACGTGGCTCCAAAGGTATGGGGATCTGTATGAATATGATTCGGGTTTTTGTTAGCGAGTGTGTTTAGTTTTGGTTTGGAACAAAGTGTTGCATCTTGCTTTTTCCCTGGTTGGTTCTCAAGAAGATAGAACATCATCGAGTCTAAAACCCTTGGGTCCGATGGGTAGCGGTTTCTAGAGAGGAAACATGTGATCCTCGTGATGATGATTTCATAAGAGCATTTCTACAGTTGGTGTGCATATTAGGATGTACACAATGAAATCTTTGTTTTCCTTCATTGAAATCCAAGTTGGAACTAGAACCGAATGCCAAGATGTACAACTTGTCACGTTATCATCATCTGAAACATTATTAGGTAACGGTCTGCAATAGAGTACTCGTTTGGCGTTTCAGTTCGATAAACGAGGAACAAAAATGTGCATGTTGTCGCCGTTTAACGTGATTGATGAGCAGAAAAAGAGACAAAATGGGTTGTCTGAACCGGAATTCGAATCGAAGGGGAATTACACGGGGATTTATGGGTGCTTGCGAAGGGTGATAATATTTGATTAAGGCAAAACTGTTCTTTTGGGCATTTCATCGAGCACTTTAAGTGCACAACTTTTCTCTCCCTTCTTTCTTTAACACATTAATAGCCAAGGTTCCAAAATTGTCTGTATAAAGTTTGCGATGCTTCTAACTCTTCCATTTATCACATATATTGGTATGATAGTCTGTAATGCTTCGAATTTGGCGATAGACTGTGTTTGATCGGAAATTCGTGTTGACAATTTGACGATAGTAGTGATACCTGGATTGGATCCTGTAAAATTGGGGTGCTGTGAGCGATTTGCTGTCTGCGTTTGTCCTTGGTCGGGATTTAGCGTTTCTGATGTACAGGTAATTAGCTCCTCTAGTCGCTAATTGTATCCAACACCAATCGGGAAATAGCGCTTCCGACTTTGAGGTTGAGATCAGCTTCCAATCGCAGCTTTCAATCGAAGGTCCAACGTCTGATTTTGAAGTTTTCCTTGAATGTATCAGAGGGAGGGAGAAAACGAGATCCATCTTTGAACTAGCCGACTGAAGAAACCGAACTCCACTTTCAACCCCAAACTTTTGTGCATGTGCGATGGTGATGGGGCAATCGTGGGTGGGGAACAAGTGGTACAGGGGTTCCTTATCATTTTTTACTTCAATCAGACAACAAAACGCAGCAGCAGGTACATGCAGTTCCGTGGGTTATATGGCACAGTCGATTTTGCCAAATCGGGCAGTAAGAGCGCTATTAAACGGATTATTGGTGTTAATCGAAGACTGATACAACATCTCGTTGAATCAGAGGATTTTGACAAACGATTGGGGGTCGCCGTCGACTGTATTGGCGAGAAAATCCTTCTTTGTAGGCAAGGTTATCGACAGGTATGTGGATAAGGGTCCTTCGTTAACAACTCGAAAATGCTAGATGAGGTCGGTGGGGAATTTCTGCTTCAATAGCGATGTGTTTCAAATCGTCGGTTCTGTTAACACTAATCTCGATGTTTAGCTTCACTTTGTTCGAACTTTGTGGGTTCCAAACCCTTTTCTCCATTTCCTGAACGATTACGACCCGTATCCTTACAACGTTAAAATCGGTTCGATTTTTGTTCGAAGAAGTAAGCTCTTCAAAGCAATAAAGTCTCTTGGGAGTCCACCAGTCTAGATCTTCGAGAGCAGATCTTGAACGAAAATGGGTTTGAAGGAGTGAAAACTTTCCCAAGAACAGAACAGGTCTGTAGGTATCGTTGAAGAAGCCGAAGTGTAAAGAATAGATCTGTGTTTTAAGGGTGAGGTTGGACCTCGGGCAACAATGGCTGTTTTGCTCGGGGTCCCAAGGATGGCGCCAAATGTTGTGACTGGAGATCTTCGTCGGGTCTAGGTGTGTTGGATCCTGGATCGGAGGTCCTGAGGTTGATGCTGTTAGCAAGCTCCCAACTTGGATCCTAGTCACAATCAGAGAAGACAGTCGTTAGAGCCGTCCCAGGGCATGTGCCCCGGGAGCGGGCTCCGACGATCAAGTCAGTATAAAGTACGAGATGGGATGGTTTCTCCTGGGCAGAGAGAACCATTACAGTGTATGGTGTAGAGAGGCATAGAGAGCAGATCAGGAGAGAGAGAGTGTGTGGAGGCTCATAACTTGGGGAGAAAGGTTCCCCTCATGTTTTATTTATAGGGAACAACTAGGTGAAGCCTTGGGCCAGCCCAATTCAGGCCCAGCAGGGCTGCAGGGCTGCGAGGAAAAGCTGGCTGGAGGGCTGCAGGGCTGCGGGGCAAAGCTGGCTAGAGGGCAGCCACGCCGCATGCTGTTAAGTTGTCCAGACCTATTACCAACAATATGTCATGTAAAATATGTTTTTATATATTTATGTGTAATGGATGGCTAATTTGGCATGCTAGGTAGGATGAATGTATGACGTGGCTTCGTGATTGGATCGTCACGCTAGTGTGTCTATTAATAAAACAAAGGCAAAGAAATGAGGGTGTACGAGACTCGAACTCGATATCTGTTCCTTCTAGGCCATGACATATGCTCCTACATTTACAATATGTCATTGATTCATCTAATTCCCTACACCATGTTTTAGGTACTTGTATCTTGACATACACACCATGATTTAGGTACTTGTACCTTGACATAACACATTATGTTTCTCATCAATGAAGTCTAAACAATCACAATGGGAAGTCTAAACGTGATCAAGGATTGGTTGTCCTCAATAATTTCCATCATAACATCCAAGTCTCAAAATTAGGGTTCATGGGATTTTTCTCAATTGTTGGTATTTGTTCAAACAAACTATGGATAATGAATCATTACCTTGATGTGATCAATTTGTTGTGAAGAACCCTTTGGATTCACTAAGAAATCTTCAAGAACTCACCACACACACCAATTTCAGCATGAACACACACATACTTAAGGCTAAAGAGGAAAAGGAGAGATTTTTAGCTGAAAATGACCCACCCTTAGTTGCGTGTTTTTACCCCTCTTCAACTGATAATTTGAGGTCAACATGAGTGAAACTCATTAAGGGGACAACTTAAAATTGCACCAGCTGCACGTCTACATGGACAACGCATCTGTCGGGTTCTTGGAGGCGTCCCGTTCATCATTGCGATGTGTGGTCTTCACCTGATGTGGCGTGTCCCCTACGAGATCCCTTTCTAACGTCGTACTCTTACAACAAGATGCATCATGTTTTCTCATTTGAAGTGCCACGTAAGTTACGAGCCTATTACGTCAAATCCCTTAAACCCTAGCATGACAACCTACTTTACTATTTCCTTTTCAATTAGGTAATCTCCTTAGGAACGTATTATGTTCCTAATTTGGATGCATCGCGTAAATTTCACAGAAACCTCATGTTTTCACCAAAATTGCAATCTCCCTAAATATTAGACCATAAGCTGCCAAACTCCAGCACAATAGTTCCAAACACATATGATACATATTCATTTATCAAATTAATGAAACTAAATGAATTTTATCCAAAATTACCAACTCATAAATATGCATAAAAATTTAGTTATCACATTTTGGATCATAACGTTTTTGGATCGTAACAAAGTAAAACATGTTGAATCATAACATTTTTGAATCACAACTACTTTGGATATTGTCATTACGAATAATATCATTTTCAACTTTAAGAAAGTAGTAATAGATACAAGACTAGATTGGTGGTCAAGGGGTTCCAACATAAAAAAAGGTTGATTACAATGAGATTATTTCCCCAGTTATGAAGATGACTACAATCATAATGGTCTTGGGTATTGTATCCTCTGAAGATCTCCATCTAGAGCAACTAGACATGAAAACAACTTTTCTTCATGGCAACCTAGAAGAAGACATCTATATGGTACAACCAGAAAGTTTTCCCATAGTTGGTAAGGAAAATTCGATGTGCAAGTTGAAGAAAAGTTTGTATGGATTGAAGCAATTTAAGGCAGCGGTATTTGAAGTTTGATAGCTCCATGGAGTGACTATAACAGATGTGAGGTGGATCACTGTTGTTACTTGAAGAAATTCAGCTCCTCATATATCATCATGTTATTATATGTTGATGATAATGTTGATCGTTGGATCCAACATGCAAGAGATCAACAAGCTTGGTTGTCCAGAAAGTTCGAGAGGAATGACCTAGGGGATGCTAAGCAGATATTTTGCATGAACATAGTCAAGAACAGAGGTTATCGATACATTAAAACTTTCACAACCTAAGTACATTAAGAAAGTTTTAGAAAAGTTCAGCTTGGCAGATGCCAAGGCCAGAAGTACACCTTTGGGTAGTCGGTTGAAATTCTCAAAGAAGCAAATCCTAAAAACGGAAGAAGACAAAGAACATATGTCTAAAGTTCCCTACGCATCTGCAGTTGGTATCTTGATGTATGCACCAGACTAGATATTGCTCATGTAGTGGGAGTTGTGAGCAGGTTCATGTCAAATCCAGGAAGAGAGCATTGGGAGAGAGTGAAGTGGTTGTTACGCTACTTGAAAGGAACATGTGTGGATGTCGTGTGTTTCATAAGAAATGGGGTGGTCTTAAAAGGGTCCGTCGGTGCAGATATAGGGTCCGTCGGTGCAGATATGAGTGGATGTGCGGATTCGGGTAAGAGCACAACAGGTTATGTGTTCACGATAGGAGGTATGAAAATCAGTTGGATGTCCATGTTATAGAAAAGTGTTGCTTATTCAACCACAAAAGCAAAGTACATGTGAACCACATTAAATTTTGTGTTCCAGATTTTACACTTCTTTGTTTTGCAGAATTCTCAGTTTTATTTTCGCATGTTACAAAAATCGTATTTATTGTTTTGTCTAAAGTGCTTAACTTGATTTCTTGTTTTATCCCAACAATAAAATCCATCAAACATGAGATTTCAAGTATTCCAATCGAATTGAATTCCGTCCAATTGACAACCAAACACGTCATAGAATGGAACCTCGAATTCCAATTCCGTCAGAATCCACAAACCAAGCACACCCTTGTATCCTCTCATTTAGATATTGTAGAGATCAACTTACGTTCTCTTCAAGACAAAAGGGCATCAATTCGGTACATACTTATACATATAAAGAAAATTTACCACAAGATGATAGAATTACAAATACACATACACACTCAAGAAAAACTCCAAGATCTAAATTTGCAAATTCCCCTGCGATTTTCTCCAAGAGATTCGCGTATTGATTGCACCAAGGAAAGCACAGCAGGAACAAGTGACAACTCTTCATGGCATTCCTGAATTATTATTATCATTTTTTTATATAAGCTAACTTACAAAACAATTGTTAATTAAAATAAATAAATAATAGTTGAGAAAAGTTGCAAAAGGAAGAATTGTATTACCACTTCATCAAGACGGGCTTCAATACCTCCAATGTTGGAATTAGTAGGCATGAATATCTTCCTGTAAGCTGCTCTCAGGCTCTTGATCTATCCTTGTCAATGAAATGGGTTTTTATATGATTCTTTTATATTATATGTAAATACAATATAGAGTTTTAACTCTACTATGTATATTGGATAGTTATAAGACTAAATTACAGATTTGGTCCCCGTGTTTAGCACTTTTTTCTGATATTAAGTTAATAAAAATAAATCTTTTTTTGCAATTTCGGTCCCAATTGCAACTTTCTGGTATAAGAAAAATCTAACTACTCAGCTGTTAATTTTTTTTTAAATGACACTTTGCAACGTTCTGATTTAAGTTAAATCTAACTACTCAACTGTTAATTTTTTTTAAATGACTACTTTGCCCTTGGGCCAAACCCAAAAAGGACACTATACCACAGGGACGAAATCCATAATTTAGTCTAAAATTAATTAATAAATGGTCATTCTATTTTTCATTATGTATTTTTTTCAACTGTTTTTTTACATTTTATTAATTATTAAAATATCTTTGTGATATACAACAAGTAAAAAAATAATGTTTGGAAATCCTTTGTTTTTGTATACAATTTACATGAGTGATTAAACAATTAAGGAAAAAGAATATTGTTTTGTTTCTCTTGAAATATATCTATACAATTAGACATTACATTTACATTTTAACTGTTGTATTTCATGAAAGACATTCCAATAATAAATAAGCTTTAAAAAAAGTGGATTTAATATATAAAGAAAAATACATTGATGATTTATTTATTTATCTACAATTTCGGTCCCTATGGTAGTGTCTTTTTCGGGTTTGGTCCAAGGTTAAAATGGTCATTTTTAACAAATTAACAGCTAAGCAGTTAGAGTTATCAGTTAACCATCCAGGGACCAAAATATGTATAAAAACCTTGCAATTGGTAAAAAAATTGCACGAAAGATTACTTTTTAAACCTAAACCAAAAAAGGTGCCAAACACATGGACCAAATTCATAAACTAGTCTAGTTATAATTAAAGAATTTTGTAATTATAAATAATTATTAAACATAATAGAAAGCTCACTAAACTCAGATAAGATTATAATATAAATATATTTAGTAATTTTCTATGGAAAATAAAATTCTAGATTCAATCTAGATACTAACCTCAGTAACTGAGAACCCACGTCTTCTAAGACCTTCTAGATTCAAACCACGCAACTCTGCTCTATCTCCAGCCACCATTGTGTACTTGGGGACATCTTGTGAAACCTTAAATATGCAAATTAAATAATTCAGATTTCTAAATTTTATTTAAGCAAATGATTTTTATGCTAAAATTAATCGCTGGATGCTAGAAATAGCAACACACTTCCATTTATTTGTTTATTATAGGCTTATAGCATCCCACTTTCATTTCTTTCTATTTCAACATTGTACTTTCAACTTTTTTCTTCTAAAGGCATTATAGTTTGATAATTCTAACCAATTAGAGCATTGTACTTTCAACCATTTTCTTACTGTGACGTTGTACTTTGAAAAAAGTCAAAAACTACCCATTTATAGCTGTGATTATGACATGGCTATAATTAGGTAGATTTTTCAAGGTACAATGGTGTAATAGAAAATAAATGAAAGTAGAGTACTTAAATAAGCAAATAAAACAAGACATAAAACCTAAAAGATTGACAAAGAATCTTACCACTGAACCCCCACCAATGAAACAAAAGGAACCAATATGGCAGAATTGGTGAACAACAATGGCTCCAGCAGTGTGTGCATGGTCCTACATTTATTTTTCACCATGAAATACCCAAATTGACCCCATAAAAAGCAAAGTGAAACAAGAAATAACCTCCACTAATACATGGCCAGCCAAAAGTGTATTGTTTGCAAAAATATTGTTGCTACCCACTTTACAATCATGGGCTATATGACAAGCTCCCATGATAAGATTGTTATCACCAATAACCTGTTTATGCAATCTTTAAATTCAAGAACACACTTAAATTTATAAATACCAAAAGGGAAAAGATAGTCATAATATGACATACGGTTGTATCACAAGGCTTTGAAGATCGATGGATAGATACATGTTCTCTTATCTCATTATTATCACCAACTTGAAGAAAGCATTCATTACCTGCCTAATAACAAAGTGAACTATCAAAAGACTTTTGGTTGTAGGGTTTAGGGTTTAGTGCATAACTGCATATAATTCAATTACCTTATACTTCATGTCTTGGCATTTGAGACCAATTACAGCATGATGGCCAATGACATTATTGCATCCTATGATTGTTTGGCCAGGAATGTCATCTCCAACAACTGCCCCACTGTTTGATGATAGCATGGAGATTAGGATTAAGGTAGCTAGAAGAACAACCTTTAGCAATGAGAGTGATTACATGATATGAACTAACCTCATCAAGATGCATTTATCTCCCAATTTTGTGTTTCCAAAAACATGGCTTCCAGGATGTAGAATGCAGTCATTTCCTAATGTTGCTGAAGATCCCACACTGCAAAAGGGGCCAATCGTGACACCCTGCAAACTAATATAGTTTTATCATTATATAAGTTACAGGACAACGTAACTAGTTGATCATTTATGGCAAATCAAGCTATCATGGTATTATTCCTGCTTGTAGTTGCTCCGGCAATTTGTAAATTTCACTGACTTTTAGCGAGCAAGTGTATTAACATCTTCAGATCTTCCTATTTCATAGAATGGACTGAGATTTAACTAGTTAGGTAAGGGATCAACTTTTAGAATTGATTCATTTGATTCGACTTTCCCAAAGTTTTATGTTGGAACTATATTTGATCAATATTTACTTATCACTATTACATTAGCATATTACATCTAAATAATACAATCTTATACATTGGAAGCTTGATACTCTCCAGGTTATATCTATACCATCAAAAATGGCGGCGACAGTCCCCGAAATTTGGAAGCACGCTAGAAATATTACATTTCGGTTTTAAAATCGCAACATACCTGACCTATAATCGCGTTAGGATGAACGATAGATGAAGGATGTATGGAGCTAGGGTTTATTCCATCAGCATTATAGTCTCGACTAAAGTCCGAAGCATCTGTACATGAATTACAAAAGTTTATTCGTATATACACTCAGGGATTGAAGGAAGGAGAGCACAGAAAGTGAGTTACTATTGATAGTCGAGAGGCGTCGACGAGAAAGTGCCCGGAGTAGACCAACGGCGACCTGCCGCCGGGCTCTGAGGGGTGAAGTTGCCATTTTTCGGAATTGACCCACTTCTTGTGGATGCTCCAATATCTGTAAGAGCATTCACCACTTTTACCCCCTATATGTTTTAGCAAAGAGTTTTTGACCCCTTATATCCAATTTTGAACGAAAAAAGCCCCTCTATTATTGGTTCTTTCAAATTTTGACCTATTAAGTATTTACTTGTTACAAACATATGGGTCACCTATAGAGTAACAGAATTTTGTTGGTTTCTGAAAATAAATACAATGATTCTTGTGGGGTAGAATTAAATAGATAGAGATGTATTACTAATAATCACTACGGAGAGCTGTGAATTTAATGTTTGTTTCATAAAGTTTCGTTCTTCTTTTTACCAAACAACATTCGATGATTTTAATTCTTATGAGAAAAACATAAAATGACAACATGCTTTCCGACAAAGTCATCAATATGTGAACCAAACCGTTTGGGCCAAGTTGGTTAGTACGACCAAGCCCAATTAAATAGTTTGTGTAATGTTTAAGATTTTCAGGCCAAATGTATCACTTTATATGGTACTCGATAATTTAAACTTGTTAACCCTAATTGTAAGCGTTCTCGTTTCCTAATTATTAGGCAATAGTCAAGTGCCTGTATGTTGACTTCTACTTTCCTCCAATCAGTCGTAGGATGTTCAAGTCTTCATAATTCAACTCAAGAATGAGTGCATTGTCCATATAGTCTATTGGTGACAAAACTGATACGACGTGCTAACCTGACACGAACTCGGTACGAGATAAACGAATTTGGATAAAAGATTTCAACCCGTTTAATTGAACGGGTTGAGACAAAATGGCACGAAAATTAAACATGTAATGTTATGATTGAGATTTTTTACTTGAAAATGATTCGAATATGACTCGTTTATTTATATGCAATTTTTTTTTGGATTTTTAGATAAACTTGACAGGTTTGAAATCAAAATCATATATAAAAGAAAATGTTTATGTTGACTCCCTTTTGTAATGCCTCATACTCCATGGTCCCACTTGATCACTCCATCTTCCTCATGACCTCTCCCCTCCGTCTTCCCAACTCCCAATCTTTCCCTTTTGTCTTATAAACTTACTATGAATTTATGTCTTCCACCTTCCAACTACTACTCTTTCTAGTAATTAACTTTTTTCTTTCCACCCCTCCAACTTCTACTCTTTCAACTTGTTTGGGCTCTGTTTAGTTACGAAAAACTATTTATAGCTTTTAGTTTTTAATTTTCAGTTTTCAAAAACTGAAATGAGTTTTCAGTAGAAAATTTTGAAAACGCATTTAGTTAAAATTGATTGAGTTTTCATTTTCTATTTTAGAAAAATTATAAAGTGTTTGGATGTCTATTTTTTATAGGTTTTTATTGTACAGTTTTTGTTATTACAAATAATATAATATTTAACATTTAGGCTGAAAGGTCTGGATGTCATTCGCATCCACTCTAGCTAAGCAAATAGAAAATTGATAGAAGAGATAGAAAAGTGAGATTGGGGAAGGGGTGGATGTTGGCGGTACAGAAGAGAAGAAAGAGAGAATACATAGAGAAGAAAAATTGGTATAGTAGTGTCTGCCGTCGGCGATGCAACCAATGTGGGGCGGTGTACACTGCCAGCGAACACATGCCATGAAGGGTGCCAACGGCATCCCTCACCCTAGACCGTGAAGCCTTATGATTATGAACACATACATCTAGGGATGAGCATGGTCTGCGGACCGGACTGAAAACAAACTAGGATCGAACCGAATCAGACTTAATCATGGACCTAAAACTGAACCGATTAGGGTTGTTCGGTCCCGGTTCAGTATCGGTTTCGGTTTAGTAGTTATGGTCCAAACCAGATTTGGATCGAAATAGGACCAAAGTTGTTGATGTTGTATAACTAGGGATAAGTGTGGTCTGTGAATTTGACTGAAACCGAACCGGGACTGAATGGAACGAAACCAAAAACTAACATTATCAATGGCAGAAAAATGAACCATACTATGTAACTTCTTGTTTTCTGGAAAAATGTTAAAGTAAACGGGTTTTTAAAATTCTTATTTTTTAGAAAATTTTTCCGAAAAACAGGTCATATTTCCGTAATTGAACGGAACCTTAGTGTTTCAACCTAACACAACACAAAATATTTACATCTAAACCCTAATTAGTTAACCCGACACGAAAATAAACGAGTTTACATAACATGACATAATAATTAAACAGGTGATATTAGGGTCAAGCTCTCTTAACATGTTTAATTTTTTAACTTATGTCATGTTTGCTAGGCTTACCACAATGACAAATGTGACAAATGAACACACTAACACGAGTAAATATATATGGGAGGGTCGGTTGGATTAACAGCATATCATTATTTATTTTTATCCGGTATAACTAGATTGTAACTTTTTGAATAAAACCATGCAGGAGCTATATTCGTATATGAGCGTTTTTCAACCAATAACACTCAAACGGACCACTTCATAAGTAAAATGGTCAGAATTATCAAGTGTAATACAAAAATTTAAAAAGAACTCGTATAATTTTTTATTCCATTCTCACCAAAAATTTAAAAAAAAAAATCTATAAAAATAGAAGAAATAAAAATAATATGTTTATAATATGTACAAGTATTCCAATAAATGCATAGAATATTTTTCAACCATCTATGGACTATTTGTACTGTAACTATTTCTCCATCCATGATTCCGGCCGGAGTACATATCTATCTATCACTTGATATCATCGTTTTCCAACATCCACAGCACCTGTTTCCCAAAAAAACACATCAATCAAAAAATATCCTAAAAAAAAAACAGCTCGTGAAACTAAACTGGGGTTTGATGTTCAAACCTGCGACATTCGAGGTCTTGAATGTGGGTCCCGCCGGATGCACAGCGAGGCACAATGTGCCATGCATCGTACCTCTGCCTCCAAGTATCCGTCTTTTAGCCGAGGATCTATCAACTCACTGATGGCAGACTCTTCAAGCAATGGCCGTGCCTGTAAATAAAATAAAAAATGAGTAAAATCCATCAACCCTGGAATTTGAAGGAATGGAATCCCGAATTCCAGTTCCGACGGAATCCACAATTCAAATATGCCACAAGTGTTCCAAAACTCGTACCCATTCGGTAAGATATTGTTGGCCCTTGGGCCGGTTTATATCAACAGCTTTTCGCCCCGTAATAAGCTCGACCAATACCACCCCGAACGAATACACGTCGGCCTTTTCGGTAATTTCACCACTTTGCGCGTATTCCGGAGCCAAGTACCTAGAAAAACAAAAACGATTTCAAAAAATATCTGAGATATTAGAAGAAAAAATAACGAGGATAAATTCGTAAAATGTTACTGACGATTACCCGAATGTTCCAATTACTCTTGTTTCAACACCCATTTCACCGTCGGGTTGCCACCTCGCGAGTCCAAAATCTCCAACCTTAATCAAAACAATATCTTTTTTAGGGTTTGACTTTCAAAAGTCAAAAAGTATGTAAAGAGAAACGTATCAATACGTACCAAAGCTTCGAAATCATGAGTTAATAGAATGTTGTTTGGTCGCATATCGCGATGAACGATACACCCGACCCGACATTCTTCGTGAAGGTATCTTAGTCCTCGGGCAGCCCCGACCGCAATCTTTTGTCGGGCAGACCATTCCAACAGCCCGTGATTGTGCCCTGCAAATTCACATCGCTCTCAGTCTCAGCAAAATTGCAATTTTTGTCTCATTGACATCAGTGTTAAATTTAAATTCTTACCGTAAAGGTGAGAATCTAAAGACCCGTAGCAAATATATTCATAAACAAGCAACCGTCTTCCATCTTCCACACAATACCCGATTAACATGACAACATTCCGATGTTGTGCACAACTCAAAACCTCAACTTCCGAGAAAAATTCATTGTCACCTTGAGAACTTGCAATCTTATGTTGTTTAACCGCCACCATACGACCGTCTTTCAAAACACCGCGGTGCACCGACCCAAACCCGCCTTCCGCCAAAAAATTATCCCCTGAAAAACCATCCGTAGCCTCTTCAAGCTCCCCGAATCCAAACCATTTTGGAGGTTTTCCAAAAACCGGAGCTTTATGCTGACAAATTGAACAAAGAGGAGGTGATTTTGGTGACACGTGTCTTGTTAACGGGATCATGTTCTTCAAATTCTTGGTTGACATTGTCTTTGACTTTGACTTTTCCGATCGGTTGTCGATTTCGAAGAATTTCAAACGGAGTGCATCGGTGATTGGATTGATTAAAGGTTTCCCGTTTGGAAGTTTGAAGCATTTTTCAATGGAGTATTCATCGGAAGAACATAAGCTCGTGGACGGGGACGAACTCGGGTTGTCGGAATCGGAATCGGAGTCGGAAACGGAATCACGGATCCCGTCTTTTTTTGTGTCCCAATCGTGATCGGATACGAGAAAAGGGGAGAATCCGAGATCGGAGCTTGATAAGGACGGAGTTCCGTGTTCGGTTGTGGTAAACGAATGTTCGGGACTGCTTATGGGGGTTACATTTGGGACTTTTGTTGTGTTCCAAGTACTTTCGTCTTCTTTGGAAGAATCCGGGGGGGTTTCTTGACAAGAAGGTGGAACTTCAGGGTCTTTTGTTGGCGATCCGACTAAATTTAGTCGAAGTACTTTCGGTCTCGCTTTTTTCATCACAACCACATTGCATTCTAGCTCCTCGATGCATGCTTTCGCCTCTTTCTTCAGGTCCCTGTGACCAGAAATCATCAAAAAGTATGAGGGCATTTACGTCTTTTGCATATTGCTATAATGAATACATGAATGAAAGTACGTTGCTATTTCACACGTTTAACCCTTTTGAATTTGAGTATGTGTACTTACTTATCCAAAACCACCCATTGTGTTTGAGTTTTCTTTGCTTCAGCAGCTACCACTCCACACGGATTACCAGAAATGACTTTGATCTTCATCTTTATCTATCAACAACCATCAAACAAGAGGAATTTAGCAACATACTTTCATTTATCTACCAATTAGGGCATTATACTTTGAAATTTGTATCTGGATGATGTCTTTATAATTGGGTAGGTTTTTTAAAATACAATGTTATAATAAAGAAATGAAAGTAGGATGTTGTAATATACACATCAATGAAAGTACATTGATATTTCTTGTATTTAACCAAATTTCAAAATAGCAAGAAATTTTTTTACGAAAACACTCACTTTCTCTGAATCATAGAGATTATGGAGTTGAAACATCATTTGAGAACACGATTCAGTGATGTCATCCTTCTGATCCCTAACGTCACCTGAAAGATGTTTCCATTGCGCCGTGGTGCAATCGCTGTTGAATTTTGAGAAACCCCATAACTTGTGACCTGAAAAAATCATACGATTTGGTCAGAAAATCACCCTCGATTTGCTATTTCGGTTTGAAATCGTAGACTAATAAGATCGGAAGTTATATCCACGAAACATGAAAGTTAAACGAAAATGAAAACGCATAAACCCTGAAAAGTTAAAATCATCGATATGAAGCATTAAAAAGTGAAAATCAAAAGTCAAACTGACACTTTCACAATATCAAGGAGAACTTGTGAAAGACTGATAAACCCTAAAAAGTCAAACGGACACTTTTGCAAGACGAAAGAGAAGTTATGAAACCTAAAATCGGGTTTAATGGATTACTTGAAGTATGAGCAGGGATGACCACCAGCAACTTAGCACAATCCCCGGGTTGAACGACATGCGTTAACGCCCAAATAAAAGCATTTTTTGAAATTTCTCTTGATGCTTTCACAGCAATAAGCACAACTCTTTCTCCTGTATGGCTTCTAACTGTACTACTCTTTTGCCTCTTCAGCATTTTTCCAGAAATCGATCTGGAATTAGCTACCGTTTTCACTGTGTGTACCCAAAAAACGGAAAGAATTTGCTAAAAAAAAGAACCCTAAATAACAAATTTTCCTATTTCCTCAAATCGTCGGACAGCCACCAACAATTTCTATATTGTTGTGTGCTAAAACAAGAAAATGTGGCAACTCTTTTCCGAAATCAGAGCCGAAAAGTATCTGGAGAATACTTTCGGTGATGAAAAACGAAAGAAACTCAATTAATTGTTCAGATCATCGAACACCGACGAACTGATTGCATGTTCTTGTGTTCTAAAACAAGAAAAATGCGTTAACCTTTCCGAAAATCAGAGCCCAAAAGGTCGACAACTTTTGGTCAAGATTTCACAAGAAATCCATGATGGAAAGTGAATAAATTACTCAAAAAGAAAGAAACCCATTTTCCTATCAAATCAACAAACACCCAACAACAGTTCCATTTTTATGTTCCAACAAACAAGAAAATGTGAAACTTTTTTTACAAATCAGAGCCCAAAAGGCAACTTGGGAGTGCTTTTGGTCAGGATTTCACAAGAAACGCATGATGGAAAGAGAAAGAAAACAAGTGGGACGAAGAAAGCCTGCAAAGGCAATCGGATCACACTATTTGGACAATAAAGAACAGCCAAACGGAAAAAGAAGGGATCAGAAAATGGAAGTGAAGCGAGCAAAAAAAAACAAAACCTCGAAGGGACATGATGCTTAAAGTAATGACATGGGGTCCCACGTCTCTGAATAATACCAAAATTATTGAGTCAATGATGGATGAAATTAGAATTTAGAACTCTCTCATTGATTACTATAGTTATTATAAGGAATTGGAATTTAGAACTCTCACTATTGATTAGTATAGTTATTATAAGGTGTTTAAAGACACATTTAATGAACCCCATTACATGGAACAAGAGGCAGGAGGTTGCTTTGAATCTTGGGTATTCGCAGGGGTTTGATATGTATATTTTACTCCATGTTTTATGATTTTAAAGTAAGTCTTGTTTCTATATTTTATAAAATGTGTCTTGTATGATTATTTGGTTTTATCAAACATGTTATATGTTTGTTTGTGACTTGATGTTATATCCCATAAAACTTCTTGTAATCTAGCTACGATTTCTTGGATTAAATTTTTTTCAATTATTTGCTTGCTTGATGTTATATGTTATGTAAGTAACTTTTGTTCTAGCCGTTCAAAAAAAAAAAGTAACTTTTGTTCTATTTTTACATGTGCTTCAAATTTCTATTCAAATGGTTAATCGCTTTTTGACTTTTTGTGGTGATAATAGAACTTTAGGATTTTTATTTTTTTTATGAAGCCTAGTTGATACATGTTTATGTGAATGGAGTTTTTCTCTTTATTATGTGTATTTAGTCAGGGACAAATTCATGTTTGCTTACTTTTGTTAATTTTAGCTAGAAATTTTAGTTGTCAAAGTGTAAAAGTTTATATGATTATTTTTTGACAAATATGAGCACATTAGGAGTTATGTGATTTAATTTTCTATTATTATATCCTACTTTGACTAGATTGTCTTAGAAATTATGAATTTCAGGCAAATTTTTGAAAACTCATGATAAGGTTGTGCTTGAAAACTATGTGCATATATGTGAATTTATTTATTTGTTTATTTGCTTAATTTTACTTTGACATGTGTGTATCAAAACTTAACTAAGTTGATTACAAATTTTATGTTGATTAAAAAATCATGTGATTTATTTGGATATACTTCCTTTTTTATAACAAATGTGATTTTGTTGTAGAAAGCTATAGTATATGACTTGCTTAAATTTTTTGGAGAGGATTAGTCATTATTCGATCTGTTAGATTTCTTTTATCTAACAAACGTGATTTCTTGTAAATCTAAAATCTTTGTTGCTACTTGATATTTGACATCTGATTTCTTGAGGAAATTAATTGTTAGATATTTGAGTAGTTTGTATTATAACATGTTTAATTGGAAGTTAACATGTTTGTCCTAATTGAAATTTTAAGTGTTTATTATTTGCTTGTTTGTCGCAACTTAGAAATAATTGAGTTATTTGCTCAATTTGATCTTCTAACAATATTGAATTGTTTCTACCCAAGTGATTTTTTCCCATTGGTATGATGTCCTGGTCAAAAAAGTTATAATATCATTTGATTTTTTATTATTTATTTTAAGTAATATTTGCGCCTACAATTTACTTGCAAAACTTGTGATAGTAAATTCTATGGATTAGTTGCTAAAAGTGTTTCAAATAATTGATATATTCTTATACTTTGTATCTTTTTGCATGAAAATTACTTGCATGTGAATGTTTACATATGTGCTTGGATGCATGTTTCCTATCATATTTATTGATGGGTTGCTTGCATGATCGAGTGCTTGAAAGTTTATTGATGTATGTTTGCATGATTGCGTGCTTGAAATTTTGTTGGTGCACAATTGTTATTTTTCTTTTAATTGATGGTTACCTAACTTGATATATTTTCAGTTGGTATCATGCTTGATATATCTATTTCAATTGGTCAAATTTCGAATGATATCCTTAATTGTATGCTTGAAATAGTGATATTTGATCAATTCTGTGTTTGTTTGTGATTGTGATTTTAATAGATCAAATTATAAAGTTGATGTTCCTTAAGGAGGAGAGGAGTCTTTCAAAAAAAAAAATTTAACGGAAAAAGTTTATATAAAAAAGAAAGAGAATTAGTAAGAAATTAGCCTCAATAAGTACACAACAGCCAATTAAGAAATAACAACATTAGGACTTAATTTGAAACCAACCAACCCAATAAATAGACCCTCTAAACCTAGAACTACACCAATTAAACGATTGGGTAACCACCATCTCAAACAAATGACCCAGTTTAGGATGCACTTTACCAAAAACCAAATAATTCCGCAAATTCCAAATTGTCCACATAACCAAGAAAACGCCTTCTAGAAAATCGTGAGCACCCTTCCAAAGATTGACACCATAAATCCAAAAAACCCACTCTACATGAGAAGATCCCACCACTTGGAAACTCTATCGATTAAAGCTAAAGTCACCTCACAAGAAAAAAAAAAGACGATTAACATAATCAACACCTTTCTTACATATAGGACAAGTAATAGAAGGCACCTCCAAACCCCTCTTTGAGAGATTTAGACGCGTAGGATGCCTATCTAAAGCCAACCTCCAAGCAAAGACAGTTACTTTGATAGACACCAATCTGACCCACCTAGTAGGAGAAGTCACCTTTAGCATAAACTCATCAATATGAGACCTAGCCAACGTCACTGTAAAGTCACCAGAAGAATCCAAATCCTAAATCCATCGATCAGGCACACTCGAAAGAGTAACTGACTGTAATAGGGACTGCAGCCCAACCCATTGAACTTCCTCAGCTCCCCCTCTAGGCACCCTACGAAAAGAATCAAGAAAATTCACAAGAGTCGGCTTATAATCAACTGTAACCTATTTATCTTTATTAAAAGCAAAAAGCCGATGAAACCTCTGCTTTAGAACCATGTCACCCAATCAAACATCCTCCCAGAATAAAGTCATAGAACCATCTCGCAATCTCTTACTACAAAGAGAGAACAAATCTATACATTTATTATAAATATGAGAAATCCCTTTAAGATTCTCTAACCAAGGCGACCCTTTAGAAATTGAAACTTGACAATCCAAACCACCCCTAGCCCCATGGATGGCTTTAATGATCTGAGACCACAAATAACCACACACATTCTTCTTCCTCAAACAACCTTCTAGGATAGAGTTTGGAGCTAAAAATCACCAAAACACACTAGGGTTTCGAGAGAGAGACTATGGAGGCTGAAAAAGGAGAAATGTCGGCTCCCTAGGGTTTAGTGTCTTTTAAATATGGCCCAAGGCCCGAAATCTAAGGTTTTGTGCCTTTGGCGGTATCACGTCGTGATTTATAGCGGGTCGCATCGCGGCCAGTAGCATCCCGAGCACATACTCGATCTTCTCACATCGCGTCGCGATGGTTGTTTTTCCTCCCTTATTCAATATTGAACCTAAGACTCCTCGCCTCACTTATAATCGAAACTAGGGTTTTAAAGATATTACAAGGCTATCTATTCATATGTCATAATGAGACCACACTATCTAAAGTATACAATGTTATGTTATATGGGAAGTCACGACATATTGGTCTTTAACAGAATTATGTGAGACAACTAATTGAAAGTGGTACCATAAAAGTTGTCTAAGTGAATACAAGTAGCAACTTCACAAATCCACTTAACAAACTTCTGATGAAAGATTTGGTTGGAACTACCATGAGAGACATGATTCTAAAACTACAATAGAATAGTTTAGTGATGGAAACCCAACTTGAAACTAATTATCCTAATTTTCAAGTTTAAATGGTAATATTGAAGTCGCTAATGATAGAAGGTACTATCAATACTGGTAGATCCATGTGTGGTAATATAGTACGTCAATGTCGAGAACAAGGATGATTTAAGACTCTTTAAAAAAGTTTTGGAGACATCTAAGCAACAAAGATGTTGTAATAATTTGTCTATATGATCTAGAGGTGGCGCCACTTCAAATAAATATTAATGGTTGATCTTCTAAAGGGCTAGGGTTTACAACACACGACCATATTCACGCTCAGTTAGAACACAAGGATGGTTGGTTATGTGTAAGGTTAAATCGAAGAGGTCACGAGGTTCTTGGTTTAAATCCATAGTATACCATTGAATCAGGCTCTTCTTGTTTATCCACATTATACTACGTTTAGTATTTATGAAACTGATAACGCCTAGTAATATCAAGTATTCTAGTCGTTATTTAGTTGTGTTTTAGTTAGTTTATCCTTCTTAATTGGCTAATATCTCTTACTTTTATGCCAAAGTGCTTGGAAATGTTTTTAGTTTATATACAGGGGTTTTAGTGCAAATTGGGAGAAGTTTCAGAATGCGCGGTGGAACTTTCTAGATCAAAGTTTAGCGCCGCTAACATCAAAGTTAGCGACGCTAATGTTCCGATAAGTCAAAAAGATCAGATTTTGAAATTCAAACTCCGAGATTACGGGATCTGGATAAGGCCGGGCCGCGGGAAAGCCATGTCAACGCCTCGGGACCCCGAAAATTCACCACTATAAATACCGAACCCCCGTACGACTTTAGAGGCATCCCAGGACGTCAAGGAGGGATCCGGAAGTCTGATTTCGTGATTTTTCTCAGTTGCATCGATAGTTTGGTTAGATCTTTGATATTTTATCATTGTATCAACTCGGTATCGAGGTTTTCCGCAATTAGAATTGCTGTCGATTACGCGATGTTTTAGTTTCGATTCTTTTGGTAGATCTGAGTAGTTGATAGTTAGATGTGAATATTTGATCGTTTAGATATTGGTTTGATGTTTGGCATTTGATTTTATAAAGTAATCATTCGGTTTATTATTCTTTTCTCGATCTGCAATCAAATCTGAGTTTCTTTTGGTTTTTGTTTGAGTTTTTGTGTGTTTCTCACGTGTTATTGATCAGCCGTCTATAGAGTGACACTATAGATCGGTTTATCGACACAAAGCGCCAACCACTAACTCCACGGTTTGACCCTTACTTGCCGCTAGCTAGTGAGCTGTAATGTTAAATCTAGTATTTTTGACCGCATCGACGACTGCGACGAGTCAGAAACCCAAGCGACATTATCCGTCTATGAAAGGAAACTTGCCAACTTGGTAGGGGATTGTTGGAATTTTTGAGGGTTATATTGTAAGTTGGCAATTTTCCCTTGTCCATATAGGTGGGTTGAAGAACATTTTAAGGGTATAGCTCTCCCATGCGATTAGCAATCAAAGGCTTTAGTGGAGGTTAATAGATGGGCCAACCCCACACACACATAAAGAGCCAAGCCATGGGTACGAGACACAAGGTTTGCAAAATGGCAATATGTAGGCGCACTAGCGTTAAATTCGTGGATAAGCTCGTGAAAGCTTCTAGAAGCCTCCATAAACGTGTTGCTTAAAGAGCAAGGCGTCACAGATTGGGATTGACCATGAATGACATGTGGCGAGCTGTGACAGGGTTGCCACCGTCATATATCAGGATTTTAGAGTCTCCTAGAGCTTCTGCCACTATAAACACGGCCCCCTAGAGCCGCATTCTACACACCACAACTAAGAATCATCTATGCTATTCTCTCTCCCTCCACAACTCGAATTTCTTTCAATTTTCGAGTATTTTGCTTCGCGGTTGTCGGTTCTTCCATGGTTGTTGGAATGGATGATATTCAACATTATATATTGGAGCTTTATGCTGCTACTTATAGCCATACAAGCGCGTAAATTCTTTTAAGGACATGAGTCATTCCATGCAGCTTTTGACAGTCAAGAATCCATGATCTTCAGGTTAATTTACTTTTATGTTCCGTCTTTTAATTCTTCAAATAATGACTCCTTCTACCTTTCTTGTCATATCTGATCGCGAAATATCAATCAGACTTCTGAACAAAAGTTGATAATAATAATAATAATAATAATAATCTTATTTTATTCTATATGACATGTCAATATTTAATTTTTAATATTATTTGTTCATTTGTTTACATTTGTTTAATAGTGTAAAATGGTTCGATAATTAACACACAATATTAATGGTCATATCGTTGAACTTTCAATTGTTCGAAATTCTAACAGTTGCTATATCGTAGGAAATAAAGAAATAATTATATGATTTATTAGAAAGATTTTAAGATTTTCTCTCGTACATGCAAATTTGCAGCACTACATCCGATTTATTTAGTTGTTATAACTAATTATTTCCAACTACCCAATATTTTCTGGAATTTTGCAACATATTATTAGTCAAGCATCTCTTACTTGATTTTAAAGTCTAAGCAACATGTGCCATTTAATGACTTTGATTTGTTTATAGCTGGATCACATCTTATTTCTATAAAACAATTCAACATGTTATTAGTCAAGAAATACACTTACAATTCTTATCGTTATTTAAAAAACAGTGGATGAAGAAAAATGATTGAAACCTATAACGAGTTTGACTTTCCAATAGCTCGCCTAATTTTCTATCATGTTTTTAAAGTTTCATTACGTGCTAATGTTGTGGAGTTTTGTACCTAGACATGGTACTAAAGTATTACCAAACATAGTCTTTTTAAATTTAATTACTAAAAAGTAGTCAAATATATTTGATGGATTTTATTATCATTTTTTATATTTAATTAATTTTTCAAAATTTCCCACCATCACCTACCATTTTTCACAACCACCACCATTTTTCCTCGCTCAAACATGTTCTCATAATTTGTTTTAGAGGATGAAGGGATGGGATGGAGGCAGAGGATGATGAATTTCATCTGCCCACTTTTGGACAGGTTATGAAAGGAAAGCATGGAAAATTACGAATTTACCCTTTGTGACTATTTACCTTCATCTTTATCTATTTCAGAGCACACAACAACGTAACCTTTTTGTGGAGTTTTGCTAAGTGGTTTTTCATGGAACCCAAACACCAAGTTACTTGGTGCCGAAGAAGAAGTATGGGAGGTTTTGACTAAGGATAAGCCTAAAGCTGAAAAATGGAAGACAAAAGGATTGTTGATACACCGCTTGAAACTAATGTCTGGTATTCTCCAACTAACGATGTCCCTCTATCAGATCCAAGCTTATATTGAACTATTGTAGAGAGCTTGGTTTACCTTACAGCGATAGGACATAGCTCATGCAGTTCATGTGGTTAGCTAGTTTATTACTACTCATTCAACTATTCATTGGGGAGCTCTTTGTATTTTGAGATATCTTTATGGCACTCAATTACTGAGCCTTGTGTTTCCCTTGATGTCTTCTCTTGAGCTACGTGTTTATTGTGATGTTGATTAGGACAACGACCCTCATGATCACAAACCCACCATTAGTTTTTCATTTTTGTATCTTTCTTGGAGATTTGATGATCTCATGGAAGACTAAGAAACAATATGTTGTCTTTCAATCCTCTACAAATGGTGAGTATCGGGCTATGCTATTACCACTTGTGAGTTTGTTTGCTACGTTGACTTCTTGCAGATATGGATGTTGATACTTCTTGGCCCACCTCTTTGCACTCTAACAATAACAATGCGATATAGATTGTAAAGAATTCTATTTTTCATGAAAGGGTGAAACATATTAAGAATGATTGTCATTTCACTCGCCATCAGCATCAGCTCAAAACCATCTCTCTACCTCATGTTTTGTCAACTTTGCAGATTGTTGATATGCTTACTAATGCCTTGTCTATTTCTCAATTTTATTTTTTGTTTGACAAACTATCAATGTTTATTGCTGTCAAATTGTGAGTTTAAAAGGAGATGTTAGTCTAATTAACTTTTAGGCTCCTTTTTATTTTGGACTTTTCTTTTGCCTTTTATCTACGTCAACCCTAGTTCACAACCTAGATGAGTAAGTTAGAAATCACCTAAATAATACTTGATTTCATGATATATATAAACGGTAATAATTAGATAATTTTATAAATTATATATTAAATTAAATGCTATGTTTAAATAATAAATAATATAAGTATACAAAAGGTCAATATGTGCTATTTATATTATCACACCACGAGATGCATGAGAACGGACTTAAAATTATTATTTCGAAGTCATTAGAAAAAAAATTTAATTATTAATTTATTTCAAATAAATCGGATCTAGATATGTTAAAGTGACATCTAATCAGATAATTCAGTTCGAATCCAAAACCCAAAAAGATGGACTAAATTGACAACGAAAGGAAATAAGTGCACAAAAAGTCACAAGGGAGATACCAAATTCACTGTGTTAAGAAAAGTTGATTATATCATTATTTAAAAATGACGATATACTGATTGATCAAATTGATTTTAATTGATTTCTTAGCTCAAATTAATTTTAAATATTAAATTGAGATATCGACAAAATCGATCAGTTTTTAATTTGGAATTAAACAAAAAATAATCATCTTTTTGGGTTTATCGCCGAAATTACCACCGAGTTTAGACTTTAGAGAATATATATGATTATATGGCACAGTATAAATATCCATCTCCCTCTTACTATCTTTCAATCTTCGACCTTATGATTAATATTATTAAATATTTCTATAAAACTAATATATAATATATAAAATGAGTATTATATTGAAATTTATTTTTAAAACATAGAACTAGACGTTATTAAGATGAGATGTTTTGTTATTCTGAATATTATATACTAGTTATGACTCGTGTATTACACGTGATGATATAAAAATTTGTTAACGACGAAGATCTAAACATTAATAATTATAAATAACAAAATTTTCATAACATACGACAAAATTGTTGAATATATAGGTAATTAAATTAAGCACTAAACCAACATCGTTGATAACTTTAAATAACCATACTAAATCACAAATTTTAAAAGGCTTATTTGAATACAACATTCGTTGTTCAATTGCTAAGTCTACCATCGTTGTCTAAAATTAATATTTTTAATTCATCTTTACTTTTAACTTTGGAGAATACAACATACAAAGCAAATTCAACTCCAAAAGTACTTATTAAATGAAAAGGAACAACAACGGGCTTCCTATTACAACATTGTAATATTTTAAATTCTAACCAAGTTACTAATGTCTCCCAAATACAAAGGAAATTCAACTGCTATGATTTGGTAGATTTACAAAGTATAATGTCCTAATCAGAAAAAAAGTACAATGCTACAATTGGGTAGATTTACCTGCCAAGAATTGACACAGAGTACTTTGGCATAATTGTACATCCATACTTGGAGTTTTTGTTGGCAGTGGCCATTACTCATATCATGGTCTTTAAGATTCAATGTACCAGCATCTAAACCTATCTTCATCACCTCATTGTGCTTAATCTGTATGTTAATTCAAGATTGTCAAATTTGTAGGAAAAAACCGAACAAATTTGTAGAAAACTAAGACATCCATCAAGTACTAAAGACAAAACTTCCTGTTAGAGGGTCTTACATCAAAAAGAACAAACATACACATATAGAATCGATTTTGTAGTGTCTATGATTTGTAAACAAATGTACAGTGCTACCTGGTAGATCATGGCTATCGAGAACTATGACATCTACCCGTATCTAGCTAGAAGTCCTGCATAACATAGTATCAGTTAGGATGACCAGGACTCCAGGGGTAAAATGTTTCAATTATGGGTGCCACTAAAAACAGAAAAGCCCAATTCGCAATCATGATGTAGCTGTAAGTAATTTGAAGGAGAAATGCTTAACATGGACACATTAACCATAGAACATCAAACCCACAAACATCATTTCCGATTTACTCCAAATTACATGAGAAAATAAATCAAATAAAACAAAACCAAAGCTACTGACCTTATTATATCAAGCCCCATTTAATTAACTTAAAAACATCTTCCAGCTTGGTCTTATTTTCCCTTTCATCTTTAGAAAACGAAACTATTACCCAAGGACAAACATCAACCAACGAAGTCCAATATGTTGCTTTACTTTCCACAAAGTACAAAAACGAAAATCCAAAAACAGAATCAAAGACAAACCATGGGAAACTGTTGCAGCCCACTTGTCGTGATTAGTATAAAGAATCAACCTGTGTTGAATAATGTTTTTATGTTTTTATGTGACCATCACTGAAATAAGTCAAAATGTTTTTTAACAAATATTATCAGTATTTCAGGTTGCATGAATTCGAGATCAAAGACAAGAATAAATCAAGACCCGAGAAACTTTGAGAAAACATCCAAACCTGAGGAAGTAACGCTACAAACCAAAGAGCAAAATACAAAAATATCACTGTGCTACAGCACTCGCGACGCGACGACCATCTTGGTCGCGACGCGAAGCCTTCAACGCGAGACAGATGGCATGGTCGCGACTTGAAGAAGAGCAAAGA
This sequence comes from Cichorium intybus, assembly GCA_023525715.1. Classification (NCBI taxonomy): domain Eukaryota; kingdom Viridiplantae; phylum Streptophyta; class Magnoliopsida; order Asterales; family Asteraceae; genus Cichorium; species Cichorium intybus. The sequence continues at coordinate 46,362,499 of CM042009.1, forward strand.
CAGAAGACCAAAAACCTACAGCGATCGCGACGCGACGGACATCCTTGTCGCGACGCGAAGACAACCATCGCGAAGTTTCAACGTGACACCACCAACTTTCTAATCGCGAGACTACCAACTCACTACCTTCGCGACGCAACCAAAAGCAAACGCGACCAAAAGGAATCGCGACGAAAAGCTCGACATACCAGCGAAGACGCACTGACCCGACAAAAGCGCACCGACCACCAGCTATGGCCCTTCGCGACGCGACGGCATGACCGATCGCGACGCGAGCACTGTAGCTCAGCAGTATAAATAAGAAGCTCACCTCTTGCCATTCTTGTGCAGAAAATAACTTACACCACACATACCCATTCAAGCACCAATATTATCCTACGTCCAAAGAGCAAGAAAACCTGCCAAAACGCTCAAGAAAACTCTTTTCAAACAAAGAAAAACCACGTCCAAACAAACACCAAACAAAACCGCTACACCATACTCTACCCGACACCAAACAAAACCTCTACCCAACACCAAACAAAACCTCTACCCAACACCATACAAAACCTCTACCCGACACCAAACAAAACCTCTACCCGACACCAAACAAAACCTCTACCCGACACCAAACTTCAAACCTCTAAACAACTTCAACCCGAATACCAAACTACAAAACCTACACACCCTCTACCAAATACATATCTGTCGCACAGTAACCGGCTTAAAAAACCCTTACTCGTGGAGATCGATTATCGTATTTTCAACAATTGGTATCAGAGCTTGTGTGATTTAATCTGAAATTTTTGTCGAGAACTGTTGTGTAGCGTTTTTATAAACCACCAATAAGTTTCCTTTAAAAATTTCATTTTAATATCACTTGTTCAAAATCCTTTCAAAACAAAAAAAAAAAAATCTTAAAATTTAAAAAAAAAAAAAAAAAAAAAAAAAAAAAAAAAAAAAAAAAAAAAAAAAAAAAAAAAAACAAACCAAAAATGTCTTCCACAACCTACTCAAGAGCTCCATATGTCATCGATCAGGTATGGTCTATGATCTCAGAAATCGGTCTTTCAAGAACACCATTTGAGTCCCACATGACTAAGATTGAGAACAGTTTGAAAGCTGATCTCAAACTATATCATGACACAATAGTCAAATCTGATATCTACAAATCTGAATTACAAACCTTGCAACTCAGATTTGGAGAATCAACAAAGACTAGAGACAAACTTGAAAGAGACGTCGAACGAAAATCAGAAGAATATAATCACGTCTTAGATCAATTAAATGAAGCTCTAAAACAAAAAAAGGACTTGGAAATAAAAAATCAATCTGTTTTTCCATCTGAAATAAAAGATGCCTTAGAAATAGAAGTCCTTCAGTTAAAACTAAAAATTCAAGATTTAACTGACATAAACTCTAGTTTGATTCTGAAATTAGATGATTTTTCAAAACAAATCAAACTTCTTGAATCCGAGAATCAAAGATTTCAAGGAAAACTGGATTCTATCAATCTTGCTAGAAAGCTGAGTGATGATATTTTCATCAAAGCAACATCCTTAGGATCTGGCAAAATCGATACGAATTACAGACCTGGATTAGGAAGAGAATCCTTCGAAATCGAACAAGCCAAACAAGAAACCAGGACAAACAGTGAAAACTCTGAATCAACTCTAACAGATCCATCCACATCTGTTAATGAGGAAAATTCAGACGACGAAACAGTTATCAACTGTAACCCAGATGATACTGATTTCAGGGTTTCCAAAAGATTTTTCACTAATAGGTCTTCAACCCACCAAATCCAAATTACCAACCAAAACTCCTTTTACAAGAAAGGCAGTACCTCTAAACCTATTGATCTTCAAAAGGAACAAGGCAAGCCCAAAGTTTTCAAACAAACCCAAAAGAAACCTTTGAAATCAACCTCCTTGCCACAAAAACAAAAATATTTTCAAAACCATCCTCATCCCAAAAACAAAGAAAGCTTATCAGACAAGTCATTACATAAAGGATACCTTTCACACAATCAGAAATCTTTTCAAATGACAGGTTTTCAAAAACAAATCTTAAATTGGGAAAATCTGATAAGTCAAATCAAGCCTCAACCACTTCGTCAAAATAACAGAAACCATAATGATTTCAGATCACCGAAAACCATTAACAAATCAGGACCCACCATGGTTTGGGTACCTAAACTTTCTGTCTAATTGCAGGTACTTTATGCTGGAGAGCCCAAGGATGATACATGGTATATCGATAGTGGCCGTTCCAAGCATATGACAACAAACCATAGCCTTCTACAAGACTTCAAACCCACACTACCTCCGATGCAGAAACTTAACAATAAAAAAATTGATGCAGATCCAGTCGAGGGGGAACCACCAAAACCAGAGCCTTCCTAAAAACACCCGATCCACCTATCCAAATGATCCCAGTGCATCATTTATGGGGGAACTCTCGTTACCCCATTCTCACCCCCAAACCAAAATTTACCAAAAACATTCAAATAACCAAATTTTTCAAAAACATCCACATAAAAAAAAAAATCACAAAAATTGAATAAAGTTTTATCCTTTTAAAAGCTTTTATAAAACCATGTGATTAACATCTTCTTGACTAAATTTTCAGATACTTATGCTCGATGAATGTTCTCAGTCATATTGATTCCTAAATTAAAGTGAAGGTTCAAATCTCAAAACTTTCGTTATGAACATTCTCCTATTCCCTTTGAATTTATTTCAATTATAACGATTTTATCAATTAAGGGACATAAGATCAGGAGATTCAGATGAAAACCAAACCCATGTGAGAATTTATGCCTCGTCTTTAAATGCTAAGTGGAATTCATTTCTGTGAGCAAAGGTGTTTTCATGATGACTTATAGGATTTATACTCTTATACCGTGATGCTAGTCTCATTTTTGCTTAGATATCAAAATGACCAGAGACGATACATTCATTTTCTTATATATTAGACAAACTGTCTATTATATCACCTATCCCTGTCCTCAAACAAACCACTTCAAAGAAAAGCTTCATCGTCTGGCATAACAAATCTGACAAATGAAGAAACGACAAAGTCACATCCAACAAATGCTGTCAACAAATCACAATTGGTAACCACATCAGATATCTTTTACACAATGTGTATTCGCACAAATCAAGAAAAGATAAAGACAAAGGTGAACACTTCACCAAAGAAAAGGAAGATTTACAACAACAATCAATCAAGACAGACATCTCTCAAAACTTTCCAAACAAACAGATTCTCAAAAACCGAAGATTTACCGGGATACTGTAGCCTTCATAATTGGATATTCTTAGTTGCAAACTGCACTATAAATATTTCTAAACCCATCTACATGTATTTCCCGACGGAGAGAGAGTGAACATCAATGGCATGAATGAAGAAACCCACTGAGTAATGCCGAAACCAGTCTTATGTGATTGATTATCTAAAATGAAGACCAAGTGACTAAAGTATATAGGTATAAATCCACATTAAGCATAAGTCAACACCTTCAAACTGAGAGATATCACTCATCTTTAGTGATTATACACCCGTTCTGTACCCAGAACAAACAAACACCTCAGTCAAGTGTGAGATATACCTATGAGAAGTTCATCTGAATCGACCTATTAAGATCACTTGTCGTCTTTATAAATGTTATAAAATCTTAAGGAATATTATGAAAGTACATATACAAAAAACCTTTTGATAATCGAACTCGAGACCTTGATTCAGAAACAAATATTCTTGACAAACATTTTTCAAAACATAAATAAAATCTAGTCACACTCTTTCAAAACAAGTGATATGGTTTTATAAATGTCTTCCAAATTTCAAGAATTTTCAATCAAACATTTTTCTCCTCATTTCATTAATGATCACATAGGGGGAAATTGTTGAATAATGTTTTTATGTTTTTATGTGACCATCACTGAAATAAGTCAAAATGTTTTTTAACAAATATTATCAGTATTTCAGGTTGCATGAATTCGAGATCAAAGACAAGAATAAATCAAGACCCGAGAAACTTTGAGAAAACATCCAAACCTGAGGAAGTAACGCTACAAACCAAAGAGCAAAATACAAAAATATCACTGTGCTACAGCACTCGCGACGCGACGACCATCTTGGTCGCGACGCGAAGCCTTCAACGCGAGACAGATGGCATGGTCGCGACTTGAAGAAGAGCAAAGACAGAAGACCAAAAACCTACAGCGATCGCGACGCGACGGACATCCTTGTCGCGACGCGAAGACAACCATCGCGAAGTTTCAACGTGACACCACCAACTTTCTAATCGCGAGACTACCAACTCACTACCTTCGCGACGCAACCAAAAGCAAACGCGACCAAAAGGAATCGCGACGAAAAGCTCGACATACCAGCGAAGACGCACTGACCCGACAAAAGCGCACCGACCACCAGCTATGGCCCTTCGCGACGCGACGGCATGACCGATCGCGACGCGAGCACTGTAGCTCAGCAGTATAAATAAGAAGCTCACCTCTTGCCATTCTTGTGCAGAAAATAACTTACACCACACATACCCATTCAAGCACCAATATTATCCTACGTCCAAAGAGCAAGAAAACCTGCCAAAACGCTCAAGAAAACTCTTTTCAAACAAAGAAAAACCACGTCCAAACAAACACCAAACAAAACCGCTACACCATACTCTACCCGACACCAAACAAAACCTCTACCCAACACCAAACAAAACCTCTACCCAACACCATACAAAACCTCTACCCGACACCAAACAAAACCTCTACCCGACACCAAACAAAACCTCTACCCGACACCAAACTTCAAACCTCTAAACAACTTCAACCCGAATACCAAACTACAAAACCTACACACCCTCTACCAAATACATATCTGTCGCACAGTAACCGGCTTAAAAAACCCTTACTCGTGGAGATCGATTATCGTATTTTCAACAACCTGAATGTAGTATCTTGAAGGACACCAAAAGGATCATCCCTAGGGTCTGGAGCGCTCTTTCGTCTCATACAATCAACCTGAATATGGAAAAGCCACTCATAAATAAAGATATTACCGTCAAATATCACATCCATTAAAGAAAATTATTACAGCATTGCTATTTGTAGAAGAAACAATCAAAGTTGGGAATCGGGAGAAATTATGTATGGTGTGATGGTCATGGGGTAACGATTAGGGTTTGTAGAGAGCACCAACAGGTTCAATAGTGGTCGAGAGGTATGATAGTGCCGGAGATGGTGGTGTAGCAATCACCGTATAGAAGTAACGGTTGAGATATTAAAATAAATTATATAATAAAAATCATGTTTAATTATAAATTTGCAAACAATATTTATATAAAATAATGGGTAAATGTTGATAAATATATATTATCTTTATCTATAATTAATATAAGAAATGGTTTAAAAATGTATGAAATGCTCTTTTTAGATATCCAAATAAAGTGCAGGTTTTGTAAATAATGTGTAGGTTTTGTTTATTTGTGGTGGCTTCTGTAAAAGTGCAAGTCCAGCTTCCAAATAAAATGCATCATCTCTTGTTTCTGCTCTACGAAAATACAAAAAAATTACATGATCGAGTCCTAGTTTATTACGATGGCTTCTTAACAGTCCAAACGAACATGCCAAAACACAAAAAGATTTGATGATCCTGTTTTTGAAGTTTTTTCTATTGGTAATATTATCTAAACTAAATTGACATTTTTTTCATTCAACCATTCTTACTTCTTAGTACCATATTTTATTACCCTCTCTCACTGTTCAAAGAATGTTTTCAATTAAATTATCAAATCCAAAAAAGATGGTATTGTGATTAGTTTTCTTTATTAAAAAATGATATGAACAATTTTAGCATATTAGGAATTTAGGATATTTCACAAGTAAAATATTATATTTCTTTCATTTATTTTTCAAAATACAATATCACTTAAAAATAAACTAAAGCATAAAATAGTTAATCATAGAAGCATGGTAAGTTTTATTTGGCCACTATAATATGCACAGCAATTTATATAATGTTGAAAAATGAAAAAAAAACTTACTTTCGTGATGGGATTGTTTTTGGCGTAGCCTGCAAGGTTTCTAAAACTTCTTTACCTCTCCGCTACTTTCTTCTGGGTTCACTTACCCATAATTGTTCTGTATCATGTGTTTGTCTATGTCAGTTTTTAACAAATAATAATACCACGAAGACTTTATTGTTAATATCCAAAAACCACAATGATTCGTGTTAAGTGATCGAGAGATTGCAAAGCAAAGCAAGGGCATGGGATGGGGATCATCGATCTCTTATTTAGAATCCAAGTGGTTATATTAACAATTCAAACTTCTCAACTGGATAATCCATATCAGTATTTGTATCATTGTGGTTAAAGTTAAAGCAATCTGATGAAACTGTAATTATTTAAAAAAAATCGAAAGAAAAAAAAATATAGATGAAAGAACCTTCTTAAAAACAAACCTTCAGCCCCTAAATTGGACTCCATATCCTTATTTCGGAAGATTAATATTGTTGGATAAGAATTAAAGGTTTTCCGTGCAAATTTGTTTTAATGGAATTAGAAAAGAGGTAACGTGTACAGGCGAGTTTTGGGGATGTTTCTTCATCCACATCGCAACAGAACCCAAAACGTGTGTCGCAAGAAGCATTGTATATGCAGCCTTGTATTCGAGTTCTAATCTGTCAAAAAAAAAAACCAAGTAAAATACCAACAAATCTTGACCAAACAAACAGTAAGATTAATCCACGATTAAATGAAAACATAACAAAGTAGAAGAAGACGTAATAGTTTTGCTAGAGATGAAAACATGGCTGGGGAAGAAGAAAGTTGAGGATCCAGAACCAAGCCTTGGTTAACCAACCCTAACTGATGACCAAACAAATGTCAATGGATGCAGAGGTTGCCGATTAAGAAAACACGGTTGGGTAGCATTAGAGGTGTATCAGGAAACCTTCGATAATAGAGTTCAAAGGTAGAAAAGATAACATATACGATGGCAGATTTGATTTCCAAAGGGAGATTTAAATTTCATACCTAAATTTCCTTAAATTTCTCCGTATTTAATTTAATAGGATATCTTAACTGACAATGTTTTTATTTCGAGAAATACATAAATCCTAGAAAAATGACATGTGTATAAGTAGGCTTAGAAGTTGACATGTGGCACAAAAAGGCTTCTTTTATTAATAAGTATAGATTATTATGTAATATAATTTTCTTTTTGTCATCTCAAATACTAAATATTTAATTGTTATTTATTACTATTTATTTTTACTAATAAACATATATTCTATTTTTGAATAAATAATATAAAAACTATGAGCTATTATATTTATCAGCTAATTATCATTTATTTTACTAATAAACATAAAATAACCTTTTATATTGAGAAATAATATCATATTTATCATAATTATGGTTTTAAAAGTTAGAATGATGATTAGGATTGATATAGTAATAAGAATTGCCATAAAATTAGTACTTATTACATTTTAATATTTACAATATTAGTTTAATATGACCAGTTAAATATAAACTAATAATAGTATTATAATTTACTTTTAATATGCTTTTTATTTTACAAAACAATGTATAGAAATTAATGAACGTGAAAACTTGGGGTAACGTTAAGTAGGAGTGAACATTGTGTGGTTTGATATATGTTTTAGCTAACACCGAATCAGAAAAATAAATATCGGTTTTTAGATCGTTAAAATCATACCATTTGGTTTTTGTATTTGATGCGGTATGCGATGTTTAAGACGGTCTGGTTTTTATATGATTCAGTGGAGTTGACAAACCACAATAACACAATGTGCTTTACGAGATGATTTTAAAATCTTAAAATCGATGAATTATAGTCATATTTATTTGAGATTATAATAAAATGAACAAAAATACAAAAGCGACTTTGTGACGAGTTAATAAATAAAATGCTATAAAAAATCAAAATTATAGCTAAAACATATTTGAGAATACTTAAAATAATATTTACATGATAAAAATACATATCAAAAGTTTTGAAATGAAATATTCGTCTATATCAGGGTCATACGTTGAAAGTGAAATCCGTTTTTTGGCTTCTTTTAGTCAATTCTGTTTGAAAAACATAAAATAATAATATATTTATAAATATTAAATAGGTAATATATTATTTATATATTTAAAAAATCATATGGTGCGGTTTTGCGGTGAGGATTTTGGTATGCGGTTTTATGAATGATTTGTACGGTTTTTCAGTACGATATATAACACAAAACCGCACCGTATCACAATCAATCGTTTTTTACAAAATAAAATACCACATTATTTGTTATTTGTTCGGTTCAATTTTTCGATTTGCAATTCGGTTTTTGTTCACTCATATCATTAAGAAGTGAAGTAATTATGCATGGGATTATCTATATAATAAATTGTTATTAAGTTACTACAAACCATTTGTATAAATTTACAAAAATAAATATACGTACATAGATTGTTTTATTTAGTTAAAATATATAAAATAGGAATAAATATCTATAAATAGATTATTTTATATCAATAGAAATATGTAGATTATTGAATATATGTAAATAAATATACATATGAAAGATTATTTTATTTTAAATCTCAATATTCTGAAAAATGAAAGAATGGGATTCGAAGGAAAGAAAGAAAGAAAGAAATGTAGTTCTTAAAATAATATGATGTTTAATCATAATGGTTTTTATTTAAAAATGATTTCATAAATCTTAGTCTTTATAGAGGGGAGATAGATAAGAGTACAGAATATATATTTTGAAGTGTAGATAGACTGCATCATATGACATAAAATAGTTTGAAATTTAATATTTTAGACGTACATTTTAGGAGTTAATTTCAGATGTATTTTATCTTAAGTGAGTCAGGCTATCGTTCCGGACACACATTGCAGACTCTTGTTTTGTAGTTTGCTTGTGTATGTGCATATTAAGGATGAGCGTAGTCTAGGAAGCGGACCGAAATCGAATTATACGTTTTTTACGAACCGAAGAACGAACATAATACACACACACAAAATCTAAGTTAGGGTTGGGTTTTTGGGGCCAAAACCGATGTGGAGCTGATATGAATTAGAACATATTATCAGTTCATATATTTGAATTGACTAATCGTTAGTAAAGAAACTAATCTAGAAACTTTAGAGTGAAACCGGTTTGGACCAAACACGAATGGATCGAAACCAATTCAAAAAACTATTAAAACTCAACCCGAACTAGATATTCTATTTGGTACTAATTTGGTTTGGGTTTGGTTGGTTTTCGGTTCAGTTTGGTTTCTTTGATCCATATGCTCACCCCTAGTACATGCCTTGGTTAAAAGTTAGATATTTTTACCAGCACAGATGGAGATACTTTCAACTAAAAATGAGTTCATCTACTTCAAGGATATGATTTATCAAAATTTTGTGGTTGCATGTGTTAGTTGATATTAATTGCCTAATTTGATCTATTATTGGGCTTTATAAGTTTTAAAATACTATTTTCTATTGGGAATTGGTTTTCTTTAATTGTTTATGTAGTTCGTTAAATGACGTGCACGCAGAGGTCGTCATGCGGTCAAAAATAAGAGATAACCTAACATACACTAGTATAGTGGAGTCAGGGTCGATCCACAGGAGCTACGTGGTTAGCCTAGATGAGAGATTACCAACTAATAGTGTCACAGCTATAGTCGGAGGAACTAATTTCTATCTGTCTACCTCAAAACAATATTCAAACACCCAAGCCAAGCTTAGCTATGTCCAAATGACCTAGTTACTTTCTGAAATCAGAAGTACATCTCTGAATCAGGAGCAATTGAAGGCATTCAAACTAGCAAAACCAAGCACAGCATAAACTAGCTAATAACTAACAGTTCTATGAGACAGTTAACAGCCAAGATTTAATGCTCAATATAACCAAGTTAGCTACTGTTTTCAGCAAGGGAAAACAGTCCTAACCAAGTCCCAAACAAAATCCAATCACAATCAAACAACCAAATAACAAACTAACATCCAAAACACCGAAAAATCAATATTTAAGGTAACCGAATGATTTCATTCACTCGAACCAATATCCAAACATCAAATCAGTAGCCAAACACTACTAAAAACAGAACCCTAAGCTGAAGATCAATGGTTGTCACACCCAAAGATCCAACCCAACGCTTACAAATGTTTAACTAAAAATGAAATAAAATCTAAAACATGAAAATACCAAATTATAGCTTCTGAAATGGAATCCTCGAGTCAAAGACCTTCTAGGTCGATGTTTTCACCAGGTCTTTGCTAGGGGTTTCGGCTGGAAATGCCTCTATTTATAGTTACAAATTTCCCGCGACCGCGCCGCGCAAATGTGAAATCCGCGGCGCGCGTACTTATCCGTTCCCCGTTTTTTCGTCATTTAAATGTGTTCCACCGCCTTACATCCGCTTCGCGCAGGAGATAAATTCGCGGCGCGCGTACGTCTTCTCTTGATTTTTCATTCTTTCCGTACTTTTTCCTTTTTGTACACTTTTAGTCCCTGTTTCTGTTCTTTTTCTCCAGACAAGTCCTGACACGAAAGGTGAGAATACCCATGCATATTTGATATAATTTTACCAAGAACAAGGCTCAACAACGCCTAAAATACTTGATATCACTAGGCGTTGTCAAACACCCCACACTTGTGCCTTGCTTGTCCCCAAGCAAGAGAGTTTTTAACAAATTATAATAGAGAATCGAACAGTTTTTGAATGTGTTTAGTTTCAAAGCTTATTGCTCTTCGAGTTAGCATGTAATAGTTTGTGAAAACATAATTGAGTTGTTCTTTGGAATTCATGGCTTTCTAAAGAACCCTTGATTACAAACTTTCTGTCCACAATATAGTGTACTTACTTGTTCAGATTCTAAAGGCCATTAAGGAATTGTCCATGACTTTCGGTGTTGTCCGTGTAGCGAGCTTTCAGAAATACCATCCCAGACCAGACGATCTTAGGTGGTAAGGTGCATAAGGCCCACCCATTTTAGACTTACCGGCTCGAACAACAAAGGCCACAGATTGACTTTTCCTTCCTAAATTCCAATCCTAAAACGGCTCAATCTTCTAAACTCGTAAAACTCAACTTATTTGACTAATTAATAGCATGATTACAACTAAACAGTATTTCTTGAAAAATACTGATGCTATCACAATCACAAACCATTCATTTCAAAATTGCAATTCATTAAAAATTTTGAAAAATATTGCTAAAAATTGAAAAATTGATCAGTTCTGCAAAAATTTCAAAAATATCTCTTTCGACCGTCCACACCCCACACTTAAAACCGTACAACGTCCCCGTTGTACAAAAAATTATTTCAAAGCAAGGGAGAAAGAGTTACCCCTTTTTGGACGATGGACTGCTTGGTGCTCAATATCACAGGTATAATGCGTACAAAAAGATCCTCGATTCATATGCTGGAGTTGTAGCGCTACAGTAGGACACGCCGGTGGTCAAGACAAGTGGAGGGGGCACGGTGACCCCACACTTGTCTGAGACAACTCCTTCTCAATTTGATATATCATGCACAACTTAACAAATAAATTAAAACACACATGACAGAAGATAATAGTATAATATACAGATAGATGTGTCATAAGTTTATACATATATCCCAAAAATAAAAAGAAAGAAAGAAAGAAAACATCAATCACTACCCGGCGGCCTGGAGGGTCCGGCCTCATGATCGTGAGACCGGGCTGGGAATGGTCGGGGGCGCTGACCCTGCGCAGATGCAGTCTGAATAAGTACCTCCCCAATCCACTCGAGCTGGTCCAAGACTCTCGTGAGCTGACCCTCTATCCGCGTGACTCTGGCCTCCAGCCGGCTGAGGGCTGGTGAGTCATCCTGCTGTGGCTGCGGCTGTGCAGGCTCTGGTGCTGGCGGCTCTGGCCTCCGGCGTCTCCTGCCGGGCTGGGCGTATGCAGACTGGGGTGCCTGAGGAGGCTCGATCGGAGCCCGGATGTACTGCCCTGGTCGCTGCTGCTCAATGAGCAACATCCTCTCCAAAGTGCGTGCTGGAGTGCGCGATGGAAGTAGAGCAGTCAAAGATGCAGCTACTGGGGCAGTGAGGATGCCATACGAACGGGCCAGGCGGGTGATGAAGTACCCCCTGGCCAAAGGGCTGCTGGAGGAGGCGCCGGTCGCGTGGGTGGAGAAAGCGATCGCGAGGGCAAAGGGAAGATGGAGGAATCGGGACGGGTCGAGGAGAACCCACAAAAATGTCATGTCATCGCCCGACACCTTCTCGCCCCCCTCCCGATGCATGATGGAGGTGGAGACGATACGGTGCATGAGGCGATGAAGAGGATCACGTAAGTGGCTCTCCCTCGAGGTCCCTGCCTCATACCTGACGTTGGACAGCGGTGCCCAAACCTCCATGTTGGGGGGGCGCTCCGGCTCCCCCTGAGTGCATGACCCGAAGAACCGGGTGAAGAAACGGTGCTGGAGGTCCGCTGGCGTGTAAATGCCCGTGCGCCTCCCGAACTCCCGAAGGTTGCACTCCCGGTGCACACCTCCCAAGCGAAAACGGACCATCCTGGAGCGTGGGTCTCCCGCCCTGGGAGCGAAATGGACAGTGGAGATGAACTCCAATAGCAGCTCCGTGTAGACCACGTCCTCGTCCGTGGCCATGATCCTGTCCCAGCCACGGCATGTGAATGATGCCTCCTCGTGGGTCCAGGTGCGATGTAGGAATGGCTCAATCGCCTCCCAGAGCCCAGCGTCCCTCAGGATGTCTCGGTCTATAACCGTCGCCTCAAGAACCCGGCGATGAATCAAAGCGTCCCTCCGCGAGGTATACTCCACCGAAGTGTCAAGCTCTGCGGGAAACTGAAGGAAGGCATTGTCCAATCTGAACATCATCTGCAAAAGAAAAGATAGCCACAAAACAAAATTTTTTGCAAAATCAGTCCTTTTCCTTCCCCACCGCACCGCGGCGCGGCCCAAGAGCAAGGGCGCGGCGCGGCGTACGCCTGTTTGAAAACCCGGGATCAAATCCCCATTTTAACCTGCTAAATCTCAATTTAATGATACCACAAGGTAGCCTAGGTTCCGATTAGCTCATCTAGGGTGTCCATTTGGCAAAACAAACACCCTATGGGCTAGCATTAGTGATTCTAAATTTTTGAACTTTTTGGAATAAAACCCTAAAATTAACTACCTAATAACTAGTTTAAACAGCTAATAGATAGTTAAAAGAGCGTACCTCGGTAGTAGAAACACAATAAGCAAGAAAAAATGCAAGAAATTTTTGATCACCAGAGCTCCGAGTCGTGTGATTTGAGTTGTGAGCCGCGGCTCACCGGATAAAGGCGAAAACCGTCTGATCGTTTCCCGCGGCGCGCGTTTCTTGTTTCCGCGGCGCGCGTGTCGCTAATTCAACCCCTGCGCATCGGGTTGAGTTTCGAACCCGCGTCGCGCAATTCCAAAACCCGCGGCGCGGTCTTGAAGATTTCAAAACCTTTTCACACGACCCCACACTTGCTTCAAACCACTAATACCTGCAACGATTGATGTATTTTCTAAATTAATCCTAAAAAAAAATATCAAACCTACTTATGACACGATGGGTTGCCTCCCAACAAGCGCTAAGTTTAACGTCTTCAGCCAGACGTGCTGCTCCTAAGCTGATCCTTCTTCTTCTTCTTGGCCTCTTGATGACATTTGCTGATATTCCGGCATGAAATTATTAGCCATCATCGTCATAAGGGATGTGAGTTGGGTCATTCGATCACTCACACCACTGATCCATTGTTGTTGAGATTTCAATAGCTCGAAAACATTCGCCTCTCGTTTTCTGGATTCTCTTTCATATTGCTGATGCCGTGCTTCCATCATCTCTATCATTTCCAGCAGTTGTTCCTTGTCGATGGCGGACAGCGGGTGGTTTTTGGTCTCCTTTAAAACTTCTTTCTTTCCACCCTCCCCCGTACGTGTCCATATATTTTCTTTGCTTCTGATTCCTGGCTCCATTAACGTTTTTCTGTCTGCTGGTTTGCCGTTTTCTTCTGAAGGTAACGAAATTGGGTTCCCAAACATATTCAATCTCCTCTTCCTGGTCCCGAAGAAAATATCCATGTCTCCAGTCTTGCAGTCGATCACTGCACCAGCAGTAGCTAGGAATGGCCGTCCTAAGATAAGCGCAGGCGCATCGTCTGGACTTTCATATTCCATCACCAGAAAATCCACGGGGTAGAAAAAGTCGCCAACTTTGACTATGACATTGGTTAGCTTTCCCCTAGATACCTTAGTTGATTGGTCAGCCAACTGCAGTACAACTTCAGCTGGCTCGATTTCTTCATTCTTGTATTTGTCATACAGATATCCCGGCAAGATGTTAACACTTGCGCCCAAATCTAGTAAGGTGTTTCGAATAACCACGTCCCCTACGGTTGTAGTGATCAATGGTGATCCGGGGTCCTTCTCCTTCTTGGGTAGTGTTCCCAATAATGCTTCGCTAGCTCTCACAGTCAATCTCACCGTTTTTGGCGTAGGTGCTTTGTTCTTCCCATTTTGTTTGCACATTTCTTGTAAATCCTGGTGTCCTCGGGGGCATCCTTAAGCTCATCCCATAGGGGCTGATTCATTAAGGGTCCCGTTGATCTAGTTGCTTCCTGCTTCTTCTTTTCTTTCTTATTCTTCTTCTTTTGCTTAATCCCTGCAATCGTTGGTTGCTCTTCCTTTTGGACCTTTTCAACTATTTCGGGTTGAGTGCCATTCTCAACCGGAACTCCTCCTTCTTTACCTTCCTCGCTCTTTAAAGCCTTTCCTTCTTCTCCTGGTTCTACTTCATTCCCTACCTCGAACAAATCCTCCAGAGTAACCTTTCGCCATCCTGATTCAACAGTATTGACTTGCTCCTTCCCTGGACGTTGATTATGAGTAGGATTGACTTCAGTAGCACTAGGCAATTTGCCATTATCTCTTTTTTGTTGGTCTGCAGCCATTTGACCTATTTGTCTTTTCATATTTGCGATGGCCTTTGCGTTCGCCTGAGATTGTTGTTGTGTTGCTGTGACCATATCATACATCTTTGATATCATCTCTTCTTGGGTCCCTAGAGCATTGTTGGTAGCGTTGGTGGGTCCCCTGTTGTTGTTGTTTCCATTGTTTGCAGGCTGCTGGTTTCTAGGCTGACTATTCGATTGATTCTGATAATTGTTCTGCCTGAAATTTTGTTGTTGTCCTTGGTTGTATGGCCTGTAGGGTCGTCCATTATTGTGTTGACCTTGACCCTGGCCATAAACTTGGTTAGCTTCCTGCATCCTAGATCCTCCTTGACTTTCTTGTGACGAATTTGGCGGTCCATTTTGTAATGTTGCCATAAGCCTATCAAACTTTCTGTTCAATTCACTGATTTCCTTTTTCACTTCCTTTTTCCAATCAGCGTCAACTCCTACTGCTGCCGCCGTACTTGTAGTCTTCCTGGTGGAGAAGTTTGCTTTTGAGCCATTACTCAACTGCTCTAAAAATCTCCAGGCTTCTTCTGGATCTTGCCACATAAATGTCCCACTGGAGGAGGCATTTATCATGGCTTGGTGTGTCTCGCTAACTCCCTCAAAGAATAATTTGACCAATTGCCATCTGGGAATCTCGTGATGTGGACACGATCGCAGTAACTCCTTCAATCTGTCAAAAGCTTCATGAAAAGCCTCTCCAGGCTTTTGCTGAAAATCCTGGATAACTCTTCTGATTTCAGTTGTTTTGCTCGTTGGGTAGAATTCCTGAAGGAACTTCGCCTTGAGCTGATCCCACGTAGTGATACTGTTTGATGGTAACGACGTGAACCAATACTTGGCTTTATCCTTAAGAGTGAACGGGAACAGTCTAAGCCTAAAAATATTTCTATTTGTGTTTCTGGGATTGTTAGCATTAGCGATCGCTAAGAATTCATATAAATGATTATAGGGATCATCCTGCTTATATCCTCTGAATTCTGGTAATATTCCTAATAACTGGGGTCTAATCTCTACCTGCGAATCTATGTTATCAGGAATATAGATCGGCGACGAATCATCATATTCCCGCGGTTGGAAATGTGATGCAACCGATTGCCGTCTCGGTTGTGCAAAATGTAAGGGTTGAGCGGGGTTACCGTAAAGATGATCATTGTACTCCCGCTGACCTGGTTGTTGGTATGGTGGTGCTCGCCTGGGAGGTCCCCGACCTCGGTTCCATTGTGGTTGCGGTGCCGGTGGCACCCATCCTTTATCTTCCTCGTCGTACACTTCCTCCGTCTCTGGGTATTGGTATTGCGGTTGAGGCGGTGGTTGAAAGTGTATAGGTTGTGTTGGTTGGTATGTAGGTTGAGGTTTAAAGAGGGCTGGTTGTGGTTGTGATGTTGGTGTATGCTGTCTAGGAGTTGGGGTGCCATCTCGGGTCGGCTCTCCCCAAGTCATAGCAGATGTAAAGGGATTGGTGGATTGTGGTTGAGAAGCGGGTAAAAATGGTGGGATGGAAGGCGGAGTGCATGATGGTATGGGTGCAGGGGCTGAAACTGCACCACCAGAAGCACTCGAGCTTCCAAACTGAAATTCCGAAAGTGGAGGGATAGAAAACCTCCCAGTTGCCTCACCTGCTGGATCCTGGGCAACACTGACCGGACTACTGCTAACTTGACTATAATTCATGATGCTTAAACGCCTACGGGCACGGAGTTTGCGCGCAGTAGTTCAATTTCAGAATCAAACTGTAATGGGGATGCTTGCTCTCCCCTGCGGGTACGCATGCACTAATGCAACACGTCCACAAAAATCAAAAACCAAAAAGAAATTAACCCAAAATGAAATTTCAAAAAGCAAGAAACAAATTCCTACTACTCACCTATTTTAAGCTCACAGCTCCCCGGCAACGGCGCCAAAATTTGACGTGCACGCAGAGGTCGTCATGCGGTCAAAAATAAGAGATAACCTAACATACACTAGTATAGTGGAGTCAGGGTCGATCCACAGGAGCTACGTGGTTAGCCTAGATGAGAGATTACCTCAAAACAATATTCAAACACCCAAGCCAAGCTTAGCTATGTCCAAATGACCTAGTTACTTTCTGAAATCAGAAGTACATCTCTGAATCAGGAGCAATTGAAGGCATTCAAACTAGCAAAACCAAGCACAGCATAAACTAGCTAATAACTAACAGTTCTATGAGACAGTTAACAGCCAAGATTTAATGCTCAATATAACCAAGTTAGCTACTGTTTTCAGCAAGGGAAAACAGTCCTAACCAAGTCCCAAACAAAATCCAATCACAATCAAACAACCAAATAACAAACTAACATCCAAAACACCGAAAAATCAATATTTAAGGTAACCGAATGATTTCATTCACTCGAACCAATATCCAAACATCAAATCAGTAGCCAAACACTACTAAAAACAGAACCCTAAGCTGAAGATCAATGGTTGTCACACCCAAAGATCCAACCCAACGCTTACAAATGTTTAACTAAAAATGAAATAAAATCTAAAACATGAAAATACCAAATTATAGCTTCTGAAATGGAATCCTCGAGTCAAAGAGCTTCTAGGTCGATGTTTTCACCAGGTCTTTGCTAGGGTTTTCGGCTGGAAATGCCTCTATTTATAGTTGCAAATTTCCCGCGACCGCGCCGCGCAAATGTGAAATCCGCGGCGCACGTACTTATCCGTTCCCCGTTTTTTCGTCATTTAAATGTGTTCCACCGCCTTACATCCGCGTCGCGCATGAGATAAATCCGCGGCGCGCGTACGTCTTCTCTTGATTTTTCATTCTTTCCGTACTTTTTCCTTTTTGTACACTTTTAGTCCCTGTTTCTGTTCTTTTTCTCCAGACAAGTCCTGACACGAAAGGTGAGAATACCCATGCATATTTGATATAATTTTACCAAGAACAGGGCTAAACAACGCCTAAAATACTTGATATCACTAGGCGTTGTCATTAAACACCAATAGTTTCACCACCTACTGATTAAGTTTTAATTTCTAATATAGTAAGTATACTCAAAATTCAACGGCAACATCTTTCCACCAGGAGACATAATTATAAGAAACTAGGCGTATTCCCGCACGTTGCGCAGGAGTAAATTAATATATTAAAAATATATTGACTGATCAAATATAAACATAAATATTTTAGATTTAATCAAAACATGCAAAACTAAAAATAAATCAATCATGTGACATATATATCAATAGTAATTTTTCATCAAAACATCGAACAAAAAAACATAATCACCTCTTTGTAGGCAATTATCATGGATGGTCTAACATTAAAAATACATGGAAATATATTACATAAGTTATCTCAAAATTTAAAATAAAACACGTAGTAATAACACCATACATTATTTAACAAATTAAGTATATTATGTTAATAATTCAAAATTTATATCATTAAGATGATAATATTTTATATCTAGGTAAATTAGTTACTGTTGGAAGTTGAATAGTTAGTAGTTTCATATCAATATGATGAAAGTAAAAATACTTCGATAAATATAAGAAAGAATTATAAATCGTTCATCGCAACCGATATTCGGTATCAATAATAAAGTTTTTAACTAAAAGTTGAACAAAACAATATAAGTCAAGTGTGTAACGATAATCCAATATTAAATAATAGGACAACACATTGACATGAACTATAATACATACGCTATGTTTGGTTCATTTTTGTTAAATATTAGTAACGAAAAGTATTATGATGCTTTACTACTAAAGTTTTTTTCTTGTATTTATTTAAATTTTTTGAATACTTTGAATGTTTAACTTCTTACATAACAATAATATCACAACTTTTATATAATTCTCTTTGTCAAATAATGCTAATCTTAATAAAATTCTACAAACCAAATGACCACTAAATACTTTATCAAATAACATAAGCTCACTTATTCAAACAATATAAAACCATTTATTTGGTGAATTTGGATTAGAAAATACTATATATATATATATATATATATATATATATATATATATATATATATATATATATATATATATATATATATATATATATATATATATATATATATATATATATATATATATATATATATATATATATATATATATATATATATATATATATATATATATATATAATACATGCAAATCAACTATAGACTATTGAATCATTGAAAACTACCAATTACAATGAATAATCAATCTAGTATATATATTTGTATCGTTATGTTGCGGTAGAACCATTATGCACTTTGTTTCTTGTCTTGTTTTGACATCTTCACATTTCTCCTTCCTAATATAATATAAACATATATACATTCAAATACGTGCTCTCAACCATGCCATTTTTCTTTTTTCTTCCGACTTGTAATTTGTTATAGGTTCTTCATGTTTCTCCTTCGTAATACAATATAAGTATATGTAACTTCAAGGTATGTGTGTGTTCTCAAAATATCTTTTCTTCCATCTTATTCTCCAAGCTAGAATCAAATTTATATGTGAATTATATGTAACACTTATATTAATTAGGTGTGTTAAGTAACAATAAGTATCATAGGTTATAAGACTCTTGAGTTGTATGTGTTTAATTACCTGAAAGTTGTAAAGCATTGTAAGTTTCAAATGAATATAATTCAAGATATTGGCCTATCTTGAACCACATTCATTTGGATGGTCTCTATTATAATATTTACTAGGCGTATACCCACGCGTTGCGCAGGAATCAAATTATATAGTAAAATAACATTGACAAATGTAAAGTTTTGAATATAAATTAGTAAGTGTCATAAAGTATAAAATAATATTTGTTATAGAAATTTAAAAAATTCATATAAAAGCATTCTAATATTGATTTATAATTTTGGCGATGCTTATTTGAGTATATTGTATCAACGTTTCCTCACCATGATCGATATTCCCAAGCAATATGATATTGCAATTATTATTTTCAGACTCGATTCAACTATATTGAAATTCCTAATAATATAAAACTTATTCTTAAAAAGAACTTTGTATTTCTTCATATGGTTCTTCATTTTGAAAAACTATATTGATCTATGAAAATATCAAGGTAGTACTTATGTATCATGATCTATTTACTAACAATCATATGATATTAATATATAAATATGAATTAAAAATTGTTCATTTGAGATTCTTCTTAATCATTAAAAAATATAATCATAAGTTGAATGAAAGATTTACAAAATCAGTAGACTTGTTCTTATTATATTTATCTGTCATTGAACACAGAACATTCTGTAACGTATATTTTTACTATTCATTTGTTGAATTTATTTTATTTCAACAAATATGTATCCGTCATAAATAATATTTACATGTAGTAATGTACAACGTTAAGGGAAAATGAAAAGAACATAATCACCAAGATTATCATGATTAGCTCCTGTTTTGGTTTCTCTTTCCAATATTTGTTTATTTATTTAAATAAAACCATCAAACATAAAACATCGATAGATTAATGAATTAAAAAAATACATAAAATCAAACATGTGTTAACCAACCATGATATTGTCTTTAAAGAATCAAACTTAAATTCACGTAGATTTTAGATATATTTTGAACATGTTGGCATTTGTTTTTAGTGATGTTATGTTTATTTGCTAAAGTTGCTCACTTTTAAATGTAGCATTATTTAAAAGTTTTATTAGTTAATACATAAATCGTTTGGAAGTCAAATGGTTGGAATTGTACCATAAATACAAATTAATTATCATAAGTTAGAAATTTAAATAATTATCTCATGTTAATAAAAAAATAGCAAGCATTATCAAAATACTTTTAAAAAGTTATTATAGTTCAAATGGATATAGTTGAAAGATGATGGCCTCTATCAACAAATGGAAAAATTATTCAAATGAATTTTTAGAGTTGTGGTTAAATGAAAAAAATATATATTATAGTCGTTAAATTAAAATTTTAAGAAACCACAATACCGTTTATACAATTTACCCACTTATTTTCACAATTACAGCATTTAAGTTACCTTGAATTTCAATATCATTTTTATAATTTGGACGATGTTTAAAAATACGACATTGAAATTGGAGATATGAAAGTTCATCTATAGTAGTTTTCGTTTATTACATTTAACCATTTTAAACTACAACTTGATATGTACGAAAAACGGTGTGTAACACATTAGTTTTAACATATTGTCATTCATTGCAACCAAACAGAAAACTCTTCCAACATAAATTTATACAATATATCTTTATATGCTTTAGTAGACGTATGACATCATTGAATTTCTCACTAAGTTATAACCACTTTAAAAGTATTTATAAGTAAAACTGAAAATAAACGAATAGCATGGTGGAGTTCTCACCACTTTATAACTTATATAACCAAAATAAAATTAAAAATATGACATGGTGGAGCTCCCAAGCATATATATTCTAGATTACAAAAAAGAAAATAAAATAGAAGCAAGTTTTAGTAATGAAGTGTGAAATAGTTATTATATAGACAAAACATTTTAATTGGCAAAACAAAATTAATTACTATAAGATAAAGAGTTTTATGTTAAAAATAAATATTTAAGTAGTAACTATTTCTATAATTTGGTTGATTTTTAAAAATACCACATTGTAATAGAAGATATAAAAGTTCACTTACAATAATCCATAAAAAGATGTGTAACATGTTTTTTTTAACAATTTTCATTCATTAGAAAAAGTAGAAAACTCTCTCAATATAAATTTGTACAAATATATTTTTATATATGATTTAGTAGACATGCGACATGATGGATTTCGCACTATCATATATATATATATATATATATATATATATATATATATATATATATATATATATATATATATATATATATATATATATATATATATATATATATATATATATATATATATATATATATATATATATATATATATATAGGCATCGATACAACGTTGGGACATTCTCACAAATTTAAACTATATATGCAAAACAAAAAATATACTTACAATATAGTGGAGTTCTCACCACTTTATAACTATGTATAGCCAAAACAAAAATAAATCTAGGTTATGTTAGAGCTCTCATGCATATATTCTAGATAACAAAAAATAGAAGCTAAGCAATTTTAAGTAATCAAATGTGGCATGACATAGTTCTTTTATAGGCAAGACTTTCTAATTGACCAAACAAAATTAATTAGCATAAGGTGAAGAGTTGTAAGTTAGAAATGAATATTTAAGTTGTATAAGATGAAGAGTTGTAAGTTAGAAATGAATATTTAAGTTGTATAAGATGAAGAGTTGGGGGTTTCAAATGAATATGGTGTAAGAATGAGACATATCTTGAACCACATTCATTTGATGGCCTCTATTATAAGAGTTATATAGATATAGATATAGATATAGATATAGATAGATGTGAGGGAATTAGACTACCAACCACTCACATCCGCCTTTTGGTTACTTTTGCAGAATTAACCCCCACTCCCAAAAGCTTGCTTTTTGGAAGTTAACATTTAAATTGGATGCCAAATAGAAACACTGAATATTCTGACAATATTTCTAACATCTTCCATTGATCAATCATACATAATGATATCATTATCCCCATAAAAGAAATTTGAGATCAACAACCAATCATTACCAATCCTTACGCCTTGAAAGACATTATGATTAATACCTTCTTGAATTGCGACATGAAGACATTCTATGACTATTATAATTTATATGCAAAAAAAAGAGAGTGGATCACCTTGACGAATGATCTTTTTAATTGGAAACTCATAATTCAGAGTTTCTTTCACCACAATAGAAGCCATAGACAAAGAAAAGCAAGCATGAATCCATCGCCTCCATTTATCACCAAAATCCATTTTGTGTGACACCTCTTTTAAATAGTCTTAATTCAAAGAATCGTATACCTTTTTAAAATCAACTTTGAACACCATGAGATTCTTTTTGGACTTCTTGTACCAACCAACAATTTCATTTCAAGCTCCGTCAAGAATCTAACGACATTTGATAAAAGCTATCTGCTCCAGGCTAATAATGCCACCAATAACATGAACCAAGCGGTTGGCTAATAATTTCCCAATTATCTTGTATAAGCATTCAATAAAGCTTATAGGGCGATAGTCTTTCATGAGCTTCGAGCTATTTACTTTAGGGATTACCAAATGAAGGGATTGCACCCTTTC
Source organism: Cichorium intybus (assembly GCA_023525715.1). Lineage (NCBI taxonomy): Eukaryota > Viridiplantae > Streptophyta > Magnoliopsida > Asterales > Asteraceae > Cichorium > Cichorium intybus. The sequence continues at coordinate 46,385,639 of CM042009.1, forward strand.
GGGATAACATTTAATTCATAAAATTGGTGGACCAAATTTACGACATCTTGACACACCAAATCCTATAAACGCTTTAGGAGCTGGACCGCGAACTCATCATGCCATGGGCTTTGTCACCCCTATCATCCAAAAGGCCTTATTAATCTCGTCCACAGTTCGTGTTTATTTTAGGTTAAAAAATATGAACGTATATAACGTTGTCTTAATTCAAATATGAAAATAATTTTTTTGTTTTTGTTTTGAGAACATTATAATTTACCATTTTATGTTACTCGTGGCCGATTAAGAGCTAGAGATGCCAATCACCCTTTTATAAATATTGATTTATCTAATGTTATAACGAAGTTGGACATCTAAAACTTCTTTTGTAAAGGAGCAAACATTATCATCAATAAAATCGGAAAGCATACAGATACTCATGTATTTGATCTTCTAAAGGTGTGTGACTGGTGACGTGGATGCTTAAAGAACTAGAGATATCAATATGTCGTATGAGGATGAAGTTCACTTGTTGCGTATGATATATGTTATAGTTTACTTTGATTATAGTAATACTAGACGAAATCCCGCGCGTTGCGCAGGTTAAAATTATGTATGAAAAACTTCGTCATTCACATTATCTATGAAATAATAACTCTTCCACTAAGTTGATATATAAACTTGTAACTACTTTGAACAATAAACATCTATTACAATCACAATATTCAATGATCGTTACCCGTAATTTGCGCTTGAATAATAATAAATATAATTCTCAATCTAGTGTTAAATTTACTATTGTGATTATTAACTAATTTGATTATTACTTATTTTACCATCTTTGTATTTCTATCGTAATGATTATTTAAAATAACAATGCTTCTTTAAGTTAATGTAATATAATTTATGAATTTACGTTACTATATATTATTATTATCGTCAATTAAGTTTAAAAATAAGTTATTATTATTAAGTAGTTATATAAAACTTTTAAAAACCACTTATTAGTATTAAAAAATTATAAAATTTTAAAGTCTAGATAGAAAATTTTATTTTATTTGTAATTATATTACATTAACAAATGAATTCTGAATCGTTACTAAAAGAATATTTAAAAAATTGTGTCGATTTCAAATTAATATGATGTACATCTTTAATAAATTGTTAGTTACATCCACAATTATGAAACATAATCAAACAATCATATATGATATTGCAAAATAATAGCATACATCTTTAATAAATTGTTAGTTAAACGTATTGAAGTTTTATTAATATTAGAACCCTTCAAATTCTAAATAGGAGTTATTTAGCATTAAACTACTACAATGAAGAGTTTTTTCTACTTATGGTATTTAATTGATACTTATGGTACTCAATTAAAGAGAATTGAAATATTTAAATTGTATTTAGTCAATTAAATGAATAATATGATCCTCTAATGTGTAGTGTTATGTTATATTTGAACATCAATATTGAACTATTTCTAATGCAAATAAAGCTAATAATATGTTAGTTCTATCTTTTTTGAATTTTTTCGTATAACTTATTTTTGTATATTTGTTTCAAAGAAAAGTTTCAAACAATGTGTTCTAGAATATGATTAGCGAATGAGTGTGTGAGAAGTTATTTGACAATAGGGAATTTGTAGATGTTTAATGTATTTTATGGTAGGAAATATGTTTATTTTTTATTCATTAGTAGTATATAATAAATAAACAGTTAAAAAATATCATGTCAATTTTGAAAAACATAAAACTAATAGATTAAGAAAAAACCCTACAAACTCATTACTATAAACTTAACTATAATATTTATAAGTGTACATGTATCTGTTTATTGATTTATATTAACCGATTCATGGAGACTTTGAATTTTTTATGAGTCAAAATACTTGAGAAATACAAATAAGTTCTTCTATAGTTGTTACAAATTCATGATTGTAGGTTGTTGTATGTATACATTCACTTTTTATATTGTTGCACACTATTTTTTGAGCTTAAGCTATTGTATTTGTGTTTTTTATGGTATATGATTTTTGACATTGTAGTTAATTTGCCTATTTCAATGTCTACATGAAAGTTATCATTAACATATATATGTATGAGATGTATCATTATCAACAAATGCTTAGAATGTAATAGAAAAAACCACAAACTATTAATGACGATTTAAAAATTACAATCTATTTTTATTTTCCAATAATTCCTTTATATTATATTGAAATTTGACATCTTTTCATGTTGTAATTATATTAGTTACATAACCGACGATGGAACTCAATCAAACAATCATATAGGATATTACAAAATAAGAACATATATCTTCAACATATTGTAACAAATAAATTGAAAAAGAATAAATTTCTCTTTGATCTAAATATACAACATAAATGTTTTTTTGAAATCTAAAGAAAGAAGAATGAAAAAAGAAATGAATACAAATTGAACCAAAAAATAACTAAAATATCTTCTAGCATTTTAAAATTTTGATAGTCATACCCGTCTTTATCTTACACATTTTTCTCATCTTCTTGAATTTAGACAACAATAACAAAAACAGAAGAGAAGAAAATACACGCATATATTAGTTACATAACCGACGACGGAACCCAATCAAACAATCATATAAGATTTTACAAAATAAGAACATACATCTTCAACATATTGTAACAAATAAATTGAAAAAGAATAAATTTCTCTTTGATCTAAATGTACAACATAAATGTTTTGTTGAAATCTAAAGAAAGTAGAAGGAAAAAAAAAGTTAATACAAATTGAACCAAAAAATAATTAAAATAGCTTCTAGCATTTTAAATTTTTGCTAGTCATACCCAACTTTATCTTGCACATTTTTTCTCCATCTTTTTGAATTTAGACAACAATAACAAAAAGAGAAGAGAAGAGAATGCATACAACCAAGCATGAAAATGATGTTCTTATATAAGAAAAATATTTTATTTAACTAAGTCATTAATTGGAAGAAGTTGAAAATGTAGGAGTTAATATGGTGCAACTATTTGAGTTATCTTGATCCACATTCATGAATGACGTCTATTATAAGAGTTATATATATATATATATATATATATATATATATATATATATATATATATATATATATATATATATATATATATATATATATATATATATATATATATATTCATCCGTTTAAGCTATTTTAGTATTCTATAATCAAAATTTTAAATTATCTGTGGAAGCAACTCATGTGTTGCACTTATTACTTCACTATCTTGAATAATTATGATTTGCATTTAACATCACTATCACAGTCAACCAATGGTTCAAGCTTATAAAACGTTTTTATACTTTCTTACATTTAATATAAAATACAGATTAAAATTCCCAAATTATATAAAGTTGACTCTCTTTTGTTTCTTATAAATTACTGTAAAATTTTCATTACCGAGTTTTGTTTATACTATTGAAATATATTTCTCTTGTCTTTAACGGTGAGCGAATTAGCATGCTTTTAGATCCCTTAATTATTTAATTAAATTGTTTTTATCTAATGTCTTACATGATTTGGTATTATCTAAGAATTTTCTAATCATATATCAAGTCAAAAGGACGTTATCGTTTTGCTTGATTAACATATAATGCATCCTTTGGTAAAGAATTGTTAGGTCAAATCATATGACTTTTTCGCTAGATTGTATCCATATGCAGGCTTTCAAATTTAGACCGAGTTCAACAAATAAAAGTTAACTAAAGCAGAAGCAACACATGTAAACACTACTGGAAACTGGAAAGTAACAAATAGGAAAAGTCTATCGAATACGGGCATCACTGTGTTCCATTTGGTGTATTGGAAAATAAAATACAGTAGCAACATAACGTTATCCTATTTTATTTATTCTATTTGGTGTATTTGAAAATAGAAAGCAGATACTAAATAACTGTATCCAAACTAATGTATATTATTTGAGATATTGAGATATAGAATACAGGTAGCAAATAACCATATCCTATTTGGTGTCTGATATTTGAGATGTAGAATACAGTAACAAAGCTACCGTATCCTATTTGGCGTATGAATTTTGGTTTGGTGGTGTATCCTATATGCTGTATATGATTATGAGATTTTTTTTGTAGCCGCTGTATTAATTCCTTATATTTTAATGGAATTCAAAGGAATTGGAATGAGAAATTTCATTCAAAACGTGTTTGGTTAAAATATTGATGGAATAGAATTGTAAAATATTTCATCAAATTCCATATATAATTGAATTTATTATTCCTTTGAATAATGTCAAATAATTCAAATTCCATTGATTATTTTTTCTTATGTCCGATTAAAATGACATATTTAACCTTATAAATGGTAGTTTAGTCGTTTTATATACTTTACATTCTAATTCCTTCGATAAATTTGCAAACCAAGCAGAATTCAATAAATTATTTCATTCCATTATTTGTCAACAAAACACGTTAGAGATTCAAATTTATTCGGATTCCAATTCTTTCAAATTCTCATTCATCCAAAAGATTCAAATTCGTTTTTAAATATTATGTGAACCAAATGCCCGATAAGAATATATCGTATTACCGCACCTTATAGCATAACGGTGGGAGTGGAGTGGCAATGGGTCTACGTGTCTATAAATCACTTAATTCGTTTTCTTTAATTAATAAATAGTAAACAAATAATAAAAACTAAAAATATAATGGTTAATACTTAATATAGTCCTTTAAGTTTGCAAAGGGACAAAATTCATAACAAAATCATAAAACAAGGATCGTCCGAGTACATAAAAAAATTAAAGACCAACTATGCAATTACTATATAGATGAATTGCAAGGGATTTTCTAGAAGGTTTTGGGGGGTAGGGAGGGTTTTTGGGTTTTAAGGGGGGTGGGTTCTTTTTACCAATCGCGTTCCGCAAGATTTCTTCCACCTGTTCCTCTTTTCAAGACACCTGCCCTCTCATTTCCATTACAAGTAAAACTCGACAGAGATTCTTTTATTTTTCCGGTATGACGCCTCTCGTCCTCTCTCAAATGTTATCCCCATCGTTGAAGAGCTTCCCTTCGGCTACTTCGACAGATGTCGATTTTTCAGAATGCTTCTCCATTTCTTTTCTGTCTCTTCTCCTGCAACAGACCGACCTCACCTTCCGTCCCCATCGTCGGCCGACCTAGACCATCGGTATGTCGGCCTGAAGTTGCTCCATGGCGTAGAAAATTGACCCACAACAACGTTCCCGTCTGAACACCGCCGACCAAATCGACCCATACACCTCTCCGCCGTCGCTCGACCAAAATATACCAGTCGTTTAAACTCCCAACCTAAACATACCCGTCGTCGCCGGAGGTAACTTTGATTTTTCTCAAAATTTCAATTATGATATTCTGTAGTTTGTGGTTCTAATTTTGTTGTAGTATGTGCTTCTAATTTTTCTGCAAAAGTCTAGGGCTGTAGGATTAATTTTGTTGTAATATGTGCTTCTGATTTTCTACAATTGTTTCACTGTGATCGTAATTTTCCCGCAAATGTTGAAATCAAATATCTTGGATTAAAGTTATTGTTGAAATCAGAAAGTTGTGTCTATATAGTTGCTAAAATCATAATTTTGTGTGCATATTGTTGCTGAAATCAAATTTTTTGGATTAAAATTGTTGCTAAAATCGTATTTTTATTTGTATTTGTAACACCCGATTTCTCATACGAAGTACACCCAAAAATTTTCAAACAATTATACATTAAAATGGGTATACTTGTACTCAAATCACGGATCAAGATGTTATCATAAATTAATTACATCAAAAGGTCCTCACAATACATACCAGGCATTACAAATAATCTAATTCAACTAAAGGACAGGCTCTAAACTTGTCCGTCTTTCTTTATCGCATGCCTTCCCCTATCACGGCTACAGATACCTGCAAAACAACACAACACTCAAGTGTAAGCTTATAAAGCTTAGTGAGTAAATCTCAATCACTCTCCATGAATCTTTATCGATAAATATCCTCGTCATTCTCTTTTGCTAATCTCATTATCAACATCCATCATCTCTTAACTCGGAAACCTGCAAGCATATAAGCTTCACGAACACCAGCTAATTATTAATAACATCCACTCATTAGTAAGTACCACACTCGATACTACTTATATACTCTATTATAATCACTCATTTAACGACAAACTATATTCCAGCTCAATAGCCCTCATGGCTATAGAATCCCACACAAAACTCTATAACACAACCATTTCAACATATACTCTGATTATACAATCAATATGTACATTTAACTCGACTATTGTTACTTGCATATATCAGTTCACTCAATCAGAAATTACCACAATAACCATAACATAACGCAACCACATATATATTACGTGTATCTCAACAATCATTAAACATATCTCTACTCAAATACAAAGGAGTACTCACATTTTATCGACTTGGTACATGAAATTCTCAAATACTTCGTGTACCGGGCTCCTATCTGCTAAACTTGGTTGTAACACCACAGTCTATATCAATTCTCCAACATCCACAATCATCTCAACAACATCTAACTCAAAAGATGTAGTAATTGAAAGAGGGAAAAGGGATATAAACGGTAAATATCTGTTAGTTCTATATGCCCAAGGATGATCATAAAATGATATTACTAATAATACATGATCCTATAGGGTCACACCAACAACAAGTTTGACACCAATTGATCATTTAGAACGTTAAATTTGATTTAACATCAAATGATACTAAACTTGCAAATTAATCTTGTAGGTTATTATTATTTGAGGTAAATAATAATAACTACAAAATTAAAGGTTGATTAGTAATTCATATGTAATGAATTAATTAAGTAACAATTAAATTGTTTAAATTGTTAAACGATTTAATTAATTTATAAGTAAGCCTTTTATTTAATTTAATTAGTAAATTAAATAAAATATATATATATATTGTTATATATATATATATATATATGACTATATGTATATATATATAATTATACAATTAAGATTGTATATGGTTTATTTATATATTTGATTATGGGTTAAATGTTATTCCATTAAAGAAATGAGAAGATGTATTATTTATAAACTTATAATTATCTAAGTTTTATAAATAATAACAACCCACTAGCACTTCATTAGTCATCATATAACTAGCCATATTGGAAGGAAAAGAATGCATTAAGAACTTAAAAGAAAAGGAAGATGCCTTGTGTCTTCTAGATTTTGATTATAGAAATCAAATGGATCTTTCTTTTAAGCTAGTTGCATATGCTTTTCTTTTGCCTTTGGTGGGATATAATGTGGACGATTTTGAGGGCATGTGTACATCATTCTTGCTTCAAGAAATCAGCCAAAAACTCTCCTAAAGTTCTTAGAAAGAATTGGTCTTTGGTTTCATAAGAAAAGGAGTCATATCTTGCAAGTTGTGGAACTAGCATTCAAGGGTGTTCAAGCTTGTGGTGGATCAACTATAGAGGGATTCTAATTTGATTCCTAGCTATCAAAATCATCCAAACCAAACCCAAGAACAAAGGTTAAGATCTTGAACTTAAACTATGTTTGTTCTTCATCTTATCTCTACATGCATGTAGCATGATCCTCTTGGAATGAAACTTGTGTTCATGATTTTATGCTTCCGTTGCAAACTCTTGTTTTTGAAACTAATTACATGAACCTTGATTTCAAACAATTGGTATCAGAGCCATGGCTATATTGCATGTTTAGATAATAAGTTTATTTGGATAAACTTGGTTTTTGGAAGCCATGAATGTTCATCTTCTTAAATGAAAGTTTCATGCATGGCTTCTTTGGCAACATGCAAGTAGATTATCTATGATTTTATGTAACCAACTATATCTTATGTATGCATGCTTTTGGTTACATAAATTTGTTGCCTTAGAAAAACAAAGTGTTGGTTTTCTTATGATTTTATGTGATAAAATGGTGCATAAACAAGCCAAGGACCATATGATGCATGTTTTGTGTTTATATTCAATTTGGTTGTAATCTATTCTTTTATTCAAATGGTTTGTAATAATAATTAGTTATTTCCTTCTTGATATTCATTTTGTAATTGTTAGAATAGTTGTATTTTATTTCATTCACAAAATGTAACAAGAGAAGGAAGTAAGAAAAGATTGCACCCAACAGCAGCACTTTCTGAAGAGCTGCTGTCCAGATTTCAAAAATGTTTTGGAAGTGTTTTATAAATTCATATCTTGGTTATTTGGTGATATACTTGTTGGTAACTTTAATATCTAGTATATACATTAAGTTTCAACAAGTATTAGCATCAATATAGCCAAGAATGAATTGAAAAATGCAACAAAAAACACAAAATTTCTTCCTGACAGCCCCTGGATTTCGCAACTTTTGAGGACCAGAAGAAAAAATCATATATCACTTTATGATGTCAAGAAATGGTGGTTCAAGTATCATATGGTGATATAAGAAGCTTGGCAAAATTGTAGCCAAATCGAAGATCATTTGGTTAAGTTTTTGTCACCCTTTTGTCCCTAGGTTTGGACTTGATATTTCATGTGTGGCTCACATGAAATATCAAACTAGTTGGCTTGTGTTTATGCACCCATGCATGCTTGTGATGTTTGAATGTTTTATTATGTTATGTTGTGGATGAAAATAAGATTTTGCATGCTAGACAACCTAGATAATTAAACATAATCATCAAGGAGTTTGTTTTTTCAAAAGTTGACATTTAAAACATAAGATGTGATAAAATGGGTTTTATTAAAATGGGTTTTGTTTAAAACCTATTAAGTCAAGTTTTGAAAATGATTAAAACAAGAAATAAAATGGAGATTTTATAAACTCTTACAAACTCCAACCCTAAGTAATAATGGTAATTATTTAGGATTATAAATTGGTTCTAATATATGTGATCAAATTCAAACTTAATATTGGATATTAATTGTAATCTTGACCACAAACAAAGAATCAATAAAATGGAGATTTTATGATTTAGGAACCAATTAACAAAATAAGATTTAAATGGTACCATGTTCATTGGATGCATGCAATCTACATGATACCATATGTTTTTCAAAAAATTAGAATTGTAAAACATACAAATCCCTTATGAAATACGAATCTATGCCGTCCTTCTTAAAGACACTCATGTATCACTTGTATTTCCTTGCGGGATAAAGGATACCTAACCACTTGGAGTCTTCTTATGATACAAGAAGTAGTTTTGCAATATTGATGGGATAAAGGACACCTAACCATTAATAGTTGTCAAAACTACACGTCCGTTTAAGTAGGATGATTCGTTTGGAAATCTCTTGTGATAAAGGTCACCTAAGCATTAGAAATCCAAGGCATAGATGGGATCAAACATGCCAAACTTATAAATGTTATAATGGGATCCCATAACTCTAGAAATTATATTTGGATATAATTGGTAAACCGTTACCTACCTTGTTGATTCGAATAGGCGGGATAAAGGATACCTAACCACTTATTCGTAATGCAACTTGGATTCTAGACCTTAATTAATTAAAGTTTATGAAACAAGAAAGGGTATTAATTATTAAGGACTTAATATCATAATTTACTAAAAAGAACCTTGTTAAAATTTTGTAGATGGCACCAAACAACACACACTCGGCTCCTAACAAAACCTCACTACGGTCTCTCCTTGAAGGAGAAAAACTTAACCATACCAACTTCTTGGATTGGCACCGTAGTGTGAGAATTGTTCTCAAACAAGAAAAGAAAGAATATGTTCTCAATGAACCACTTCCAGAAGAGCCCCCTGCCATTCCTAAGCCCGCACATGATGCATGGCTTAAAAAGATGGATGATTCCATCGATGCATCATGCCTCATGTTGGCAACCATGATTCCTGACCTTCAGAAGGATTTAGAGAATCATTCAGCATATGACATGATTCATCAACTAAAGGAAATGTTCCAACAACTTGCAAGAACGGAAAGGTTCGAAACTGTTCGGGCTTTCCATGCTTGCAAGATGGAGGATGGGCAGTCGGTAAGTTCTTATGTGCTCAAAATGAAGAGTCACATTGATCATTTGGCACGTCTTGGAGTTGTGATGCCCGAAGAGCTAGCAACGGATATGATCCTTAACTCCTTGACAAAGTCCTTTGATCCTTTTGTCATGAATTTTAACATGAATGGTTTAAACAAGACTATCCCGGAATTACATGGGATGCTAATTACCGGGGAAAAGAATCTGCCTAAGAAAACCACTCAAGTTCTCATGATCAAGGAAGGTGGAACAAAGAGAACTAGACCAGAACACCCCACCAACTCCAAGGGCAAAGGGAAAGCAAAAGCTTTCAAAGGTAAGGGCAAGAAAGTTGTCCAACCTTCCCATCCGCCCAAGAAGAAGGCAAAGGTTGCCAAAGATGAAACATGCTTTGAATGTGGCAAAGCTGGGCATTGGAAGAGAAATTGCCCTACTTATCTTGCGGAGTTGAAGAAAAAGAAGGCCGGTGAAGGCACTTCAGGTATCTATGTGATAGACCTAGAACTTTATAATTTATCTCCTAACACATGGGTATTTGATACTGGTTGTGGAACTCACATATGTAATATGTTGCAGGGGTTCAAAAGGAGTAGGCAACTGAAGGCAAATGAGGTAGTACTTCGGGTTGGAAACAATGCAAGGGTTGTGGTGGATTCAATTGGAAGTTTTAATTTATTACTACCTAATGGCTTGTGTGTGACATTGTTGAATGTTTACTATGTTCCTATCTTAACTAGGAATATTATTTCGGTTGCTAAATTAAGACAATGTGGATTTGATCTTTCCTTTAATAATGATGATATTTGTGTTTACAAAAATAATGTATTCTATTTTGAGGCTAGGCCTTTAAATGGAATTTATGAAGTAAACCTTGATGAAAAGACTAACAATGGCTCTTTATACCACACTTTCACCAAGAAACCCAAATTTAATTTGAGTCAAACCTATCTATGGCATTGTCGCCTTGGGCATATAAACAAGAATCGCATATCCCAACTTCAAAAGAGTGGACTTTTGAAGGCAAATGAGAATGACTCATTTGATATATGTGAATCTTGTTTACATGGCAAGATGACTAAAGCTCCTTTCTCCGGTACCAATGAGAGAGCAAAGGACTTGTTAGGAATCATACATACGGATGTATGTGGTCCTTTCAAGCCAATGACTAGATATGGTGAAAGATATTTCATCACCTTCACTGACGATTTTAGTCGTTTTGGATATGTTTATTTAATTAAACATAAACATGAGGCGTTTGAAATGTTCAAAACGTTTCAAAGTGAAGTGGAAAATCAACTCAACAAAACAATTAAAGTTCTTCGTTCTGATAGAGGAGGTGAGTACTTAAGTACAAACTTTATGGATCATTGTAAGACTTGTGGAATTGTTTCACAACTTACTCCACCTGGAACACCACAACATAATGGTGTGTCTGAGAGGCGGAACCGAACACTATTGGATATGGTTCGATCCATGATGAGTAGAAGTACTCTACCTTTATCTTTTTGGGGTTATGCTTTACAAACAGCTGCTCGTCTCCTAAACATGGCACCTACTAAGAAGGTAGATAAAACGACTTATGAGATATGGCATGGAAGGGTTCCATCTTTATCCTATCTCAAGGTATGGGGTTGTGAAGCTTATGTTAGACAAGAAGCTTCAAACAAATTAGAACCCCGTTCAACTAAATGTATCTTTGTAGGGTATCCGAAAGATTGTCTTGGATACTATTTCTACAATCCCATCGAGAATAAGATATTTATTTCTCGAAAAGCTGAATTCCTAGAAAACAAGTTTCTGACGGAAGAGGCTAGTGGGAGGTTTGTGGAACTTGAGGAACTTCAGGAACCACAACCTGATACACAAGAAGTTGAATCTAGCATTCAACAAGAAATTGTTGAACCTGAACAAACGGTTGATCAGGAACAAATTGTAACACAAGGTGTTCGCAAATCTGGTAGGGTTCGAATTGAACCAGAAAGGTATGGTTACCTTTTGATGGAAGAGGAATGTTATACGATAGATTCTGATGAACCCGTCAACTATCAGAGTGCAATATCAGATCCTGAATCTGATAAATGGCTTGAGGCCATGAACACTGAGATGCAATCCATGCACGATAATCAAGTTTGGAACTTGGTTAATCTTCCCACCAATTGTAAGACTGTTGGGAACAAATGGGTTTTCAAGAAGAAAATCGACGTGGATGGAAATGTTCACACTTTTAAGGCTAGACTTGTCGCTAAAGGATACTCACAGACTCATGGTATTGACTATGATGAGACCTTTTCTCCAGTGGCAATGATCAAGTCGATTAGGATACTTTTTGCCATAGCCGCATACTATGATTATGAGATATGGCAAATGGATGTCAAGACCGCTTTTCTTAATGGATACTTATTGGAAGATGTCTATATGGAACAACCTGAAGGTTTTGTCGATCCCAAGCATCCAAACAAAGTGTGCAAGCTTAAAAGATCTATCTATGGATTAAAGCAAGCGTCTCGAACATGGAACATCCGTTTTGATGAAAAGATTACGAGTTTTGGATTCATCAAAAATGAGGATGACTCCTGTGTTTACAAGAAAGCTAGTGGGAGCATTGTCATAATCCTAGTATTGTATGTAGATGACATACTTTTATTTGGAAATGACATCCCAACCTTAAAAGGTGTCAAAGCGTTCCTTGAGAGTTGTTTCTCAATGAAGGATCTAGGGGAAGCTGCTTATGTATTAGGCATAAAGATATATAGAGATAGATCTAAGAGACTTATTGGTCTTAGCCAAAGTGTATATATTGATAAAATCTTGAAAAGGTTCAAGATGCAAGACTCCAAAAGAGGATTCTTGCCAATGCCTCATGGCACCATCCTAAGCAAGTCTCAGTGCCCAAACACTAGGACTGAACTTGATAGGATGAAACATGTCCCATATGCTTCGGCAATTGGGTCCATCATGTATGCCATGTTATGCACTAGGCCCGACGTCTCATGTGCCTTAAGTATGACTAGTAGGTATCAACAGAACCCAGGTGAAGCCCACTGGACTGCTGTAAAGAACATTCTTAAGTACTTGAGAAGAACTAAAGATATGTTCTTAGTTTACGGCGGTTTGGAAGAAAGCTTAAAGGTAAAGAGTTACACTGACGCAAGCTTCCAAACAGATAGGGATGATTCGAAATCTCAATCTGGGTATGTCTTTATTTTAAATGGAGGAGCCGTGTCTTGGAAGAGTTCCAAACAAGAAGTGATTGCACAATCCACTACAGAATCAGAATATGTTGCTGCTTCAGAAGCTGCTCAAGAAGCTGTCTGGATGAGAAAGTTCATAGAAGATCTAGGGGTTGTTCCTTCCATTCGGGACCCTATAGAAATCTTCTGTGACAATCTAGGTGCTATAGCTCAAGCAAAGGAACCTAGATTGCATCAAAAAACCAAACACATTCACCGAAGGTATAACTACATTAGACATGAAGTTAAGAATGGTGAAATAAGTATTCACAAGGTTCATACAGATCAAAATTTGGCAGACCCATTCACGAAACCTTTACCTCAAACTAAGCATGAAAGTCATGCTAAGGGTATAGGACTCCGTTTTTCTAATGAATGGTTTTGATTTGTGTTTTAATGTTTTATGAATATGAACTTATGTAAACGACAAGAATTATGTAATATATGTGACGTGATGTTTCATTCATAATTATTGTGTTTTATTAGCATGTTTAATCCTTGAATAATTTAGTTATTCTAAACGTCCATAGTCGATCATAGTTGTGGGAGCAATTATGAAGTAAGACTAATATGAATTGGATTGGTTGACTTTTATGGGTAAAAGTAGCAAAAGGTTGCAACCAAATTCATAGGTACTTGTCAGTGAACAAGTATTGGATTTGACCCGTTTCAAGATCACTCCATGGATCATCATCATAAGTGATTCTTGAATAAAGGTATTATCATTGTATCCTTTGACCTGAGATACATATTTGGGACTCAAGTGTAGAGTGTACTATGCTTTGATATGGTTTACTGTTGTTCTTGAAATACAGACAACCATAAAGGCCATACTCATGCATAGTACTAACTATACGAGGGGCGTATGTAGTCAAGACGGGATTTGTTCCTCTTATGTGTTAAGAGTTAGACATCTAAGGCGCCTGTTTGAAAGTTGAACAAAAAATGAGAATGATTAAGATCCATGTCTCATGTTCAACATGATGTCTGTGACAAAGGGATAATTGATAAGATAACCTTATACATCAATTAGAGCCTCGTGTTTTCTGAAGAATTGAATGTTGTTGAATGGCACAATGTCATGTGTTATTGGGGGCAGTAAAATGTTGCTAGACGTTTACTACTGTCGATATCATTCTATGATACAACCTTGTGCAAGTGGGAGATTGTTAGTTCTATATGCCCAAGGATGATCATAAAATGATATTACTAATAATACATGATCCTATAGGGTCACACCAACAACAAGTTTGACACCAATTGATCATTTAGAACGTTAAATTTGATTTAACATCAAATGATACTAAACTTGCAAATTAATCTTGTAGGTTATTATTATTTGAGGTAAATAATAATAACTACAAAATTAAAGGTTGATTAGTAATTCATATGTAATGAATTAATTAAGTAACAATTAAATTGTTTAAATTGTTAAACGATTTAATTAATTTATAAGTAAGCCTTTTATTTAATTTAATTAGTAAATTAAATAAAATATATATATATATTGTTATATATATATATGTATATATATATAATTATACAATTAAGATTGTATATGGTTTATTTATATATTTGATTATGGGTTAAATGTTATTCCATTAAAGAAATGAGAAGATGTATTATTTATAAACTTATAATTATCTAAGTTTTATAAATAATAACAACCCACTAGCACTTCATTAGTCATCATATAACTAGCCATATTGGAAGGAAAAGAATGCATTAAGAACTTAAAAGAAAAGGAAGATGCCTTGTGTCTTCTAGATTTTGATTATAGAAATCAAATGGATCTTTCTTTTAAGCTAGTTGCATATGCTTTTCTTTTGCCTTTGGTGGGATATAATGTGGACGATTTTGAGGGCATGTGTACATCATTCTTGCTTCAAGAAATCAGCCAAAAACTCTCCTAAAGTTCTTAGAAAGAATTGGTCTTTGGTTTCATAAGAAAAGGAGTCATATCTTGCAAGTTGTGGAACTAGCATTCAAGGGTGTTCAAGCTTGTGGTGGATCAACTATAGAGGGATTCTAATTTGATTCCTAGCTATCAAAATCATCCAAACCAAACCCAAGAACAAATGTTAAGATCTTAAACTTAAACTATGTTTGTTCTTCATCTTATCTCTACATGCATGTAGCATGATCCTCTTGGAATGAAACTTGTGTTCATGATTTTATGCTTCCGTTGCAAACTCTTGTTTTTGAAACTAATTACATGAACCTTGATTTCCAACAATATCAACTCTATATTTACCGAAACCCCCAAATCCGCAGTTCTACTCATTCAACCGTAGAAACTCGACAATAATCACACCAACGACTCTAGAGGCATCCACTAACAATCTACTAACAACATATATAACAATATATAGCTAAATCACTAAGATTGAAAACTAGGGTTTAAAACCCCCAAAACCGAGAGATACTCACCTCGACGAATTAGGAAGCAAGAACACGTTTACGGGGTTAGATCCATGCTTCTATATGTTTCCCCACGAACCTCCAGGCTTCATTTCACAAAAAATCGCCATTTGAAGCTCTGAAAATCGAAACTGAAATATTTTTCTTCGAAGTGAGGATTGCTGTCTTTTAAATGGGTCTGCAGCCGTAACCCGACCCGGGTTGCTTTTACGACCTTTATTCCATTCGTTTAATAGGCGTAACACGACCCGGGTTTCAGAACACGACCCGAGTTGGTTCTTTTTGACATTTTTCAAACTCAAACTTCTCCCAAAATGTCCTCTAACCACACTAACACATATAACAACTTAACTAATCTTAATTATACCAAGATTAGTACATAAGAGGGATTCCAACCCCTTCTCACTCATCAAAAACTCAAAACTCAAAGGAAATCACAAGGATTACCACACCTTTATGCTAAGCAAACTCATAGCTAGAATCACACCGACTATAAGGTAATAACTTTACTTACCTTATAAAGCATCTCAATTTAAAAATGGGTCTTACAAGTTCTCTCCTCCTTCAAAAGATTCCGTCCTCGGAATCTCTTAGATTAGGCACGATCTATACAACTATCTCATCACCACAATCACACATTACACACAATAATGATATTATCCTCTCGTTAGCTCATATGACATGTATATATCATTATATCTCGTTTACTCATAATAGCTATAGAACTCAAGTTTCCTTGATTCACATTACATTTAGAAACTTTCTCACTCGACTTCTCTTTCCGTAAAATCTTAACGCCCGTTATTATTCTCGTAAGATGATCTCTATAACCATATTGGTTATTACCATTTCTACGTGGACAACCACTCACTCTTTTAGGGCACTCCCTTTATTATAGTTTTGTCGATACCAAGGTATATCACCTCACTCCTCAAGTGATACTCCACTCACTATCATCGCTTACATACACCCATATCTATGGCTCACATCAAGCCACACTCTCAACGTACCATCCATTCTTTCTATAACACTAATCTCAATAACTTTTTGAGATTCAACTTCCGTTTCCAATCTCCTTGAAACGGTTTACTCTAATTCAATAAGGAAAACGGTCTCACCGATTCCATGCTCACATTTTCTCTCAGTTTACTCCTCATATTGCAACATGCCAATTATTGATTTCTCATCAACATAGCTCATAATTACTAGGATAAAAATACAGAAATAACAAAATATTATAAATTATCTCAAGTTTCACTCACGCCTCTCTGAATTTGTTATTTAACTCTCGACACTTTAGTCACACAAGACCCGGTTCAGTTGTCTCATCACTACAATCGACTTCAACTTCTCCAAAAACTCATTCATCTCTGCTCCCACCTCATCACACATATTAGGTTTTTCACCCAATATAAAACTAACAATCTTCTACAAATTGGCTCCTCTTTATCTCAGTTCAAAAACATACTTCATGCTGTTTCCCTCGATGTACTCACTTATAACCTCCTCACTTATGTGGACAATCCACATCACGTTCTCACTCAATCGATAATCATAACGAACTAAGCAATTTATTATCAAATAAATTTTCAACACAATCGCATATATTTCTCCCGACACATTATCAGTAAAAATTCTCCCCTCGCCATTTCTCCGTCATTCTCATCTATATTTCTAATTCATCATAATGACAGGAAATAAATTATACATACATACGGCTCACCGTAATCTCTACACACAACTCGTAAAAAATCAATAATGTTTAACACCGCAATCTCTACGGTGAGATCATATCTCATCACTCGACTAACTCATTAATCTCAAGAAAATAACTCAACATTATTATAACAAAATCTACTATCGTTCGTTTCATACGAAGAAGTAGTTTTGTCATCTCGACATTCACACATTTCTCTTATCAGCGGTAATCGATTTGATTGCTAAGGAACGAATCCTATCAATCACACTCACAATTATTTTTATACTCTTTTTAACTCATTACATAGTTATACAACTTTATCTCGTTCAACAATCAAGTAAATTTCACACATTCTCAAATTAATATGTTAACACATAATTATAACTCAATATCATCCTCAACATCGTCTAAACACAACTCACACATACTCAGAATAGTAGAGTTTCAATACTTCATATCATCATCATACACTACACGTATGGCTACACATAAGCATGACACTACAACATCACTCTAGTTCTGCTTATGGTACCCCATACCATCCTCCTGTCTCGTCACTCACAGTATCTTACAGTACCCCGTACTGTCCTCCAAACTCACTACTCAACATTATGTCACGGTACCTCGTACCGTTCGTCGACCTCATTGCTCAACACTCTCTCACGGTACCTCGTACCGTTCTCTGTTCTAACCACTCAACACTGTGTCACAATATCTCATACCATTCTCTGATCAAATCATGGTGCCTCGTACCATTTTCTGATTGCAATCCATCTCTTCTTTGACTCTAGCGGGTCTCCACTATGGTCTCGAGCCATATAGACTCACCGTCGCTCCTCTTTTTGTTTGAGTCACAATTGTCCCCACTACTCTAACCACAAGATGCTCGTTATGTGGTTCCACAGAAATATATGGTCTCAATCTGAACTACTCAATATGTGACCCCACAGAATATGTGGTCTCAATCACATTTACTCGTTATGTGGCCCCACAAAATATGTGGTCTCAACCATTTTGCTCGATATGTGGCCCATAAAATATATGGTCTCAACCACTTTGCTCGATATGTGGCCCCACAAAATATGTGGTCTCAACCACTTTGCTCGATATGTGGCCCCACAAAATATGTGGTCCCAACCACTTTGCTCGATATGTAGCCCCATAAAATATGTGATCTCAACCACATATATTAGGCAATTAACTCAATCTCTAGGCCAATAAGGCCTATATGAACCACTCTAGGTTCTCTCAATTATAACCACAAGGTACTCTTTATGTGGTTACTCAACTGTCATCTAACATCTCTGTCACAATTATCTCATTATGTGATGATTTCAAGTCACAACAACTCAATACTCAACATACCTATTTACAATCAGGTATAATAGGCATTCAATCACACACTCACCGTCTTTCTCAACTCATACTCTTTTGGCTATCTCAGCCATTCGTTTTGATCAATCATAAGTACTAGTTATGTGGTCCCACAAAATATGTGGTCTCAACCACAAAGTACTCGTACATAAAAATCTTGTCACATCTGTGAAACAACAAGCAATATATATACAATATCATAATTTATATATTTTCCACCATGTATATTCTCAATATACACACTTCTCCATGGTTGCTAAGTATTTGCCAAGCAACCACTTATAATCTCAATTATACATAATCACAAAGCACTCGTTATGTGATATGTAAAACTTTCCTCAAGTGGACACGATATTCTCATCTCGATGTCGGTTACTACACTTTATAATGACAATTCTCTAACACATGTAATTTCAATTGATCTGTTATGTATCCACATTTTCTACTACATGTATTATTACAATTTAATACACGCAACACTTTACAACGAACATGTTAAGTAAAGTTACTCACATACCTCATAGCAACAAAAGCACATCTCCTCGTTAGCTAAAACTTGCGTACTTTGGCTCTCAACTCTTGAGTGTAATCGAGTACACTCATATATCTCAACTCTTAACTCATGTTTGGCTTATGCTCATACTTTTTCTCATCGTCAGTTGGAAATTTTTTTTTTTGCATCAACCAGCATTTCAATTTATCTTCAACTGGAATTTCACCATCAGTCGGAAACTCATTTCATCATTAGCTGGAATCTCTCTATCAACTGGAATCTCATCTCATCATCCACTATTGGTCCAACCAGCTCTGACCAATTTCTCAACTCATCCTTCATCTGACTTCGTATCTGTATTTACACACAGAAAACAACAAATAATAATATAACAGAATAGTTATACTCAACTCATACACTAACATCTACTGTTGTATCTTTTCCAAGCATGTGATAGGGGCTCTCTCCTCCTTGGTTCAAGTCTAGGACTCTATACTCAAAGTCCTAGTTCACTTAAACCATGCTCTGATACCAACTTGTAACACCCGATTTCTCATACGAAGTACACCCAAAAATTTTCAAACAATTATACATTAAAATGGGTATACTTGTACTCAAATCACGGATCAAGATGTTATCATAAATTAATTACATCAAAAGGTCCTCACAATACATACCAGGCATTACAAATAATCTAATTCAACTAAAGGACAAGCTCTAAACTTGTCCGTATTTCTTTATCGCATGCCTTCCCCTATCACAGCTACAGATACCTGCAAAACAACACAACACTCAAGTGTAAGCTTATAAAGCTTAGTGAGTAAATCTCAATCACTCTCCATGAATCTTTATCGATAAATATCCTCGTCATTCTCTTTTGCTAATCTCATTATCAACATCCATCATCTCTTAACTCGGATACGATTATTTTTGTCATCTCTATTTATTTGGCAAAATGGTGAACAACATTTCAAATTTTGAAGGCTAGAGAAAAATTTTAAATGTTTGGTAAAAAATACATATTATCAAAATCTGAAATGACAAATTTCGCGGATTATAGTTTTTTCTGCAAATGCCCAAAATTAAACAGTTTGAGATCTACTACTAAAACCTGTTTAGTTTTGTGTTGGATTCGTGTTGTGTTTAGTATCTGTGTCAATAATTGTCACCAGTAAATTTGTGTCAATAATTGTCACCAGTAAATTTGGGACCAAATATGCGGCTTTAAAAATTAACCGCGACATTGTGCCAAAGAATGGTGGTTCATCACCGTGTTTAACAGGCAGTTCCGAAAGCGGCAAGCGGAGCGCGATGGAGAGTACCGTCAGTGACGGCGCCTCCACAGTGCTGCTGATGCAAAGGGAGGACTGTAAGCGCACTAAACATGATTCTGCTTTCTCGCAATGGAAGGTAATCTTCTCGATATATTAATTTGCTATAGATCTGGATTGCGAGCAACAATCACGAAACTACTTTTACTTTGAACTTCAATTTTGAATTGTAATCATCCACCAGTTAAGATTGTTCTCAGCTCCGATACAGTTTTATGCTTCCATTACTCTGTGTTTGTTGTTCTCAGTTCCGATATAGTTCTATCTACTTCCATATTTATAATCTGCTTGTGATGTCGATGCACCAATATCAAATTTGAGTCAAAGGCTGTCCTCTCACCTCCAAAGTTCGAGATCTCTATATACCTGTGTGATTTTTGTTGGTTTTGGATACGGAGAACAACTGCATAGTGATTTTAGTCCTTGGTTCTTGACTTCTTTCAGATTTTTTTCCATAATCCCTGAATGAACTTTGAACTTCAATTTGACATCTTGCCATCCATGATTCAAACTTCCAAGCACCACCTTAATTCAATTTGACACTTCCAAAACAAAATTAATCATATTTATGTATGTTAATTTCCAGATCCTTATTGGGCCTCGTGACTGGGATGATTATTTGTTGAGCAAAGAAGGCGCAGAGAGATACAGGACTCACAATCTTCCAAATTGTTCTTCTTGTCCAGGGCTTTACGAGCTTGGGATAGCTGTTCCGCTCCCACATACAGAATCACAAAATAGTAGCAAACCTATCCCCAAAAAGATCATTCCTGTTTATCTTGGACAAGCTGATAACGTTAGAACCAGACTTCAGCAATATGGCCGTGACGGTGCTCATTTGGAGAATGGATGGTCAAACAGAGAGCAAATTGACCGCAAAGTACTTGGATTGTTCTCTGACATTTTCTCTTATGGGTTTGGCATTGCATTTCGATGGGCTCCGGTAAGTAACATAATCTGATTCTAATTTTCTTCTTCTTAATTCTTATTGCTTCATGTTTGATTTGGATTTTACAGATGGATAGTAAGAAGGAAGCTGAGAAAAAAGAATCGCAGCTTTTAAAAACCTTCGATTACGCATGGAACCGAGGAATGAACGGGGAACGCCGCCCTGTTGACATCCATCAAAAGCTCACTGTTCCAAGTACTAAAAGGGTACCTCTGGTTTTCAATGGTCCAAAAAGAGTAGGTCTTAATTGCGACCCACCCACATTAGAAAACCGATCCAGCTTCTACACCAAACAAAAAGACACAAATACCCTTCCGGAAATATTAAAATTCAGTCGATCACGTCCTACATTAGTATCAAACGAGCGTGAAATAAACAACAGTGATGACCGAATATGTGGTGTGGGCTTAGGTCACGGATCTATATGTACCCGGCCTCCCGTTGAAGGAAGAAAGCGATGTGTTGACCACAAAGGGATGAAAGTCAACGCATCTGTAAAACTAAAACCTGGTTTGGTTACTAACGAGGACACGTGTCATGTTACTTGTGGGGTCACCCTATATAATGGTTGCATTTGTACAAGAGTGCCGGTTGCAGGGAGAAAACGATGTGAGGAACATAAAGGAATGAGAGTCGGTGAACCTAATTCAAGATCCGGTTCAGATTTTGTAATAGGGACATACTGGGATATGCAAAAGAGTTACCAAGGGCGCAGGGGCATAATGGTCAATTGGAAAAATGGTGCGGATTCCATGACTTGTGCAGCGGTTACACGTAATGGTTCCTTTTGTAGAAGGAAACCAGGTCAAAATAGCAAGTTTTGCTGGCAACATCATTAAATGAGGGACAAGATTAATGGGCGATTCTCGTGTAAAAGGTTTATGTACATAAATAAGCTTTGTGGGCTGCATTTGCAAGTTCTTGTATGTGTGTGTGTATGTGTAAAGGTGTGTTGCTTAGTTTGGTAATTGGAATAAAATGCTTGGGTTTGTTTGTGTAAACTCATGTCATCATTTAACAAATCTGAGTAAATAGTTTTTGTCATTCGAAATAAGATCTGTTAAAATGATAAAGTCATACATAAGTTCTAGTTTCGATAACTCGACAAAAGTTCGGTGCGTTTCCGGTCCTAGATTGACTTGTTGAATCTATTTGTATTTTCTTTTTAGCTAAACCTGATAAAATGACTAAAATATAATGCAAAACTACCAATTTGTAGGTAATGAACTAATATTACATGAAATTTAAAGTTAAATGACCATATTGTAAGAAAATAAAGTTTCACATAGACTTTGATGTTTTACTATTTACCAACAATGAAATAATATACAAACTGGTGTCGGATTGGGGAGTTAAAGTAATTTAAAACTAAACTTCGTACTTAAATGAGTTTTAGTGCTAGCTTGGAGTCTTTTGCATGATTCAACCTAAAGTGAAGCAATTTGATTAGGTAGGCCCATTTAGTTCTTTTGAAACTAGGTACATTTGTTCGTTTAGTTCAACGTGACAAAAAGATTAATACGAGTTATGTCCGAATCAAACTGTATGAATTAGTAATAAGGAAAATGTCAATATAGTCCTACGAACTTTCGGGTTTTGGTTTACAATGTTCGTTATCTTTCTTTTCTAGCTTTCTAGGGTCTTGATCATTGTTTTTACCAGCCAATATGGTCTCTTCACCCATTTTTCTTGGAAATGGAACTTCCCTAATAAGGGTATTTGGGTCAGCTTTCATGCACCGACTAGTCCCCCACTGCGAGCATGAGGCTTTGCTTCATATCCTGGAATCACTGCAAGCGAACATTCATGGCCAAAAAGGCTAAGTAGTATCAGGATTTGAATATGGGTAAATGAGTTACCACATTTTCCACATGCATTACCAAGTCACGACAACTTAAGTGGTACTTTTCACCCATTGTAATAACTTATAATGTCATATATAAACATAAAGCTTTTATCGAATCATCATTAGTTTCTTTTGGATTAACCACAAAAAATCCTTGATGCTTTCATAGTTTTACTAGCTCATACAATATTTTTGTTAATAATTTAATATAACAAACTTGTCGTATATCATATATAATTGCATATAAAGGCGAAAAAGGTAACAAGTTTATTATATTAAATTGTTTGAAAAGATAATGTTAAATGGAGTGATAAAAGATCATAAATAATGGGAATAATCGTGAAAATAACCATAAATAATGGAAATAAACGTCAAAAACAGTCTTATAATCAATTTTGAAAACATTATAAAAATTGACCATCATGTTTGGAATGCGATATTTTGGGATAAATCAATTTTTTCGGATTTACTTATATTACATCAAAAACATATTTTTCGGGAAAAATACCAAAATTCTCATATTAGACCGAGCATCGAAGATAGAAAAAAAAAAAAAAAAAGTTATTCCAAAATTTCAAAAACTGGTCTAATATTCAAAATTTCGAGAAAATATAGCGGGTTTTTACTAAAGTTAACAAAAAAGTTATAAAAACATAACAAAAATAGAGCATAAGATATAAATGTATAACATACGTTATTTAATTGAAAAACGAGGATAGTAACCATTTGGATTTTTGAGTCTAGAGAATTTTTTAAACGTGTTTGGCGAATTGAGAAAAAAATACATATCGTATATTATTCATATATAATGTTGTATTTTTATAGTGAACTTTTCTTTTTAATAAAATAATTAGGGGGTAATATCCCGCACGATGTTATGGGGTTTGTAAACAAAGTTTATAAAAACGAAAAAAAAATCCTTAAAATACGCAAAAAAACAAATATCGAAAATGTATTTTTTTTAATGCATAAAAACGAAAAGTCGTAAATAAAAGTTTAGCAAAACCTCTAAAAGAAGATTATATCAAATTCATAAAACGGTGTATAAATATGAAAATCTTAATAAAATCATGCATAAAAAGATAAATGCAAAAAATATGAAAAATAACTCTGTAAAAATTGTGTGTGTCAAAAAAATCTATCATTTAAAAATGATTTCGTATGAGAAAACTTAACTTTTTGGGAAAATTCTATAAACACAGTTTGATGAATTTGTAAAAATAAAACTTGTAAAAATATAAAATACGTTTGACAAACTTTCTAAAAAAATATGTTGCTAATAACATAAAAACAATGTTGTAAATAAAAGTCGGAAAAATTTGTAACAAACGATTGTACCAAATTCATAAAAAGATGTATAAACGAGAAAATATTAATAATAAATTTGTTGAATAAGTTCTTTCATTTTACGAAATTTTTATTTTTTTTATCAATTATTAAAGTAATAATTTACGAAACCTAATAAAAAGTTATTTTTTTACGGAGAAGAGACTGTATTAATAAAATATCAACATAAAATTTGAAACTAAATTTGTAAAAGATAAATAAAGATTACAAAAAACTGTAAAGAGAATAAATTGATGGAAGCAAATTCTTAAAAAAGAAAAATAAATGTTGGTTACCAATTGTAAAAAGAATAAGAACTGCGGATCAAAATTGTAAATAATAAATGGTTATCAAAATTTTAAATAACATAAAAATCCAGCTAAAAGTGGAAAATAAATGTAAATAATAAAAGGTGGTCAAAATTGTAAATAGCATAAAAATAAGTAGATAAACAAAAGTTAAATGCGGATGGATGTCGTTCAAAAAAAAGATGCGGATGGATGTAGCAAGATTCGAAACTCCTGCCCTCTAAGGGGAGGCGGAGTACGCAGCCGGTTAGCGAAAGATTGGCATCGGGATGGGGCGGTACCGCTGCCCCCTAGGTTGCGGTTTCCAGCGGGTTCGAGCAGGCGGGTTGAGGATTCAGGTGGTGAAGCCGGGTGAACCACTCTTTATTAAAAAAAACTTTTAATCTATCAAAAATTATCCTCCCCTCATCCCTATAAATACCACCTTTTCACTCCTCAAAAATCACATCTTCACCCTTCTTTCTTACTCTAATTTTCTCTCTAAAAAACCCTTTGCCCTCTATTTTATAAAAAACACTTTTTTTTTTATAAAATGGATTCAAATCGTGGTAAATCCAAGCGATGCGGTTCCTCACAAAGCAGAAACCGTCAAGATCTTCCACTAACCCTATCCCCACACCTTCAGAATTACACACAATATCCTCAATACTAACAAAACTTTTCACAATACCCAAACCAGTTCCAAAAATACCCAACCCAGTTACAACAATACCCCAACCAGTTCCAATAAAGCCCCAACCCATTCAGGGGCAGTGGGGATGTGGATGTTTTATAGGCCACACATTCAGAGTACCGGAAAATCCATGGGGCCTCTTTCGCACATATGGGGACATGAGAAATACTAAGAGACCATGCCAAATAGCAAACAGTCAATGAAATGGGGATGCATTCCCCAGATAATTCCGCCAAACGAAGCAAGACATCCGACTCCAACCATTTCACCAACTCTCCTTCCGATGCACACTTTTCACCTCATCCAGTCGATCTTGACGAAGGCAATGAACCTTCCCCACAATCATCAACACATTCCCAACAAAGAAAAGGGAAAAATGTGGTTGGATCTTCATCAATGCCTGAGGGATATCAAACCATCGTGGATAAGATATCCGAACTGGCAAAGACTACTGAGGTTGAATCGTAGAAGAAAGACACCCTTCGTGCAAAGAAAATGGTTGTTCTGCCTACACAAGAGGAGGAATCGAAGAGGAAATCAGCCCTCGTTGAGCAAGAGATAGCAGAGCTCAAATGAGCACGTGAACAAAAGATTTAAAATTCTTCCTTCGCCCCCATGACCATTTGACCAGACCTCAGACCTCAACTGGCATTGGTTCTTGGGAAAAAACAGCAAATTGCACAGATGTACGGGTGAGAATTTTAGTATTTTTTTCATATTTAGGATTTTTTTATCGTTTTAGGATTTATTTTCCATATTTAGGTTTTTTTTTAAATCTTGTAACGGTGTGATTTTTAATTTAATGTTATTTGACTTTTTATTTTATTTTTAGTGCATTTTAATATTATTTGAATCATTAAATTAAATCTTAAATTAATTTTTTTAATTTAATTAATTAATTTAAAAATCAAAAATCTGATGTGGGTTTAGTGTGTACTGGTTCGATGGGTGAAAGATGGGAAAAGATAGAAGTGGCGAATGGGTTTAATGAGATGAGAGGGAACTACTCCCCCCATCCTAAGATAAAAAAGCTACAATCATTACACCTCACCAACTAAGATACAACATATTTGTGTTTTAAATGCTACAGTAAAAATATAAAAATATAATCACTATGTAACGCGTGAAAGACACTCTTTGGTAAGTGTGTAAGGATATAATTTGAGAGACCATAAACACATACAAAAACGACTTACATTTAAGGGGGTGTTTGTAATTGATTTTTGAACCTCAAAAATGTTTTTTAGAAAAAAGTATTTATTAACTTATAATTTTGGTAAAATTGTTTTTAAAAAAGTATTTAGATTAATTTTTGTGGTATCAAAAGTAAATAAGTTATTTTTTTTAAAAGTGTTTAACTTAGCTTTTTCTTGTGAAATACTAAAAATGACATGTTTTTAACATTTTTTGGCTTAGCTTTTACATGTAAAGTGATGATGGAGACATAAACTACAAGTTATGTAAAATTGTTGCGTTTGAAGGGTATTTAATGATAAAATTATAGTCTTTAAACTTTAAAAAGTCATAAATTGTTTCGAAAAGTCAGGATTTTGTAATTTGTTGAAACTTCTTTTTTGAAGTCTTATAAAAAGTTATTTTAAAATGTATTTTACTATTTTTAATATTGCCAAATATTTTTTTAACTTATTAATTTTTCAGAAAACCAATAAACCGATAAATTGTTTTGAAACGTAAAACACCCCTAAATCGTCATTCATGCCACGATAAATTGTTTTGAAACGTAAAACACCCGTAAATCGTTATCCATGTCATGTTACTCTCAAGAAAAGTGAAAGGGAATTTGTTAAAGTGAAAACGGGAAAACCATGGAATAGTTTTGGGACCATTTATGCATTTTAAAAAGTAACTGCGTCGCTTTGCCAAAGGGAAGTGATTCGTACACAACAATTCATATTTAAGGAGTGTTGTACATTATGCATAAAAATGTTAAATTGTTGTGTATGGAGAAAAATTGTTGTATACGGATCACTCCCTATCTAAAAGGATGTGATTCTTTAGTTTAAGAAATTGATTCATACGATTGATGCATAACAACCTTATATCTATTCTATAAGTAAATAAAAAATATATTATATGTTGATGAATCAATTTCTTGAATGGAAAAATCACATTCATATCCGAAAAGTTCATGAGAGCATAATAAATGTGTGAAAATGAAGGTTTTAAGTTGCGCGTTGCAGCAGGAGTTAAGCCATACTTTTTGTGAAAATTGATTTTATAGAGAGCGAGAGAGAGAGAGAGAGAGAGAGAAGTGTGTGTGCGTGTGTCTGACAAAAACTTATTTAGCAATGTTTTGTGTTTTGCCCACTCACATACTCGACAAAGTTATACATACACAAATACACAGTCACATGAAAACACAAACAGTCACACACAACCACAAACACTTACACAGTTACAGTGTTGTATTTTGAAAATCACACTAACTATATCAAGACATAATTTTACAGTAGGATTAAAAATAACTACAAATAAAAATGGCATATTGTCTTGTGAAAACGAATATGAAAAAGGAACTAATTTTTATATGTTTTCACAGCACACATACATGAAAATGAATATGTAAAAAATTAGAAAACTATTTTGAGAAAAAAAACTTTTAAAAAGGAAAAATCTAAGTAAGATTATGCATTAAACCGAATATGTAAAAATAGTAATTTTGTAAAAGAAATCAATTTTGTAAAAACGAATCCGTAAAAGCATAGTTGTAAAAAATGTATAAAAAAAGTTGAAAAAAAATATTTATCAAAACAAACCAAGTTTTAGAAAACATATATAAATAAAGTTGGATAGTTTGGACTAAATTCGAGAAGATTTTAAAAATAGGGATGAAAATGAAATTTCTGAAAGTTGGATGACGTTGCCATGGGTTCGAATTCGGGGGAAAAAAATTAAAAGCATGGATTATTTCTATAATTGTTTTACATATGGACAATTTCTATCTATTTAAAAACTCTAGGAATCAAAAAGAAAAAATATTGTAGTTGGTGTACCCTTATATACAATAGACAAATATTCATATAATGTTATAGTATAAAATTTGTTCAAATTTAAATAGTTGTAACTATTTATCCTTATAGGATCAACAAATACCCTGGAAGAAGGTCATGACGTCCCAGTGTATCACACATGACATTTGTATGTATGAAAACTAAGTATCTGTAAGGAGTTTATGTATCAAAAATGCAAAAATAGTTTATGAAAAGGTCTGTTAATAAGTTGCTCAACTCTTCTATCATGTTAGTATATGCTCAAGGAGAGAACGTGCCCGCAATTCTATTACCCTTTCCTGTTCATTAATCATAGCTTGGGTTAACTAAGCATCCATTAATGTGGTCCAAACGAACTTGATCATGGCTAAACATAACAAAAGGCAAACATCATAAAAAATAGTAAACATAACAAAAAATAAACATAAGAAACAGTAAACATGTAGCAAACATTAAACATGAAACAAACAGTAAACATTAAACATCAAGTGTCAAAGTCAAATACTACAAAACATGCATAATAAACTAAATAGACATATTAATTTCATTGTTCGAATACGACAAATATTCACTCCACATTTCATTTGCTATTGATTCTCCTATTTGTTCCACTCTATCATCCATGTCTCTTGTGGCATGACGTTCTTAATCTTGTGTAACATTTAACACCTCACGTCTCATTTCTTCTTCATGTTCCAAATCACAATCTTCTTCAAGAAAAAAAATTGTGAAGGATACAACAAGCCAAAATTTATTGTGATTTACTTTCACATGAGTAAAACGGCTCAGTGGCACTTCTAATTATAGGAAACCTTTTCTTCAATAGTCCAAAGCGCGTTCTATAGAGTTCCTTAATGATGCATGACGAGGGTTAAATAATTCACGAGGATTTTGAGGTGTTCGAGTCAAATACTCCTTTAAATGGTACCTAACACATGTAAGGAGCTATGAGTGTACTTTTAAGGGTAGACCTCCGTCAACTAAATAATATTTACCATATGGAATAACTAGCTTATCTTCTCTAGCCACTGCATCTTTGTACTCTTGAATCAAAAGTTGTGCCTTACCATCCACTCAATACATATGTGAACTTCAAATCGAACGAACAAGCAACTAATACGTTTATGGTTGGATATCCTTTACGACCACGATATATTGAGGCATCTTTACTAGGAACTTTAACATGAAAGTGGGTCCCATAAATTGTCCCTATGCAATCCTTAAAATGGGCAAAAAAACAATTTTCGCTTGGATTTCTTTTAAGGCAGTGTTGCATCTGGGTTGGATAATATACCAATCTTCTAATGATAGAACTGCATCAAGAACTCTATGAAAATGTCTACTTGTGGCTAATCCGGAACGCTGATAAAACCACGATACGAAACAATTTGTTAAAATAATTTCCAACTATATGCAAAAATCTAGCAACTTGTTCTTCAACTGTCATACGCTGTCATACGCTGAGTAGATCGAATACCACCATGAATCATTAACTTGTCACATAATATCTTAAAGGCATTCTCACTCATACGAATAAGTTCTTGACATGAAAGGTCAAGCAACATTTTTTCTCACACGTGTCGTCTACGTAACATCTCTTCTCAAATAATACGTTTTACAAGGTTCCTTTTTTGAAATCTACGACGTGCAATAAGAAGGGCAACTAAACAAACCAAGTGAATGGAAGTCAAATGTTGACTTTGTGCCATAATAATAGAGGTATCTTGCAACATATTATGTGGATGATTATTGGACACACACAATCAAAATAATACCAACAATTTTCTACATGTATGTATAACATCAATTTTTTTAGGTTTGAAGTATTATGGAGATGAAGGTATCTATCTAATATTGCCGCAAAATTTTCTAATTTCCGAAAAAAATACGGTATTAATAGTTACATGTCGTATTAATAGTTACATGTAGCTTACACTACATTAGTTAATTAGTTGCAACTAGATAAGAAGTATTATCCTTAATTGCAAATTATAGCAATATATTATAATCTTATCAGCAATACTATAACCTTATTACCAATTGTTATGGTTTGATTTTAATGATGGTGGTGTTGTTTTCATTTATTAAATAAATGGTTAAGGTCGTCATTTAACTTTTTGATTTGTGCTCATTTGGTCACTTAACTTTATTTAAGTTCTAAAAGCTCACCTAACTTTTTATTTATTTTCGAAATGGTTACTATGACCGATTATAACCCTTATTTATATAACTAAAATATATACTAATATAGAAAATGTAATTAATCTTACATTAAAATGTTAAGGATTGACTTTAGATATAGCTTATATATTTACAACCATAAGAATGTGAGTTTAGTTAAACCATTAGAGTAGTTTGTATAACAGAATATGTTATTCTATTTTGAGAAAAAAAAATTATACCAAAGCACGTTCTATAGAAGCCTAGCTAAGGAACCCATCAATCAAACACCTAGTATAGGAACCCATCAATTAAAATACTAGCCTTTTTCCTCTTGAGAAAGTTATATAGTTTTGCTATTGTCCAACTGTAACAAGTACAAGGTACTTAATAAAACTGTGATGAAAAATAGCATCCTATCTTTAATCAAAGCATGCTCTATAGAGGCCCCCATCCATTCCAGATACAACTAAGCGGATTCAAATTGAAGCAAACAATGCACCAAGAAAAAGAAACACTAATCAAAAGTAAAGTCAAGAACACAGTGGAAGAAAATAGTCACGGAAAAAGAAAGAACATACCGATGATGGGGTTACATCGCTGCAATGGCAGGGCTATTGGGCTGTGATAGTGGGGTTGGGACACTCTGATGGCCAATAGAGGAGAAACTGAAATAGAAACGAGGGGAAAACGATACATTTGTCTTTAGTAAATGATGAACGTGAAGAAGCAAGAAGGATAAATTAGTAATTTTGCATGCTTTCCCTTCCTAACCCGCCCAAAAGTGGGCGGATGGAGTTCATATGGTTTTCACCTCCCTTCCCCTTCCATCCCATCCTCTTCCTTCTGTAAAAGAAATCTTGAGAGCACGTTTGATACTTCGTTCTATTCCTTTTACTGCCATTTCGCTCTTTAAGTAAACTTAAGAACACAGTGTTAATGAGTCATCCTCGTTTTGTAATTTTATGTCTAACATCTTAGATTTTTCTTCAAAACCTCCCAAGTAATTTAGATATTCGATGTGACATCTAACAAAAATTCATTAAATTCCTTATATTCAAATGAATATTTGACGCCATTTATTTTCGGCCTTTTGTCATAAAAGTCCTCAAGTTTTTCGTAAATGTTCGATTTTGTCCTTCTATGAATTTTATGTTCACTAAAGCCTAAAATTTGCAAACTTTTTTCCATCCTTGTCCCTGAAACCTTTGATAACAGGTTTCCAGGTTACCTTGAATGTATTTTTGCATAGAAGTCCTTGAGTTTTTGGAAAATGTTCGGTTTTGTCCTCCAACACCGCCACCACCCACCACCACCACCCACAACCACTACAGTGGAAATGGTGGTGGTGGTGGTGGTGGTGGGTGGTGGCAATATTGGAGGGCAAAACTAAACATTTTCGACAAACTTAAGGACTTCTATGCGAAATTAAATTTGTAACGCCCGGATTCTCATACAAAGTACACCCAAAAATTTTCAAACAATTTACACATCAAAATGGGTATACTTGTAATCAAAGCACGGATCAAGATGTTATCATCACAATAATTACATAAAAGGTCCTTACAATCTTAACCAGTCATTACAAATAAATCTACTTCAATTAAAAGACAGGCTCTAAGTTGTCCATCTTTCTTTATCACATGCCTTCCCCTATCACTGCTACAGATACCTGCAAAACAACAAACAACTCAAGTGTAAGCTTATAAAGCTTAGTGACAAATCTCAATCATACTCCACAATCTCTTTTAGTAAACTCTCTTCTCATTCTTCTTTTTGCTAGTCTCATTAGCAATATTCATTCTCTCTAAACTCTGAAACCTGCAAACATATTAGCTTTACAAACACCAGCTAATTAGTAGTAATATCAACTCAATAAATAAGTATCTCAACTGATACTACTCATAAACTCAATCCTACATACTCGTATACACTCATTTCACTGTTAATTATGCTCAAATATAACAGTTATCATGGTTGTAGCAATCAAACTCAAAGACTCTTTAAGTCACTCACTCTAGCATATACTCTGATCTTATGCTCAAGTATAGACTATAACTCGTCTCTTGTTATCCACAATTAACATAACCACTTTAACTCTAAGCTACCGCAATATCAATACAACACACATATATGTACAACATATGTATTAACTCAATCTCTATGATTATCTCAGTCATTCAGTATATTCATTCAAACCAAGTACTCGTATATAACAGTAAATTCTAAACCTTGTTTAACTCATACAACTTAGTATCTCAACCAATTAACATGTACCATAATTCAATTTAGATATAGTCAAACTATATATAATGAATTATAACTACTCACCTAATATCGGCTTGGTACGTGGAACTCCCAATTTGCGCGTACCGGGCATCTGTTCGCTAGACTTGGTTATATCACCATAGTCTAAATCAATTCTTCAACATCCACAATCATCTCAATATCATCTATCTCAAAGATGTATCAATCAAAAGAGGAAAAAGGAGTATAAACGGTAAATATCAACTCAATATTTACCGAAATCCCCAATTCCGCGGTTCTACTCATTCAACCGTAGAAACTCGACAATACTCTCACCAATAACTCTAAAGGCATCCACTAACAATCTACTATCAACATATATAACAATATATAACGAAATCACGAAATCAAAGTTAGGGTTTCAAAAATCCCAAACCGAAGAAATCACTCACCTCGACGAATTAGGAAGCAAGAACGCGTGTAAGGGATTAGATCCGCATCTCCCCATGTTTCCCTACGATTCACCAGCTTCAATTTGACCCAAAATCGCCATTTGGAGCTCTCAAGGTCGAAAAGGAAATGTTTTTCCCGTAATGAGGATTTCTGCACATTTAAAGGGTCTGTCAGATCCACACGACCCCGTGTGGATTCTACACGACCCCGTGTGGATCCACCTCTTCTATTATTTGCTACTGCACGATTCTACACGACCCCGTGTAGAATCTACACGACCCGTGCAAGTCTGGAACTCAATTTTGGCTCACTGCATGATTCTACACGACCCCGTGTGGAATCTACACGCCCCCGTGTGAATCTGGAATTTCACTTGGTTTTTCGATCGTAACTTTCTCGTTTCTTATCCGTTTTTAACAATCCTTATATGCTTAGAAAGCTAAGGAAAAGTTCTACAACTTGATTAGGCTAATTATAACTTTAGATTAACACATCTCTATACAACTCATATGTAAGACCACACCGGTTATAAGGTAATAACTCTACTTACCTTAGTAAGCATCTCAAAATGAAAATGGGTCTTACAAGTTCTCTCCTCCTTCAAAAGATTCCGTCCTCGGAATCTCTTAGAATATGTATGGTCTATACAACCATCTCACCACCTCAATCACACATCACTTACGATAATGATATTATCCTTTCGTCATCTCATATGACATGTACATATTGACATATCTCATTTACTCATAATATAATTAACGTCCGTCATCAGTCTCATAAGATGATCTCTATAGCTATATTGGCTATCATTATTGCCACGTAGGCAAGTACTCACTCTTTTATAGCGCACCCTTCGTTGTAGCTTCGTCGACATCAAAGTATCTCACCTTACTCCTCAAGTGATACTCCAATCACTATCATTATTTGCATACATTCATATTTATGACTCACATCGAGCCACATTCTCATTGTACCATCCTTCAATAAGGAAAACGGTCCCACTGATTCCAATACTCATTCTCTCTCAATTTACTCCTCTAATTGCAACCTGTCAATTATTGACTCCTCATCAACACAACTCATGAATATTAGAAACTATCTCGAGTTTCATTCACGTCTCCTCTAATTTGGTTTTTAACCTTCGACCCTTTGATCACATGAGACTCCTTTCAGTTGTCTTATCACTACA
The DNA here is from genome assembly GCA_023525715.1 of Cichorium intybus. Classification (NCBI taxonomy): domain Eukaryota; kingdom Viridiplantae; phylum Streptophyta; class Magnoliopsida; order Asterales; family Asteraceae; genus Cichorium; species Cichorium intybus. Next base: position 46,420,333 of record CM042009.1, read on the forward strand.
ACTGATTATTACTTCTCTGAAAGCTCATTTATCTCTACTCCCACCTCAGCACACATATTAGGTTTTTACCCAATATTCAACTAACAATCCTCCACCAAAATGGCTCCTTTTCATATCAGTTCAACAACATACCTCATGTTGTTTCTCTCGATTACTCACTCATTATATCCTCTCTTATGTGGACAACCCACATCACATTCTCACTAAATCATTAGCTCTATCAAACTCAATAAATTATTATCCAATAAATTTTTAACACAACCGCATATATTCCTCCTGACATACCATCAGTAAGAATTTTTCCTCTCACCACTTCTCCGTCATTATCACCGCAATCTCTAATTCATCCGTATGACACCCATAGGTCATACTTATGGCTCACTGAAATCTCTGCACATGACTCAATAATAACATCTGACACCGCAATCTCTACGGTCAGATCATATCTCATCTCCCAACTGACTCGTTAATCTCAATAAATAATTCAATATTATTATAACAAAATCTATTATCTATCATCTCATACGAATAAATAGTTTTATTATCTCGACATTCACACATTTCCCTCATTGGCAGTAATTGGTTTGATTGCTAAGGAACGAATCCTATCAATCACAATCATGATTACTTTCCTCTTCTTTTTAACTCATATCTTCTTATCATGTATTTATAAAATTTTATTTCATTCAATATGAAAGAAACCTCACACATTCTTAACACGACCAAATAACAAATGCTCTTACTCAGAGCAACATTTCTCAACAGTATTACTCACTGTATTATCTCACAGTACTCTCATACTGTTACTCCGCCTCTGATTCGTCCTCTTTTTAACCCATAAAGTCTCAAACTGTATAGGTTCACATCTATACCATACATATCCACACTCAAGGATAGTGCAATCTCAACACTCTATATCTCTACACAGTACATACTTGTTTACACACAAGCACAACATTATAACACCACTCTGCCTCAGCTCTTGATACCCCGTACCATCCTTTGTCTCATCATTCAACACTGTTTTATAGTACCTCGTACTGTTCTCCAAACTCGTCATTCATCGCTATCTCACGGTACTTCGTACCATCCTCTAACCAGATCATGGTACCTCGTACCATTCTCCGATTTTAATCCATCTTCTATTTGACTCTAGCGGGTCTCCGCTACGGTCTCAAGTCATATAGACTCACTATCACTCCTCCTTTTGTCTGTGTCACAACAGTCTTCACTACTCTAACCACAAGGTACTCGTTATGTGGTTCCACAGAAGTATATGATCTCAACCTCAACTAGTCAATACATGGCCCCACAGAATGTGTGGTCTCAACCACGTTTACTCAATATGTAACCCCACTGAATATGTGGTCTCAATCACATTTACTCAATATGTGACCTCACTGAATATGTGGTCTCAATCACATTTACTCAATATGTGACCCCACTGAATATGTGGTCTCAATCACATTTACTCAATATGTGACCCCACTGAATATGTGGTCTCAATCACATTTACTCAATATGTGACCCCACTGAATATGTGGTCTCAATCACATTTACTCAATATGTGACCCCACTGAATATGTGGTCTCAATCACATTTACTCAATATGTGACCCCACTGAATATGTGGTCTCAATCACATTTACTCAATATGTGACCCCACTGAATATGTGGTCTCAATCACATTTACTCAATATGTGACCCCACTGAATATGTGGTCTCAATCACATTTATTAGGTAATTAACCCAATCTCTAGGCCAATTAGGCCTACTTGAACCACTCTAGGTTCTCTCAATTATAACCACAAGGTACTCTTTATGTGGTTACTCGAGTGTCCTCTGACAACTCTGTCACAAATATCTCATTATGTGACAACTCTAAACTACACAATTCATCTCTCAGCATGTCAACTCATAATCAGTTATTGTGTGCAATCAACTACACACTCATTGTCTTCCTCAACTCATACTCTTTTGGCTATCTCAACCATTCATTGTGATCATTCATAAGTACTAGTTATGTGGCCCCACAGAACATGTGGTCTCAACCACACAGTACTCGTACACAGAAATCTCGTCACATCTGTGAAACAACAAGTAATATATATATATATATATATATATATATATATATATATATATATATATATATATATATATATATATATATATATATATATATATATATATATATATATATACCATATCATACTTTATATATTTCTTACCATGTATATGCTTATTTTACACATTTCTCCATGGTTGCTAAGTACTCGTCAAGCAACCACTTATAATCTCGGTTATACATAATCACAAAGCACTCGTTATGTGATATGTAAATCTTACCTCAAATGGACATGAGATTCTCATCTCAATGCCAATTACTACACTTTATAACCAAAATTTTCTAACACATGTACTTTCAATTGATCTTTTATGTGTCCAAACATTTCACACATATTCTACTACATGTATTATTAACAATTAAACATTTGCAACACGTTACAACTAACATGTTAAGTAAAATTACTTACATACCTCATAGCAACAAATCTTATCTTCTCATTAGCTGAAACTCGCATACTTCGGATCTCAACTCTTGAGTGTACTCGACTACACTCACATGTCTCAACTCCTAGCTCATGCTCAACTTATGCTCATACTCTTTCTCATTATCTGTTGAAATTTTTCCTCATCCGGAATCTCATCTCATCATTAGCTGGAATATCGCAATCAGCTGCAATCTCATCTCAATTAGTATCTCATCTCGCATTCAGTTGACATCTCATTATCAACTGAAGTTCTTGTCTCCTCGTTAGCTGATATCTCATATCGGCTAAAATCTCATCTCATCATCCACTATTGGTCCAACTAGCTCTGACCAATTCATCAAATCGTCCTTATCTGTCTCCATATCTATATTCACACACAGAATATAACAAATAATAAATATAACAGAAAAGTTATACTCAACTAATACGCTCACATCTGTAGCAATATCTTTTCCAAGCATGTGATAGGGGGGGTCTTTCTCTTCTCGGTTTAAGTCTAGGACTCTACACTCAAAGACCTAGTTCACTTAAACCATGCTCTGATACCAACTTGTAACGCCCGGATTCTCATACAAAGTACACCCAAAAATTTTCAAACAATTTACACATCAAAATGGGTATACTTGTAATCAAAGCACGGATCAAGATGTTATCATCACAATAATTACATAAAAGGTCCTTACAATCTTAACCAGTCATTACAAATAAATCTACTTCAATTAAAAGACAGGCTCTAAGTTGTCCATCTTTCTTTATCACATGCCTTCCCCTATCACTGCTACAGATACCTGCAAAACAACAAACAACTCAAGTGTAAGCTTATAAAGCTTAGTGAGAAATCTCAATCATACTCCACAATCTCTTTTAGTAAACTATCTTCTCATTCTTCTTTTTGCTAGTCTCATTAGCAATATTCATTCTCTCTAAACTCTGAAACCTGCAAACATATTAGCTTTACAAACACCAGCTAATTAGTAGTAATATCAACTCAATAAATAAGTATCTCAACTGATACTACTCATAAACTCAATCCTACATACTCGTATACACTCATTTCACTGTTAATTATGCTCAAATATAACAGTTATCATGGTTGTAGCAATCAAACTCAAAGACTCTTTAAGTCACTCACTCTAGCATATACTCTGATCTTATGCTCAAGTATAGACTATAACTCGTCTCTTGTTATCCACAATTAACATAACCACTTTAACTCTAAGCTACCGCAATATCAATACTGTTGGATTAGGTGTCTAAGCCATGACTTGTAATTGAACTTTTATCTTATGGTTAAAAGCAAAGTCCATTTGGGTTGCCCTCATGGGTGGAGGAAAGATAGTTCAGTAGAGAGAATAGTTGATTTATTAATTGTATAATAAATCAATAGAAAATATATATATGGTTTATTAATATATTTAAGTGCTAATATATTAATTAGAAACTATATTAATTAATTGAGATTTAATCTAGAATTAATTGGATTTAATTTGGAGATTAAATTAATTAATTAAAAGGTGCAGGGACTGGTTTGGCATTTATTCAATAGTTGAATAACTGGCCAGGAAAAACCAGGGACCAAATGTGGCGCCAACTTGGAGGCTCCTCCAAGGGTTTGGCGAAACCCTAATTAGGGTTTGGTAAGCCTGGTCCAAGTGGTCAAAAGCCTTGTCCAATTGGAGGCTCCTTAGGGTTTCAGGTGTAACCCTAGGAGGCTATAAAAGGAACCCCCTGGCACCTCATTTACACGCCACCTCTCTCTGGATTTACTCTGCTGGACTGATTCTTCCATCCCCTGGGTGTGACTTTCATCTGAGGCAGGATACTTTTGCTGCTGCTTAAAAGGATCATAAGATCAAAGGTTGGTTTTTCTTGATTCTTCTTTAGAATTGAATTGTATCCTTTAGGTTCTTAGTTCTAATCTTCATAGAAGAAAACATAGATCAATATTAGGGTTGCATGTGAACCTTAGGTTATTTTGTGTTCATTGATTGCATAGAAACCCTTCAGTGGTATCAGAGCTAGCTTGTTTTCTTGTGTTTGATTATGAACTGCTTGAACTGTTTTGTGCCTTAGGGTTTTTTGCGAAAATAAACCCTTGGGAAGAGGCTAAAATCGATCCCAAGGCTAGGGTTTCCTAACCCTAGCCGCCACCCTCCTTGGTCCCTTCCTTGATTGCTTGATTTGCTTGCCTTATTTGTGTGTTGTTATTTTTGGTAACTAAATCAATTAAAATAACTTGAACCCTTTTATTTGGCATGTGAATTTCGAAATTCATGGGACCATTACAGGTTAATTAATTTGATTAATTGGTAATCTGTAACCTAGATTTAATTAGTTTAATTAAATTGTTTAATTAAAAGACCAATTAAATTTATTAATGATTTAATTTAAATTTTCGAAAATTATGAATTAATTTGAGAAAATTCTTAGAAAATTAAATCTAAAATATTTTAAAGAGTTTAAAATATATCTTATATATTTATGATTAAAAGTTAATTATTTATATATAAGAAAATTGGTTAGTCTTACCGCTAGTAAGCCTCATTCACAAAACTGTCCTATAAAGAGGGTATAAGGCGACTGACTATAAAATGTTAGTCTAATGGGTATCTACTCTTACCCACCGCTCTCCTGGTCAGTCGAGTGTCGTTAGCTGAACGGGTATGATAGAACCGCTAAGCCTCTTAAAAGTATAATGCTATAATTGAAAGTACTAGAACCCTAAAACAAATCCCAATCTAGTTACTTTAGGAAAATGTGAATTTGATGCTACCCCATGAAATTGCACATTGCACTTTATGAAACGTTGGTGGAGCGTGTGTGGTTTACCGGCACACCAATAGGGGTTTATAAAGAGTGGCAATGGGTGTCTCGGGTGTTATCATTGTTGATGGAGCGTGTGTGGTTTACCGGCACATCAATTTGAGATGATAATGGATCCCGAGAGCACCAAGCTAATTTGCATGGTTATTCACACCCGGTTTGTGATCCTCGGCATCCCAGTCACAAACGGTGGGGCATATCCGAGATTAAACATGCTATTGAACAGTTCAAAAAAATCTCATAAGAAACTAGGAATTCCATTTATAATAAGATTATTTTTTCCGCGGTGGAATCGGCTGAATCGTCATTCGCCTACCTTTATAAAATTTGCTTATAGATTACGGCATCCCTCTTCTATGTTGCAAATTGTTATAGTTGGATCCTAGCCTTATTTTATATTGGGTTATTATAAGGACCGACTAGTATCTAATTAAACTTACCTTCTTTTATAGATGTCTTCTGCTGATCAATCCGCTCCCCAATCAAACTCCAGTGTTCCCTCAATCCTCTCACTATGTTCCAGGGTTCAATTGAACGGGACAAACTATAATGACTGGATTAGAAACATCAAGATGGCTCTGAGGTATGAGAACAAAGAGTATGTTCTCGAGACCGAGCTTGTCGATGTCGACCCCGAAACTGCTACTCCCGAGGAAATTGCCTCGTACCAAAAACATACTGATGATGCAACCAAAGTGGCCTGCATCATGATCGCCACAATGAACCCCGAATTGCAGAGAATATACGAAGACTACTGGCCCTATGAGATGCACAAGGAGCTAGCGGAAAAGTTCCGCAAGCAAGAGCGCATCGAAAGGTGCGAAATGGTCAAGGACTTCACGAACAGCAAACCCAAAGATGGAGAGTCCATCTGCACTCATGTGCAAAGAATGCAAGGTTACGTGGAGCGGCTTAGAAAGCTTGCGATGCCTGTACCGGAACAGTTGGCCGTTGACATAGTGCTTAACTCGTTGCCGAGTTCTTATGACCAGTTCAGGCTGGCTTATCATTTGAACAACAATCAGGCTAATATGGCTGAGTTGCATCGCATGCTTCGAGTAGCTGAAGACGGGATGAAGGGTAAAAGTGTACCCTCGGTTAATCAGCCCGTTCTAGCCATTGGAAGTGGCAAAGGAAAGAAAAGGAAGGGCCCTCCTAAGCAAAATTGGAGGGAAAAGGTTCAGGTCGGGTCATCCAGTAATGGCTCAAGAACCAAGACTTCCCAAATTCCTTGTGTAGCCAACCCCGATGAAGCCAACTATTTTTACTGCAAAGAGAAGGGCCATTGGAAGAGAAGCTGCCCAAAATACTTGCAGGATGTCAAGGATGGGAAAGTAAAGCCATCGACAGCAGGTATATACACTATCTCTAAAAACTCACCATCTTCTAATTCTTGGGTCCTTGATACAGGATGTGGTTTTCACATTTGTTCTGATATGCAGGGCCTAAAGGAAAGCAGGGAGGTGGAGCACGGTAGACTGAACTTGATCATGGGCAATAGGAGATCGTCCCCTGTTACCAAGATTGGAGTTTATAGTTTAGTGCTTAGTAGTGAAGTTTGTTTAGATTTATTAGATTGTTGCTATTCGCCAGAAATGGCAAGAAATATTATTTCATTTCACGCATTATTCAGACAAGGATTTCATTTTTCTTTTGATAATAATATTGGATCTATTTCTGTTTTCAAAAATGGTATTTTGAATTTTACTGCTTATCCTTGTAATGGTGTGTATGAAACTGTGAAATGTATTGACAATCTAGGACAAAGTGTAAATTATATTGATTCTACTAGTGACGTGGAAAAGGCATGTCTGTGGCATAGTCGGCTCGGGCACATCAGCAAGAAACGCATCGCCCAACTCCAAAAGGATGGAGTGTTGGAATCATTCGACCTCAAGTCGGATGATGTATGCGAATCTTGTCTGTTGGGCAAGATGACTAAATCACCTTTCAAAGGGTCTTTTGAAAGAGGTGAGGGTCTATTGGACATTATTCACACGGATGTGTGTGGTCCATTCAGATCAACCACAAAGGATGGCACGCGGTTCTACGTGACTTTTACCGACGATTTTAGTAGATACGGTTACATCTACTTGATCAAGCACAAGTCGGACACCTTTGAAAAGTTCAAAGAGTTTAAGAACGAAGTAGAGAATCAATTAGGCAGGAAGATAAAGATGCTCAGATCCGACAGAGGCGGAGAGTATCTAAGTATCGAGTTCCTAGACTATCTAAAGGAATGCGGAATAGTTTCGCAGTTGACACCTCCCAGGACACCACAGTTGAACGGTGTTGCAGAGAGGCGCAACCGAACCCTGTTGGACATGGTTCGTTCCATGATGAGTCGAGCTTCACTTCCCATTCACTTCTGGGGGTATGCCTTAGAGACTGCCGCCCATATCCTCAATCTTGTCCCAACTAAGAAGGTTGCGAAAACACCTCATGAGATGTGGACGGGGAAAGCTCCCTCGTTGGCACATATCAAGGTCTGGGGTTGTGAGGCTTTCGTTAGACGAGAGACTCAAGACAAACTCGCAGACAGAAGCGAAAGGTGTTTCTTCATTGGTTATCCCAAACAGTCATTTGGATATCTATTCTACAGACCGAGCGAGGACGTGGTCTTTGTAGCTAGACGAGCAGTCTTTCGAGAGAGAGAGCTCGTATTCAAAGAGGACAGTGGGAGTACCATTGATCTGGAAGAAATTCAAGAGTCATCAGATGACGCAACCTTAGGAGAAACTAGCAACCAACATGAGGATGAAGTTCCTGTTGGACCGACAGATGTATCCTTACCTCTTAGGCGTTCCGGTAGGGTTAGCATGCCACCCGAGTTTTATGGGTTCCATATAACTTCGGATGGGGACACTTTTGTCAGTGATAGGACACTGATAAATTTGGATGAACCAGCTAACTACCAGGAAGCAGTGGCGGGCCCTGAGTCTGCCAAGTGGAAAGAGGCCATGGATAGCGAGATCAAGTCCATGTATGACAATCAAGTTTGGAACTTGGTTGACAATGTACCGGGTCGAAAGACAGTCGGGTGCAAATGGATCTTCAAGAAGAAGACAGACATGGACGGAAAGGTACACACTTTCAAGGCAAGACTGGTTGCGAAGGGTTTCACTCAAACCCCAGGGGTTGATTATGACGAGACCTTCTCACCAGTAGCTAAGATAAAGTCTATTAGGATTATGCTGGCCATAGCTGCATTTCATGACTATGAAATTTGGTAGATGGACGTCAAAACTGCTTTCCTTAATGGGAAGCTAACTGAGGATGTTTACATGAATCAGCCAGAGGGTTTTGTCGATGCAAAGTATCCTAATAAGGTGTGTAAGCTTGAGAGATCAATCTACGGATTGAAGCAAGCTTCTCGCAGCTGGAATCTTTGTTTCCATGAGAAAGTCAAAGAGTTTGGTTTCTCTAGGAGCGAGGATGAGTCCTGCGTATATGTCAAGGCTAGTGGGAGTATAGTCACTTTTCTGGTGCTGTATGTCGATGACATACTGCTCATGGGAAACGACATTCCAACCTTGCAAGATGTTAAGGCTTGGCTTGGGAAATGTTTCGCCATGAAGGACCTAGGAGAGGCTGCCTATATTCTTGGGATTAGAATATTGAGAGATAGGAAGAAGAGACTGATTGGACTCAGTCAGGGTACATACTTGGATAAGGTACTAAAGAGGTTTAGTATGGAAAATTCCAAGAAGGGAGAGCTGCCTATTCAAAGTAATGCGAAGCTGAGTAAGACTCAAAGTCCGAGTACAGACGAGGAAATAGCTGAGATGAGTCGAGTACCATACGCTTCAGCTGTGGGATCGATCATGTACGCTATGACGTGTACTCGCCCTGACGTGGCTTTTGCTTTAAGCATGGTCAGTCGGCACCAGGGTAACCCTGGAAGGGCGCATTGGATAGCTGTAAAAAATATACTCAAGTATCTGCGAAGGACAAAGAACATGGTGTTAGTCCTCGGTGGCAGTGATACCTTCAGAGTTGAAGGATATACAGATGCCAGCTTTCAGACGGATAGAGACAGTGGTCGGTCTCAGTCGGGCTGGGTATTCCTTTTGAACGGTGGAGCAGTGACTTGGAAAAGTTCCAAGCAAGAAACAGTGGCTGATTCTACGTGCGAATCAGAGTACATAGCAGCAAGTGAAGCGTCAAAGGAAGCGGCTTGGCTGAAGAACTTTATCGGTGACCTTGGAGTAGTCCCGAGTATTCAGGAGCCCTTGGAACTGTTCTGCGATAATGAAGGTGCGGTCGCCTTGACAAAGGAACCGCGAGATCATGGAAAGTCCAGACATATCGACAGAAAGTACCACTACATCAGGCATAGGGTAGAAGAAGGTCACCTCCTTGTAAAGAGGGTATCATCGGAAGATAATCCTGCAGATCCCTTGACAAAGGCTCTGAGTAGGATTAAGCATAATCAGCATGCTAGGAGCATTGGATTAAGAGATGATATAAGTTTTAGTAATTAGATAGGTTCGAAACTTGTAACAATGTATTGTATTTGACTCTTGTGATTTAATAATAGAGATTTATTATGGTTCACTACTCTTGTCAGTACTTTATCATTGTGTTTCATTTTGCATGTTTTACTTCCTGAATAATTGGATTATTCAAATATCCACAGTCGATTACACTTTAAGGGAGTAAGTGTGAAGTAAGACTGTCATGAATTGGTAATAGATTGTCTAAGGAGTTAGACATTGCAATTGGATTGCTGAACCATTCGTGAGTACTTGGAAATGGAGATTTGAGTATTGGATAAACCCGCGCTCAATGGATTGCTTCATGGATTACATCACGAGCAATATTGAGACGATAATATCTTTTGATCTTTAAGCTAAGACATATGAGTTATGATTTACTAGACGGTCATTCATTGATAATATGAAAACGCATCGGTAACTCGGTGTTATAAAACGTATTGTTGTGAGTGATTTGTCTGGTAAAAGACATAAGTATATGAGTCGAAGTTTATTCGTCCCTTGACCCTAACGGGAAACAGATATCTGTAGGCCTCTCGATGATTTTGAAGTTGACTAAAATGGTTGGCCAACCGGGACTAAATTGGTAGTCTAAGAGTCATATGCAAATCGGAAATCGAGGAACAGTGAATCAGACCAGATTGATTTTATCCATGTCTTGAGTCTGAAAATATCTTGTTGGACGGAGGATCATCAGATCACTTATCTTTGGACAGAACTGACTGGGTCAGAGTTCAGACAATTAAAGTCATAGACTTATCCAAGTGGGAGACTGTTGGATTAGGTGTCTAAGCCATGACTTGTAATTGAACTTTTATCTTATGGTTAAAAGCAAAGTCCATTTGGGTTGCCCTCATGGGTGGAGGAAAGATAGTTCAGTAGAGAGAATAGTTGATTTATTAATTGTATAATAAATCAATAGAAAATATATATATGGTTTATTAATATATTTAAGTGCTAATATATTAATTAGAAACTATATTAATTAATTGAGATTTAATCTAGAATTAATTGGATTTAATTTGGAGATTAAATTAATTAATTAAAAGGTGCAGGGACTGGTTTGGCATTTATTCAATAGTTGAATAACTGGCCAGGAAAAACCAGGGACCAAATGTGGCGCCAACTTGGAGGCTCCTCCAAGGGTTTGGCGAAACCCTAATTAGGGTTTGGTAAGCCTGGTCCAAGTGGTCAAAAGCCTTGTCCAATTGGAGGCTCCTTAGGGTTTCAGGTGTAACCCTAGGAGGCTATAAAAGGAACCCCCTGGCACCTCATTTACACGCCACCTCTCTCTGGATTTACTCTGCTGGACTGATTCTTCCATCCCCTGGGTGTGACTTTCATCTGAGGCAGGATACTTTTGCTGCTGCTTAAAAGGATCATAAGATCAAAGGTTGGTTTTTCTTGATTCTTCTTTAGAATTGAATTGTATCCTTTAGGTTCTTAGTTCTAATCTTCATAGAAGAAAACATAGATCAATATTAGGGTTGCATGTGAACCTTAGGTTATTTTGTGTTCATTGATTGCATAGAAACCCTTCAAATACAACACACATATATGTACAACATATGTATTAACTCAATCTCTATGATTATCTCAGTCATTCAGTATATTCATTCAAACCAAGTACTCATATATAACAGTAAATTCTAAACCTTGTTTAACTCATACAACTTAGTATCTCAACCAATTAACATGTACCATAATTCAATTTAGATATAGTCAAACTATATATAATGAATTATAACTACTCACCTAATATCGGCTTGGTACGTGGAACTCCCAATTTGCGCGTACCGGACATCTGTTCGCTAGACTTGGTTATATCACCATAGTCTAAATCAATTCTTCAACATCCACAATCATCTCAATATCATCTATCTCAAAGATGTATCAATCAAAAGAGGAAAAAGGAGTATAAACGGTAAATATCAACTCAATATTTACCGAAATCCCCAATTCCGCGGTTCTACTCATTCAACCGTAGAAACTCGACAATACTCTCACCAATAACTCTAAAGGCATCCACTAACAATCTACTATCAACATATATAACAATATATAACGAAATCACGAAATCAAAGTTAGGGTTTCAAAAATCCCAAACCGAAGAAATCACTCACCTCGACGAATTAGGAAGCAAGAACGCGTGTAAGGGATTAGATCCGCATCTCCCCATGTTTCCCTACGATTCACCAGCTTCAATTTGACCCAAAATCGCCATTTGGAGCTCTCAAGGTCAAAAAGGAAATGTTTTCCCGTAATGAGGATTTCTGCACATTTAAAGGGTCTGTCAGATCCACACGACCCCGTGTGGATTCTACACGACCCCGTGTGGATCCACCTCTTCTATTATTTGCTACTGCACGATTCTACACGACCCCGTGTAGAATCTACACGACCCGTGCAAGTCTGGAACTCAATTTTGGCTCACTGCATGATTCTACACGACCCCGTGTGGAATCTACACGCCCCCGTGTGAATCTGGAATTTCACTTGGTTTTTCGATCGTAACTTTCTCGTTTCTTATCCGTTTTTAACAATCCTTATATGCTTAGAAAGCTAAGGAAAAGTTCTACAACTTGATTAGGCTAATTATAACTTTAGATTAACACATCTCTAAACAACTCATATGTAAGACCACACCGGTTATAAGGTAATAACTCTACTTACCTTAGTAAGCATCTCAAAATGAAAATGGGTCTTACAAAATTCATGGTAAAAACTTAACAATTTGCAAACATAAGGATTTTTATGCAAAAATAATTCCAAGGTAACCTGGAAACCTGTTATCACAGGTTTCAGGGACAATGATGGAAAAAAGTTTGCAAATTTTAGGCTTTAGTGGACATAAAATCCATAGAAGGACAAAACCGAACATTTACGACAAACTTAAGGGCTTTTATGACAAAAGCCCTTTATTTTCTATCATTCTTTTTTATTAATATTTGATTACGGTTTTGTAGATGAGTAATATGAATATCAAAAACATGTTATAGAACGAATATCTACAACGATGATTACAATATTTGTGCGTTAGTCGTTTAAGTTAGAATATAGAGTAAATTATAGATTTGGTCCCTGTGGGTTACACACACTCTCTCGCTCCCTCCCTCCCTCCCTCCCTTCCTCCCTCCCTCCCTCTCTATCTCGCTCCCTCTCTCTCTCTCTCTCTCTCTCTCTCAAAGACATGATCATACAACGTCTTACTATGTAAATTTTAGCTCTCTGCTTCTTTCCAATATGTCTACACTTATCTCCAAGTGCCCTACCATCTACATCACCACCGCCAGTGCCACAACCATAGTCTCGGCAGTCGTTCTTGCTGCTGCTCCTTCTACTTTCTTTTACTTCCATTTTCTTCTGTATTCTATAAATGGCTTATGTAAGTAGTTTAGTCCAAGATTCTCTCTTTATTACATGGAGAAAGTGGAGGTTATATGGTAGGCAGGGTTGGGGAGTGAGAGTATGAGAATGTGTGATTGTTGTACGGAACATTGCACTTCTAGAGAAAGCTGTCAACACTCACAGTTTGTACTCTGATCAGATTTTTGTTTGGGGGTGGTGATGGACGATGATTCGATGATGGTGGTGCTTCGTAGGGTTGGTTTTTAACTTCAACAAATTTCAAAATTAAACCCGGATGCGTGAATTTTTCGTCTCGATTCTATGTGGTCGCTTTTTTTTCAGACGGAGTTGCAGGTTATGTTTTTGACAACGAAGATGAATGGTGGTTGCTTTTGAAAATAAAGGGGGTTTTGAAATCATATTTGAAGCCAAATTAGTGAATTTGTTCTTCACGAATTCATCATGAATATTTTTTGTTCCTAAAATTGGGGAGGGTGCACTTGGTTTCTTCCCTTAAAAAAATTGGACTAGATTACTCTACAGAACGGTAACGTGGAGACCATGTGGGTGAAGACGGTCCCCTTTGTTGGAACTTTGATTATGCTCCTTTCCTTATGTGGGTTTGTCCCATATAAGAAGTGGAATGAAAGATACAAGCCTTTATAAGTCATTCCCCACCAAACCAATCAAATGGATCAAACTAGCTATGATGGGTTGGACTTGGTGTGGGCTTGGATATTGGTCTTGGGCTACAAAGAAATGGCCTAGATATATATATATATATATATATACTTATTGGTCAAAGATAGGGCCTTGGGCCTTGGGGCTCTAATGACCAAATTCGGATTCCTTTTTAATCCACAAACGAAAATTAATTTAATTTTAATTAATTATTTTTCGTGACAGTTTTGATGGCAGTTTTTGACAGTTAGAAATTGTCATATATATATCCTCTTTTGCGCCATTTCTCAAAGAACACACAGAAACATTCTCTCTCAAACACGTTCATGCAATTCAATGGATTTCGGGACTTAGATCAATTCGATAGATTCAATATTCATTATTGAATTGATTGTTGTATCCTCAAGACAGACCCGTACCAGGGCAATTTCTGTCTTAGGACACTGCAATTCGCAGGCTTCAGTCTTGGTTAATTTCGTTTTTGTAATCTTTAAACAGTACATTTTCTGATCTTGTATTCAATTTTAATTGTGTATTTCAATTTCGTTTGTATGGTTTTATTAGAGTTTATTGATTGTATACTTCTGTATTAACAATCTAAGACAGAAATCAAAGAGTGGAAGAATGGATCAACAATCCATCATCAAAACTCATGTGGAAAAACCTGAGAAATTCAAAGGTTCTGACTTCAGGCGATGGAAACAGAAGATGTTGTTCTATTTGACAACTCTTCATGTTTCCAATGTTCTTACTGATCAGATTCCATCCGCCCCCACTGGTGAAGGCACGAATCCACCCACTGCTGCCCAGATGACTGAACATCAAAGGGCTATTGAATCTTGGAAATTGAATGAGTATAACTGCAGAAACTATATTCTGAATGCACTTGATGATTCCCTTTATGATATATACTCTACCTTTGTAACTACACAAGAGATATGGGAATCATTGGAAAATAAGTACAAAACTGAAGTGGCATGTTCCAAGAGATTCGTGGTTGGAAAGTTTCTGAATTTTAGAATCGTGGACACTAAACCAATTGTGAAACAAGTGGAGGAACTCCAAGTCATTACCCATGATCTTGAAGTCGAAGGTATGGGATTAAACTCTAATTTTCTTGTTGGTTCAATCATTGAAAAACTTCCAACTTCCTGGAAAAATTTCAAGTTGTATCCAAACATTTGACTGATGACATGAGTTTTGAGCAACTTGTTTTGAGGATCCGGGTTGAAGAAGATAACAGATTGAATGAGAAGGCTGATGCAAACTCCTTGGAACCAAGTGCAAGCTTTGTTGGTGAAGCGAGTACATCAAAGTCAAAAAACAACAACAAGAAGAAAGGAAAGCATGCAGGCTCCAAAAACTATTCCAAAGATGGCAAAAACCATGGCCCAAACAAGAAAATTTTCAAGAAAAATAATGGTCTCTGTTATGTTTGTGGAAAAACGGGACATAAGGCCAAGGATTGTCGCTTTAAGAAGGGTCAAGGAGGCAATGAAGGAGGAAACAGTGGAGCAAACAATGGAAACAATGGTGGAAACTCTGGAGGAACTTCTGGTCAAACCAATGTGGTTGAATCACCAACACAATTCATTGGAATGATTCAAACACATATGGTTACCAACTGTGTAGATTGGTGGGTTGACACGGGAGCAACAAGGCACATTTGCAACTCAAGGACCATGTTCTCCACATACCAAAAGGTCACCGATGCTGAACCAATGTTTATGGGAAATGCTACTACCGCAAAGATTAAAGGAAAAGGAAAAGTGGTGCTGAAACTCACTTCTGAAAAAGAACTTGTACTTAGTGATGTATTGCATGTCCCCTCTATTACTAAGAACCTGATTTCGCGACCACTTCTTAGTAACAAGGGATTTAAGTTTGTATTTGAATCTGATCAATTTGTACTCACCAAGGATGGGGTGTATGTTGGAAAGGGCTACCTTAGTGAGGGTCTCTTCAAACTTAGTGTTTGACCTTTGTACTATGGTTTTGATACACCAAACAATGATGTAACTGATGTTGATGTTAATGCAATAACGGGCACTAGCCCCAGTTCTATGTATATGCTTGACTCTTCTTCTTTGTGGCATTCTCGTTTGGGACATGTCAATTTTCGTTCAATTCAAAGAATGATAAAATTAGACTTGTTACCAAAATGTTCATTAGATAAAAATAAAAAATGTGAAGTTTGTGTAGAATCGAAGTTCTCTCAACATCCTCATAAATCCGTTGAGAAATCTAATGAAATCTTAGGTTTAATTCACTCTGATTTATGTGATTTTCGAGCAACACCCACAAGAGGAGGAAAGAATTACTATATATCCTTTATAGATGATTGCAGTAAGTATTGCTATATCTATTTGTTAAATACCAAAGATGAAGCCTTGAACTCATTTAAGACTTACAAGGCTGAAGTTGAAAATCAACTTGACAAAAAGATCAAAATTTTAAGGTCGGACCGAGGAGGAGAATACGAGTCCAAAGACTTTGCTGAATTTTGTTCTTTACATGGTATTATAATCAAACAACTGCTCCTTATACTCCTCAACAGAATGGAGTGGCTGAAAGGAAGAATAGAACATTGAAAAACATGTTTAATTCAATGTTGATCACTTCTGGAGCACCAAACAGTTTATGGGGTGAAGCGTGCCTCGCAGCCAATGCAATACTTAACAAAATTCCTCATAAAAAGAGTGATAAATATCCTTATCATCTGTGGAAAGGAAGATTACCCTCTTACAAAAGGATGAAAGTGTGGGGTTGCCTTGCCAAGGTACAAGTACCTCTTCCAAAGAGGACTAAACTTAGACCAAAAACTATAGATTGCATCTACCTTGGTCCTGCCTTGAACAGTGCAGCCTATAGATTTTTGGTGTACAAATCACATGTTGATGATATCCACAATAATACCATCATGGAATCAGCTGAAGCTTAATTCTTTGAAGGTACTTTTCCTTACAAAGATAAGGGAAAAGAGGTCTCCTACTCCAGGAAAAGACCTCTAGATGATGGACTGAATGAAACCATTCTTGACAGAAATTCACAATCCATTGATGACAATTCTTCCAAGGTTCCACAAGAGAATATAGAACCTAGAAGAAGCAAACGAGGCAAAGTAGCTAAAGACTTTGGACCTGATTACATGACCTACATTGTTAATAATGAACCTCAAACATATAAGGAAGCAATAAATTCTTCTGAAGCTCCTTATTGGAAAGAGGCAATCAAAAGTGAGTTTGACTCCATTGTGCAAAATAACACGTGGAAATTGGTAGATTTGCCACCTAGGAAAAAACCAATTGGGCACAAATGGATATTCAAAAAGAAGTTTAGACCTGATGGTACTATCGAGAAGTACAAAGCTCGTTTGGTAGCTAAAGGGTACCGTCAAAAAGAAGGTCAAGACTTCTTTGACACTTATTCACCTGTTACAAGAATAACTTCAATAAGAACATTGATTGCAATTGCAGCTATTCACAATTTGGAAATACACCAAATGGATGTGAAAACTGCATTCTTGAATGGTGAATTAGATGAAGAGATATATATGAATCAGCCTGAGGGGTTTGTTGTAAAAGGTCAAGAAAACAAAGTTTGTAAGCTAGTGAAGTCCCTTTATGGACTAAAACAAGCTCCAAAACAATGGCATAAGAAGTTTGACAATACACTCTTGTCTAATGGATTTAGAATAAATGAGTGTGATAAATGTGTTTATGTCAAACAATTCAAAAATGCCTATGTCATCATATGCTTGTATGTAGATGATATGCTTATAATGGGCACTAGTTAGATATCATAAACCAAACCAAGAAAATGTTACATTCCTCATTTTCCATGAAAGACATGGGGGTAGTTGATGTCATTCTTGGTGTAAGAGTTTGTAGAAGTCCACAGGGATACACTCTCACACAGTCCCATTATATTGAAAGCGTACTTAAGAAATTTAGACACTATGATGATAAGCCCGTAGTCACCCCATTTGATCCTTCTAGTCATCTTAAGAAGAATCTAGGTGACAGTGTAGCTCAGTTAGAATATACTCAAGTCTTGGGAAGCCTAATGTATATTATGAACTGCACTAGACCGGACTTAGCCTATAGTGTTAGTAGATTGAGCCGCTACTCGCACAATCCTGGAAGAGATCATTGGTATGCATTGGTTAGAGTGCTTAGATATCTAAAGCATACTATGAATTATGGGTTGCATTACACGAGATATCCTCCTGTGCTTGAAGGATATTGTGATGCAAATTGGATTTCCAATACCTCTGAGGTAAATCCACAAGTGGCTATGTGTTTACACTTGGTGGAGCTGCTATATCATGGAAATCAACTAAGCATACTGTGAATACCCGTTCTACAGTGGAAGCAGAATTTGTAGCTTTAGACAAAGCTGCTGAAGAAGCTGAGTGGCTTAAAAGCTTCCTACAAGGTATTCCATTGTGGCCTAAACCCAAACTATGAATACCCGTTCTACATCATTATTTTTTATATGTTACGATTTTAATTATATAGTTTTAAAAAGGTGAATTTGTATTTTGATCAATAATTTAAATTGAACTAGTGGTGATGACCGCACTTTGCGGCGTGTTTATTAATCGTATATATTCAAAACCATTTACATAATGCTCTATTACATAGAGAATATTTTTTGTGATTTTGCTATTAAACTAAAAACAATATTATATATTTCTCTTACATAATGATTATATATGTAACGTCGCTATTATATAGGGACCATTTTTATAATACCGGTATTACTTAGGGACCAAAATGTAATTAATACAAGTTATAAACCACAAACACCAAAGCTACAATTATCTTAACATATAAACTACAGAAACTAAAAGAATGATTAATGCAAATTAAAAACTACATGAACCAAAACTATACTTATTGAAATTAAAAACTATGGGGACCAAAGTTTTAGTTAAAGCAAATTTAAAAAAAAATACGGGACTAAAGTTCTCTCTTCAAATTTGTTAATATGTAGATTCCATTTAAAAAAAATTTGTAATTATCATAAAAAAATTGTAGGGCCCGAAGCTGTAATTAATACAACTTAAAGCATATTGGGTCCAAAACTATAATTATGCATAATAAAAACTACAAGGACTAAAACTGTAATCACTAAAATTAAAAGTATAAAGACTAAAATTGTAATTAGAAAATATAAGGGCCGAAACTGTAATTAATACATAATAAACAATATAGCTACCAAAATTATAATTATGAAAATTAGAAACTATAGGGACCAAAATTATAATTATCGTAAATTAAAGACCATAGAGATCAAAACTATTGTTTTTTATTAAGCATAAACTATAAGGACTGGAATTGTAATTGTTAAATATAAAAAGCATAGGGACCAAAATTGTAATTAACTCATTTAAGTTCATGACGATATTGTAATTTTTACAAATTTTGTGGCATTATAAGAATCAAAACTATAACTATAGATACCAGAACTATAATTATGCAAATTAAAAATACCGGTATCAAAACTATAATTATCTTAAATTAAACTATAAAGACCAAAACTATAATTATAATAAATTATAAACTACAGTGACTGAGATTATAATTATTGAATATAAAAAGTATAAGGACCAAAATTATAATTAACTCATTCTAGGTCTTAAGTGACAATGTTATAATTATTTTAACCAAATTAAAAAATATAGGTACCTAAAGTATTATGCAAAATAAAATCTACAGGGATCAAAATTGTAAGTATCTTAATTTAAAAACTATAATGATTAAAATTGTAATTAATATAAATTATAAACTCCAAAGACTGAAACTGTAATTATTGAATATAAGAAGTATAAGAACCAAAATTGTAATTAACTCATTTTAACTTTTAAATGACAATATTGTAATTTTTCTGAATTTTTTGTCCACTTTCTTTTATTTTTATAAACCCTTATTAAAATTGAACAAAATAACATCTTTAAAATCACCGCCATAAACTTGATTATTCTTCTGGCAGACCCATTACTCAAAGGGTGTTTGGATAAGTTTTTCAAAAGTGCTTATTGGCTTTTCAAAAAACCAATAAGCTAAAAAAATGTTTGAATGTTCAACGGCTTATGGCTTTTTCATTACAAAATTACAATAATGTCCTCAACTACCACCTAACCCTACCATTTACGTTCGTTGCCTCTCATCGGTACCATTTGTGAACGACAAATCCATAGATCGCATCCCACGAAGGGGCGGATTTGATATGGTGTCCAAAGGGGCACATGACACTACTCAAATTTTTTGTCTAGAAGTAGCCCAAATAATATATGAAGCCCAAATTATATAAAAATAATAATAAAACTGTAATGAGTAAAAGGGAGAAGGAGTTATATATAATAAGGGAGTTGGTGAATTATCATGATAATGGAAAGTTGTTGATTGTAACAACCAACTATTTTGCTAATGTCAAATCTTATGTGTAAGTTGTTGAATGTAATGAAATGGGAAAAATTAAGTTATATTTTCAAGAGTTTAATGGAAAATGATGAAATTGGCTTGTAAGTGTAATAAGGTGTAAATAATAAAATTAAGTCATATATTAAGTCCTTAATGGTGTATGTATGAACCATGATGGATGAACATGAATTAAGAAGAAAATTTGGCATAAAAAGGGAAATCTACTAAAAATAAAGTTGTTGGAAATTTAGAACTAAGTAACTCAAAATGTAATTTGAATTGGGAAATTTCTCACAATATAAAAAATGGAGTATTTGGAATTATAAGAATGCAGGAAAAAGAATGGAAACATTTGAAGTTCGGATGAAGAAGTTATAATCGATTGAAGTTGGCCCAAAACTAGCAAAAAAATCAAGAAGTAACCAGGTTTGAGCTTGAATACCGAGAAATATAATTAGAATTAGGGAAATTTCAGTAGGAATAAGTTGTATAACTTTTTATTAGCTTTCTAAGCATATATGGTTTGTGAAATTTGGATAATAAATGAGAAAGTTATGACTGATTGAAGTTGAGTATAAAATGTAAGGAAAATATGAAATGCTGGAAAAATTCTCTAAGGATGTACACGACCCGTGTGGGTGTACACGACCCGTGTGGACTCCCTGAAGGTTCCGGACAGTTTCTTTGCATTTCCTACACGACCCGTGTGGGTGTACACGACCCGTGTGGACTCCCTGAAGGTTCCGGACAGTTTTTTTGCATTTCCTACACGACCCGTGTGGGTCTACACGACCCGTGTACGCTGCAGATCAGTTAAAAGGTGCGTTGGGCACTTTCTGGACACGTGGAGTTGCGAGGAGTTGGCAGATCAGCTTCAAAACTTACACCAAACACCCTATAATCTTTACAAGTGGATTCCACTACATTCTAGGGGCTTAAGGGACGAATTTGGGTCATTCCTCAGCCATTTTCTTCTCTTTCTTCTTCATTTTTCTCTCCTAAGAACACTAGGTGTGTTCTTGGTGTACCTAGTGTGTGAACTCGAATCAAGCGCCAATCCTTGGTGTTTCAAAGGGCTTTTTGCTACATTCTCTTCGTTTAAAGGTAAGAAACTTTCCCTCATGGTTTATTTAAGCTAAATCCATAGAATTTGATGATTTGGATGAACCCTAATTTTGATAAATTTGGGGTTTTACGAAATTGATGATGGATAATGGTTACAAATGAATAGATAATGTCTAGTAAACAAGAGTATGCATCTAATATCATCAAACCTTCAAGATTTGGCCATCCCACATGAATAAGCTTGTATTAGTAAACAATTTTACAAGCACCATGAATGGATTATGCCCATAAAAGGACAACTAAACTATGTTGGGCAAAATAATATTGTTGGTGAGTTATTTTGATAAAAGATTAACTAATTAAAGCTTTGGAAATTTCTTAGAATCGATATAAATATGATGAATTGGGTGAAATGATGGAATTTGAAGACAAGAGACATGGTTGATTTTGGTATTGTTAATTGTAAGGATGAAATTGTCATATTGTTAAAGTTAATTAAGTTCCACTTAGTCAAGTACAACATTAGTTATAGAGTCTTAATTTGGTTAAGTTGTTATGAGGGATTCTCATAAGTGAATATACTATGCATGAGTGTTAATGAATACGAATTTGACATGACTTATTAGGTGGTGATCAAGTTGTTGGTGGTCAAGACAAGGGCAATGAGACTTTGGGAACTTAGATACCTCCCTTCTAGTACGAGGTGAGTAACATGTGGATTTTATGAGTACATAGCCAATAGTTTTTATAAATATTGTTTTGGTCAAAATATTTTAAGAGAAATGATTTTCTCAAAATGTTTTATGCAAAAAGCTTTATGTTTGCTATATAATGAAAGATAATGATGTTATGACCAATTTGTAATGAATTGATATTGATAATTTGAAATATGAACTAAATGAAACAAATGAGAAAGATGTCCGGACAAGGATCTCACCCTAGTAAGGGGAGGTCAAAAGACACTACTGGGATGGTACCTCCCGTCGCGAAGTAGTTGTCTCAGCACGCCCTTATGGATAGATCTGTTCTATTCCATGAAGGAGAAAGGGAACTAGCACGCGCTCACGGATAGATTAGTTCTATTCCGGGGAGGGAAAGGGATACTGGGGAAACCCGTATAAAGCCAATTAATAAACAAATAATCATGAATTGCAATTGGTCTATGTTTTAAGAAAGCTTTTGCATTATGTTTGATTATGGCAAAATTGTTTGATGGTTTGTTTTGAGTTAAAATTATTTGGGTCTAAAACCCATGTTGCTCACGAGACTTTATGTCTCACGTATATTTGTTTTTTTTTTAAATGCTATGTACTCAGGTGACGGAGATTAAGTACTTGAAGACTTTAGAAGATTTGAAGCATTTCTTTTGGGATACTTTTAGTAGTAGCTTCTCCATGGAAATGTATTAGACTTATAATACCCCAACATGACAATATTTTTTAATTATGTTCAAAGTTTTTGTTAAACCCACGTTTTGTATATCTAAATTGGGTTTAAAATGTATATGTTGGTAATGGGGTGTTACATTGATGATAATAAAAATTTTATAAAGACAATCAAAACCAAAACCTACTATACTAAAAAAATAAATTATTGATACCTCATTTAAAGTGTAACTTTTTCCGACACTTGAAACTCCTGTTACTCCGACCACTGCTATTTGCTTGTTTAAGCTCTTCAAAAAATCCATGGTAGATTGAAGAGCTTAAACATGCAAATAGCAGTGGTCGGAGTAATGGAAGTTTCAAGTGTCGGAAAAAGTTACACTTTAAATGAGGTATCAATAATTTACTTTTTTAGGATAGTCATGTTTTGGTTTTAATTGTCTTTATAAAATTTTTATTATAAATAATGGAATATGATGGTTTTAAACTGGGAAAGATGCAATTCCATGCACAAAAGGCTTGTGCTTGTGGACTAGTCTATTAGACCTACCTGCAGGACATGGTATCCTTTTACTCGACTGTGAGGGTTTAGCTGAAAGCATAACACCGGTGGGTTTTACATTTCTTATGTGATTATTGCATCTGTTAAAAATTGGTTAAACGTTGTTTCCTTCTTTTGTTTTATAGGGAAAAGAGAGACAACCTATTTTTCCTCTATATTCTTTTGTGGAGTACTTTGATACACCACCAAGTGGTGGTTGTTTTTTTGTTATAACTCAGACGTGCGTAGCTGGTAATAATCTTTTGGTTTCAGTTTAGTGGACATATTCGGACAAAATCGATTTCCAATCTATCATTCTTAATGCGGTTTGGTTTGGCAGTCAGAGCCAGTGAACCTCTAGAAGAAGGAACATCTGGACCACCAGCTCTTTGCAGCCTTGTTGGATATTTAATGGTTCTTATTTGGCTGATAGGGGTAACGCCATTCAGTCATTATGTTGAACCACTGTTGGTGATTTTTTCTTATCGCAACATTTTGGAGTGCAGAATTATGTTCGTGGCAGTGTTAGTGGGCCTGCTAACGAACATTTGATAAAGGCTTTAGAAGATATACCACGATGCGATGCTAATGAGGTCCGTCTATTAGTAGCTTTACCGATGGGTTGCTTCTACACTATATGTTCCTCAATTTACACATATAGTATTCTATCGACTGATAGATAAGGAAGTGCACACGAGAAATTTTTCCGGAGTTCCACTGCATTTGTCTGGAACGACCTTTGGTGTGAACCATGGGGCCAAAACTGTAATTTACTTTTTCTTTCAAGAATTTTCCATTATCATTTTACTGTGTCCCTAATGTTGCTCAACCATGCACATAATCTGGCCGAAGGTCGTTCTACACAAATTCAGTGGAACTCCGGAAACATTTCTCGTATGCATTTCCTTATCTATCAGTCGATAGAATACTATATGTGTAAATTGAGGAACATATAGTGTAGAAGCAATCCATCAGTAAAGTTACTAGTAGACATACCTCATTAGTATCGCATCACGGTATATCTTCTAAAGCCTTTATCAAATGTTCCTTAGCAAACCCACTAAAATTGCCAGGAACATAATCATGCACTCCAAAATGTTGGGATAAGAAAAAATTACCAACAGTGGATCAACATAATAACTGAATGGCGTTACCCGTATCAACCAAATAAAACTGGTAAATATCTAACAAGGCTGGAAAGAGCTGGTGGTCCAAATGTTCTTTCTTGTGGAGGTTCACTGGCTCTGACTGCCAAACCAAACTGCTGTAAGAATGACAGATAGGAAATCGATTTTGTCCGGGTATGTCTATTAAACTGAAACCGAAAGATTATTATCAGCTACGCACGTCCGAGTTATAACAAAAAAACAACCACCACCTGGTGGTGTATCAAGATTATTATCCCCAAAATCTTTCAGGCTGCTTTGGTTGTATGCCAAGAGAATGGGGCATTAACAGGTCGAGAGCCAACGTATTCTTCAGATTCCTTCGATGAGTCAACAGAGTTTTGGATGTGGAAGCTGCAGTCCATGAATACCTACCTGACATCGTTTAATAGAAAACTAGTGAGTTACTATTTACTAATATTTTCAGTTCTCAAATGACAATAGGATATTGTGGGTGGTTGTGGATAGGTATTGGGTGTGTTAGAGGTGGGTGGATGGAGGTGGGGTAGGGTTGTGGATGGGAGAGTGGGTGTTTGGGGTGGGCGTGGGCATCGAGGGTGGGTGGGGTAGGTCGTAGGTGTGTCATGTGTGTTTTGGTGTGCATGGGGGCTGTGTATTTATATCTTAGAAAACTTCTAAATATGAAAAACAATAATTATCATTTTTCCAAAGGTTTCTAATGCACCATAATATTTTTCATAGGATATTGTTGTAGACCGGCGCCAGACGGCTTTGAAGTTGCTCAATAAAATTGGACCTGGGGACCCTAAATTGGAAGTTCTAACACAAAATACAGGGGAGATTTGATTCCCCCAAAACTTATAATATTTTATTGAATTAGAATTTATTAGACGGTTAGACACTCCCCACTTCGTATGCTTATTAATTTTAAAAAAATGCTTGTAGACTATTTTCATAAAAGCCCACACAAAAGCTTGTTGTCAGGATGTTGGGAAAATGACCTCAATAATCCCTACAAACCTCCCAAAGACAATAATAGAAAAATAAACTGAACACAAGAATATACGTGGAAAACTCCAAAACCGGAGAAAAACCACTGGCCTCCAGAGAGAAAGATCCACTATATGATAAATTGTTACAATCACATAGACTACTCTCTCAAGCCACCCCCCTCCCAAATTACACCCACACTCTCAAAGTTTTTACTAATACTTTCACCACTCTAAAATTAGAGAAAGAAAGAAATAACCAAACACTTATAGTGTATTGTTGGTTGGGGTGCTTTGAAACCAAAGCCTTGGTCCTTATTTATAAGCTTTGAGACCTCCCAAGCTTTCATCCTTCTAGCAATGTGGGATGGGAGCTCTTCTTTCATTTAGCCAAAAAAAAAACCAACAAATTTCCACCTTGGATAAATGAAAGAAAACCGCAACCACATAAAGGAACATCATCTTCATCGACGATCATAATTCTAAAGGCATAGAATTATCATACTCCACCATAAGAAAGTATCACCACTTAGAATAAACCATCCTAAGAATTTCACATCGACACATGTTGAAAAACCTGCTGAAAATTTTATGGTGCAACTTCCACTTGGCATACCCGGAAGTTCATCAGCCATCAACATAACTTCACCACACATCTTGCATTTATGCCAATCCAATGCCCATGTGCATTTCCCCCGCTAACAGAAACACATCCCTTTTCATGGTATCACGGGCATACCATAGGGATGACACAACTCAAAAGAATTCATCGCCGTCAGTAGCGACAGAGATACTGTTAGCTGTATCGGAGCCTTTTGTCGAACTTGCTGCTCCACCTGGACAATTTCTCTTGACATGCCCAGACTCTCCACACTTCCAGCATACCGGAATCTTCTGGGAGTGTTTCTTCTTCTCGTTCCTGCATACCATAGCCATTCCTTCTGACGAAGCATAGTTGCTACTTTCCAGTCGTTTCTCCTCAGACAAGAGTTTACCAATAACATCTGCATACTTCAGGGTCTCTTTCCCATACATCAAAATAGACTTCATATGCTCATAGGAAGATGGTAAAGACAGTATGAGTCTTAAAGCTTTATCCTCATCTTCAGTCTCCACTCCAATAGCCTCCAGTTCTGACACGATGTTATTAAGAACACTTAGATGATCTGAGATTTTTGTATCTCCACTCATACGAAGAGTATGAAATTGCTCTTTGAGATACAACCGATTCGAGATGCCTTTGCCTTGATACAACTGCTCAAGCTTCTCCCACAAATCTTTTGCCGTTGCAATCCCATGCACATTTGCAAGAACATTCTTTGCTAGACACAAACGAATAGCACTTGCCGCTCTCAAATCTAGATCTTCCCATTCTTCATCATCGACTTTACTGGCTCCGGCTGAATCCTTGCTAGAAACGGGGACAGGTCTCCCCCTCAACGCCTTGTGTAACCCAGACTGAATCAACACATCCTTGACTTGAACTTGCCACAAACCAAAGTTGATTCTTCCGTTAAATTTTTCTACATCAAACTTCATGGGACTGTATTTTGCCATCGTATCCGTATCTCAAAAACAGTATTGTATACTAGAAAAATATGCACCAGACCAATACGCAATACACCCAATAAAGGATTCCCAGGTAAGAGTGGAGGGTCACAACGGACACGCTTAAATACCAATCTTTCCTAGACAGAACCTTCTTCAGATATATACGTATTTACAGCCCGCATATAATTCTATCGTACACAAAACGGTTAGTTGAATCCTTGTTTCTGATGTGGAATATCAAACAAAGCTGCAACCACAGAGCATACTCCGAACCTTCAAAGTACCGAGACAACTCCAATACGATTAATAGAAATTTGTTTATGATGTGGAAGATCAGCCAAAGCTGCAACCACAGAGCATACTCCAATTTCTAAAACTGAGACCTCCTCCAAAACCTGAAGCTCTGATACCACTTGTTGGGAAAATGGCCTCAATAATCCCTACAAACCTCCCAAAGACAATAATAGAAAAATAAACTGAACACAAGAATATACGTGGAAAACTCCAAAACCGGAGAAAAACCACGAGCCTCCAGAGAGAAAGATCCACTATATGATAAATTGTTACAATCACATAGACAATGTTTGTCTTGGTCATCTAAAATTAACACTAATAACTGTTATGAAATATATTTTTATCTTTAATGATCGGCTAAGTTCTCAACTCTCTTCCATCTTTCAGATACGCAAGTCTCATATGCGTGACCAAGCATATAGAGAGTCTTTGAAACTTGATGCCCCCATTGAGTGACAGCTATTTGTTAGACAATTATAGAATTTCCTATTTTAGGCGTCAAGTATTATGGTATGCTCTCTGATGCAAACTTTAAACCAATTTAGACTAGTAGCCATCCATGCTTTTGATATGATGAACATGCAACGTGTGCTTGATTACGAACAGATCCAATTCTAAAATCCATACTCATTGTTGAACATCTTGGTTTTTTATTTTGTTTGTACCTTTACTTAGGGGTGAGCAAAAACCGAACCGCATGGTAAAAACACTGCAAAAACTAAAACCGATTAACCGCAACCTAAACAATAACCGACGGTGAGGTTTTCAATTTTGAATTAACCGAAAAATTGTGGTGTCGTACGGTTATATGAAATATACCGTACCGAAATAACCGCAACCGTATTGCTAACTGCATATTTGAATAATTATATAGTTTTTATATTAATTAACGGAGTGTTTTAAATGAATTAGTGGTTGTAACTTGTAAGTTTAGACAAGTCTTTAATATGTGGTTATTTTATTTTAACTTTGTTGTAAAATACGACGGATCCGAATTGACTTTAGACAATATTAGCTCAATGCGGAATAGGATCAAAATTATCAAACGGTAATAATCACAACGAAAAATACGAATGAAGTAAATAAAATAGAGACACGAGGATTTACGTGGAAAACCCAAATCGGGAAAAACCACGGGCGGAGGAAGCCGAGAACCAATTCACTATATTTTGTGGTGTTTACAAAAGGTTTGGAGAAATATAAAAATACAAAGAGTTTATAAAACTCTTATGTATTTACAAGAGAAGATATGAGAGGTTTTGTGTGGTGTTGTTCTTGAGATGGTTTATGGTATGGTTTGCATAAATGATTTCCTTTCATTTATATAGGAAATCAATTGAACACCATATTTGAAAACCTTAACACAAATGTTGAATTTCATAGCTTAAAGCAGCCATGCCAACTTTGAAAACATCCTTAGCAGCCTTTAAAGTTTGAAGTCATACTTCCACAATCTCCACCTTGACTTCAAAGTGGAAAAAAACTTGTATATTCATTTGCTAAAGCCAACAACTCTTCAAAACTCCAAAACTCCATAAGAAACTGGAATCACCATATAGAGAAAAATTGATCCTGAAAAATGAAATACTTCCTCCACCACGAGCCTAATCAGGCTCAACTGCGATCAGAAATACCCATTAAGTCCAAACATAGTTTGAACTTGGATATAGGAAGACTCTTAGTGAACACATCAGCGGGATTATAATCTGTATCGATCTTTTCTATGACACAATCACCTTTTTCAATGATATCACGCACAAAATGATAACGAATATCAATGTGCTTTGTACGGTCAAGGAACATCTGATCTTTACTCAAGAAGATAGCACTTTGATTATCACAGAATACTGTGGTAACCTTTATTCTATCATCGAGTTCTCTAAACAATCCCTTCAACCAAATATCTTCCTTAACTGCTTCTGTAATCGCCATGTACTCTGCCTCTGTAGAAGACAGTGCAACTGTAGACTGTAACTGGGCTTTCCAACTAATAGCACAACCGTTCAGTGTAAACGCATACCCTGTAATGGATCTTCGTTTATGCAAGTCTTTGCCAAAATCTGAATCAACATATCCAACCACCCCAGTGTTAGATTGTCCATAGCGTAGACACATAGAAGACGTACCGCGTAGATAACGTAAGATCCACTGTACTGCTTTCCAGTGTTCTCTTCCCGGGTTCGCCATATATCTACTAACCATGCTAACTGCATAAGCTAAATCAGGGCGTGTGCAGATCATAGCATACATCAAAGATCCAACAGCACTAGAGTATGGTACGCGTGCCATGTACTCCATATCAGTCTCAGTAGTAGGACTTAAAGCGGATGATAACTTGAAATGAGCTGCAAAAGGTGTGTTGACAGGTTTTGCTTCATGCATATTAAAACGTCTTAGGACTTTCTCAATGTAACCTTTTTGAGAAAGATGCAAGATCCTAGACTTCCTGTCACGAACAATTTCCATACCTAAAATTTTCTTGGCAGCTCCTAAGTCCTTCATTTCAAAATCAGCTTTCAACTGGTCTTTTAACTTCTGAATCTCCTTCATATCTTTTGCTGCAATCAACATGTCATCCACGTACAAGAGTAAGTAGATCTTTGAACCATCGTCACCTTTCTTGAAATAAACGCAGCTATCATAGGTGCACCTGCTGAATTTGTGACTGGTCATGAAAGAATCAAACCTCTTGTACCATTGTCGAGGAGACTGCTTGAGGCCATAGAGAGATTTCTTCAATTTACATACGTAGTCCTCCTTGCCAGGAACTACAAAACCTTCAGGTTGTTGCATGAAAATCTCTTCCTCAAGCTCACCATTTAGGAAAGCTGTAGTAACATCTAGTTGCTCCAACTCATAATCATTTGAAGCAACTAACCCCAACAATGCACGAATAGAAGTATGTTTGACTACCGGGGAATAGATGTCAGTATAGTCAACGCCTGGAATTTGACTGTAGCCTTTAGCTACCAACCGAGCTTTATATCTTGGTTTCTCATTCGGGTTAACAGGTTCTTTGAGCTTGTAGACCCACTTGCATTTAACTGGCCTTTTCCCTTTTGGAATAGGAACTAAATCCCAAGTACCATTTCTTTGCAAGGATTCCATCTCATTATGCATAGCAATCATCCAATCACTTGAGTCTTTAGATTTGATAGCCTCATCATAATTTAGAGGCTCCGTTTCCGAATCAATATCATTAGCAACAATAAAAGCATAAGCAACAAGTTCAGCTTCAGCATACCTCTTTGGAGGAACAATTTGTCTTCTCGGCCTATCTCTTGCAATGCTTCGAGTAGAAGCTTGTGGTTGTGAAGTTGTTGTTTCTTCAACAACTACATGCTCATTTGGCGAGGAAGACTCTGGTTGCTCAACTGGACTCGGAATGGTGACAGGTGAAGTAGGAAACTCCACCTCCATTTGAGCTTTCTCTTCATTTGCTTTTGATGATGCGACTGTATCTTCTGTAGAGTCGGAAGTTTGATGAATCATAACAGACTCGTCAAAAGTAACATCTCTTGAGATGATGATTTTATTTAGATCATTGCTCCATAACTTGTAACCTCTAACTCCTGGATTATAACCAAGAAAGACACATTTAAGTGCTCTCGGTTCTAACTTCCCATTGTCAACTCGTGCATAAGCTGGACATCCGAAAGGTTTCAGATGTGTATAATCGGCAGGTTTCCCGGACCATAACTCATACGGAGTTTTCTTTTCGATTGCTCGTGATGGTGATCGGTTGATAACATAGCACGCAGTAGAAGCAGCCTCCGCCCAAAAGGACTTTGGCAATTTGGAATTAGAAAGCATACACCGGACCTTCTCCATAATGGTGCGATTCATCCTTTCGGCTACACCATTTTGTTGAGGCGTATGGACTACCGTGCGATGTCGAGTAATGCCTTCCTTTCGGCAATAGGCATTAAACTCTTCTGAGCAAAACTCTAGTCCATTATCCGTACGA
This sequence comes from Cichorium intybus, assembly GCA_023525715.1. NCBI lineage: Eukaryota > Viridiplantae > Streptophyta > Magnoliopsida > Asterales > Asteraceae > Cichorium > Cichorium intybus. The sequence goes on from CM042009.1 coordinate 46,451,582, forward strand.
AGATACTTTACCACCAATCCTGATTGCTTTTCAACCTGAACTTTCCAGTCTCTGAAGGTAGAGAAAACATCTCCTTTATGTTTTAAGAAGAAACACCATACCTTCCTGTAGAAATCGTCAATGATAGTGAGCATATAGTTAGCTCCACCTTTAGAAACAACTCGAGCTGGTCCCCATAAATCCGAGTGGACATAGTCGAGTGGTCCTTTTGTTGTATGGATACCACTTGCAAACCTCACTCGTTTTGCCTTGCCATATACACAGTCTTCACAGAACTCCAAATCAACAATCTTTTGTTGACCAAGTAAACCTCTTCGACTCAATTCTGACATGCCTTGAAAACTCATATGGCCAAGTCGAAGGTGCCAAAGACGGGACTGATCTGGATCAGAAAGAGACTTTGAAACAACAGCAGCATCACTCGAAATTGTTTGCCCGTCAAGAAAGTAGAGATCGGAGGTTTTTCGATTGGCTCTCAATTTGTCGGAACCATCTTTGAACACCCTGAGAACTCCACATTTACCGGCAAACTCGTATCCCTTTTTATCAAAGGAACTTAGAGATAACAAGTTTCTTCTGAGGTCAGGGACATATCTAATATCCCCAATGGTTCGGATAACGCCATCAAACATACGGATTCTGACTGAACCATGTCCAAGAACTGGACATGTAGTATTGTTACCCATCAACACATAGCCCTGGTTAACCTTTTCAAATGTGTAAAACCAACTTTTGTTGTGACACATATGAAAAGTACAACCAGAGTCGAGTATCCAATCACCAGTGGAATCCAGTTTATCTGAATAAACTGTCAAGAGTTCTCCAATACATTCGACCTCTGCTACATCGGCTTCACCCGAAGTGCTACCTTGTTTACCATTTGCTGCCGCCTTCTCTTTTTCTTTATTCTTCAACTTGAAACATTCTTCAAGAACATGTCTCTTCTTGTGACAATAGTTGCAAAACTTTCGTTTGCCTTTAGATTTGGATCTGGTTCTGTTGGAAGATTGAGAAGTTCTACTTCTCTCTGTTGTTCTTCCTCTGGCATTCAAACCTTCGGCTTTAGCATCATCTGAACCACCACCGGTAATATATTTCATCTTCTCTTTAGAATCTAAAGCTGTAAAGACTTCATCTAAAACAAGAGTGTCACGGCTGTAGATGATCGTATCACGAAAATGGCTATAGGATTCGGGCAACGATGACAGCAAAAATAAAGCTAAGTCTTCATCTTCATACTGAACATCCATATTCTCCAAGTTATTTATTAACTCTTTGAATGTGGACAAATGTTCAGCTAATGAGCCTCCTTCAATCATCTTGAGATTGAACAGCCGTTGCTTTAGATGCAACTTGTTCGGTAAGCTCTTTGTCATCAATAACTGCTCCAACTTCAGCCACAAAGCAGCCGCCGACGTTTCTTTTAGAACATCTTGTAAAACATCGTTTGACAAGTGCAAACGAATCTGGGATAAAGCCTTCAGATCTTTCATCTCTTTTTCTTCTTCGGTCCATGTATTGGGCATCCTTTCGAAACCCAAAAGCGCCTTGTGTAAATCCATCTGAATGAGAATATCTCTCATCTTTACTTGCCACAGCGGAAATCGGGTATTCCGATCCAGCAGCGGAATATCGTATTTCACCGAAGACATGATTTATTACTTGATAAAATGATCCCAACAAGCTAATATCAAAACCCGGACGCTCTGATACCAATTGTTGTAAAATACGACGGATCCGAATTGACTTTAGACAATATTAGCTCAATGCGGAATAGGATCAAAATTATCAAACGGTAATAATCACAACGAAAAATACGAATGAAGTAAATAAAATAGAGACACGAGGATTTACGTGGAAAACCCAAATCGGGAAAAACCACGGGCGGAGGAAGCCGAGAACCAATTCACTATATTTTGTGGTGTTTACAAAAGGTTTGGAGAAATATAAAAATACAAAGAGTTTATAAAACTCTTATGTATTTACAAGAGAAGATATGAGAGGTTTTGTGTGGTGTTGTTCTTGAGATGGTTTATGGTATGGTTTGCATAAATGATTTCCTTTCATTTATATAGGAAATCAATTGAACACCATATTTGAAAACCTTAACACAAATGTTGAATTTCATAGCTTAAAGCAGCCATGCCAACTTTGAAAACATCCTTAGCAGCCTTTAAAGTTTGAAGTCATACTTCCACAAACTTTTACTTGGTTAAATCGCAAAACAAGTATCAAATCTATTTGGTTAAAGAAACCGCACATAATAACCGCACCAAATATATGCGGTGAATAACCGAAACCGCAACCGCATAACTGCATTGCACTATTAACCGCATCATTTGGTTATTGAAAAATGTAATAACCGCATTTGCGGTTAGTGGTACGGTTTTGGCCAATAACCGCGCCTAATCGCATCACGCTCACCCCTATCTTTACATGAACAAATACATATATCATTTTACAACTCCGAATTCCGATTCCTTTAACATCATAGCTATGTTGGATTAACGATTTGAAAAATAGAATTTATATGATGGAAAAAAAAGAAGCAAAAACAAATCTGTGGGGTTCAAAAAGGAAGATTTTCTTGATAAGATTAAAAACAAACCTGGCTCCCTTCCCAACCGGTTTAATTATGTTTTATAACTTAAGAGTTAATTTCAGTTAGTTGAGTAGGACGGTGGTTAGTTAGTTGCTGTCAACGAGGTTGTTAGAGTTGGTTTAATTAGAGTTGGTTTAATTATGGGAAGTGGTTAATTTCATTTACTCTTAGACATCCAGCTTCTTACATTTTCACAAAGCTTCCTTCTTTGAATAGAAGTAGTAAAACAAAGCCATATAATTCTTACAATGTTACAAAGCAAACCAGACCACCAGTTTCTTAAAATTACTCATATAGAAAAATACCTTTAAAGACGATACATTCTAATATATGGGGACCATTCCTTCACATATGTTACATGAATCGATACCTAGTACATTATTTGTTGTAATTCCACTTCCCCGTCTTCTTTTCTGCAATCTGCTCCTTCTCATAGTACTACAACTTCTCCCTACATCCGCAACGTCTTCTTCTCCCAATTTTCCATCACTTCCAAGTGTTCCACCACATGTTATATTCACAGTCTATTATACCATCTTTTTGTGATAGCACTAGGCGACCTAAAGTAAAAAAAATGATCAACTTTTTTTTTTTTTTTATCAAACTCAAGTTTGTCTTCATATTGAGCCTACTACGTAATCAAGCTAAAATTGGTCAACATGGTGGGAAGCGAAAAAAAGTAGAGGTTAATGCTTTAAAAGCCAATAAGATGTGGGTGTTGGTACATACATATTCCGATGCCGATCGTACGGGTCGTCCCGATAATCGATGCACTACAAGTGGATGTTGTATTTATCTTAGCCCAAATCTTATTAGTTAGAGCTCAAAAAAACAACACACGGTTGCTCGGTCAAGTACAAAAGCTAAATATTGTCATCGATGCTGAAATCTGGTGGCATATCTCTTTGCTTCATGAGCTTCGTTTTTAGTTGACTGTTCCACCTACTCCTTGGTGTGATAATCTTGGTGCTACTTATCTAGCTGCAAATCCTGTTATTTATCAGAGATTTAAACATACAGAGATCGATGTGCATTTTGTTACAGATTTAAACATATAGAAATCGATGTGCATTTTGTTACAGATATGGTGTTGTCTCGTTCTATTGAAGTTTGAGATGTACATACGGGATTACAACTTACATACATTCTTACTAAAGGTTTACCGGCTCCACACTTTCAACCGATCTGTTCCAAGCTTTCATGTTTTTCCCCCGATTCCACTTAAGAAGGAATGATAATAGATATATAGTTATAATCAGTTGAGTCGGTCATTAGTTGGTTGTTGTTAGAGACAGTTAAAAGGTTGTTAGAGTTGGTTATATGAACCACCTTTTACTCTCTTGTCTCCAGTATATATAACTAATGCTTGTGCATTCTTCTCATTCAACATAATAGAACATATTCATTTTTCTCTCTTCATTCTCTCTCTAAATCACGTTTCAGGTGAATCTATTTTAAGAATATTGTGTTCAAAGCTATTTTGGTTTATTTTTTTTGGAACTATTTCGTTGTAGTTTTGTTTTTCATAACTGTTTTGATGCAATTTTTTTCCAAAAGATTTTTGGTGCAGTTATACAAATTGTTTACGTGCATTTTTACAAAACCAATTTTGAGTCATATGTAACATCTTAATTTTAAAGCAAAATTTAAAATTTTCAATAATAATAATAATAATAATAATAATAATAATAATAATAATAATAATACCACATTATAAAAAAAAAACTTTTTAATAATAAATTATTTAGCGAAATTGTTAAGTTTAAGTCACATTTTATTCTTAGGGGCAAACTTGTCCATTTATAGGATATAGTGGGAATAAAATCTTGAGTCATATTGTAACACCTTAGTTCTTTTTTTAAATAACCAAATAGTAAAACTTTTAGATAAAACCATAAAGGCTTTTCATAAAAATTAACTAGGAATTTGTTGTAGGAAAACTTTTCACGAAACTTAATAAAACTTATCCATGTGCTAGGTGTTATCGAAACATAAAATTAATAAAAACATTTAAAAGCAAAAGACTTAAACTTTAAACAACTCGGAGAAGCTCGAACAGTCAGACTGTTTTCTTTACCCCACAAAAAGGAAACTAAAAATTTGCCCTGCCTCACAAAGAGTTCTCGTCGGCCTTACCCCATAAAGAGAAAACTAAACATATCCCACGAAGGGTCGGGTAATCATTATATATATATATATATATATATATATATATATATATATATATATATATATATATATATATATATATATATATATATATATATATATATATATATATATATATATATATATATATATATATATATATATATATATATATATATATAGGCACATACACACATAGGCAAATAAAAGATATGTATAGAAAGTGAAACTTACTTGATCACGCGATGTCTGAATGATACCACAGGCGTGGACTAAGATAAATTCTCATTGATCATCCTACATTCAATACCAATATCAACTACTTAGTTCATATTCCGACTTGTTACTTAATAATACTTTATTTGATATTCATTTTAGTTTCTCTTTCGAGACATCGGTCTCCTCGTGGACCATTCTACCCCTCTTAACCTGATAATTATAGAATTATTAATAATAATTATTAAATTACATCTTTTAGCTTTCTAGAAATGTTATAACATGCTCATGTTATCGTTGACTAATTTATTACATACTTTTCATTTTGAGACTTAAATTTGGCTAGATTTCTGGACCATGTTGCAAAGTTTGTAACGTTAATCCTAGGAGGGATTTGATTCACGTCTTAAGAAAATTATGAAATCAACTACACACCAATAAAACTTTTGATGGAACATTCTCATGTGGGATCGGAGTCAGATGTTTTGGCACAAAAGGGGCAGATGAGGTTGACAATTGGCTGATCTCAACCGGTTCAACATGAGTGGGACTGGTAGAGTCTGAGTTTGAGTAAACTGAGAAATATGAAAAATGAGATTTTGACATCATTGGAGGTAACCAAGGGTGCAACCTCTGGTTTATTGGTGTATTTTCCTGTCAAAGAGGTGGTCAAGTCTGCCTTTGTTCTGTCATCGTCGATTATTATGTTAGAAGGATATTTAAAGAAAGGATTTTTCTTTGTGTGAGCTGGGTAGTGTTTGTTTGCTGATGTTCGGGCCCAACCCTAGTTAAAAGTGCTGTTTGAAACATCAGAATTTTCAGGACTCTTTAAAACTTTGGTTGCCTTATACAACCCATCTATTAATTAATTAAATCTAACATTATCACTCCGGGTGAAACCAAAATCTGATTAGTATGTTCAGTCATAATTCTTGAAGATTGTTCTCTGCTTCTAGTTTATCACATAACAATTTCTTATCCTCTAGTTTACTTTTTCAACCGGACAACTTCATCATATCCATCATCTCTTTCCTCCAAAACCCGTGGATACGATGCTAAGGCATCTTCACACGTGATAGAAATCTTTTCCAAAATGGTTATAAGTTAGAAGAACATATATTATTTGAGTTAAGCAAATTTTACCTATTCCACAATGTTGCGGACTGGCTATGTCAGCGACGCGGATTCGGCTAAACCCCGTAACTATGCGAAGATAGCCGCGACGCATAGGGTGAGGAGCCACGCCGCGACGAGCGACTGTTTGACCCAAAAGCTTATTTTTGACCAATGTTGGTTAGCAAACGTTGGGTCTGACCTTTTGGCAAGTCTATAAGAGTTTGGTCAGTGCTTGATATGTTGTGTATGTGGGATTTAGGTGTGTGGACGAGCTAAGTGGGGAAATTAGAGAATATCTACACGGTTACGAATCAGGTGAGTATCCTCACCTTACTATATGATGTTGCATGATAGGCATCTTGTATGTTATTTACAGTTATATGATTTGTTATATATATGTGGTTATTTGTTGTTGGGCTCAGTACTGATGCATGTTCACTCGTAGCTGTTGTATGACAAGTTGGACTATTGCCTTGTCCCATAGCTGTTGTATGCTTGGGCTGTTTTCTTGAGTTGAGTCAGTATGGAATTTAGCCAGAGGTCATGCCGAATTTTTGGTAGAAATGTTGGTTTAATACGGGACATAGCTTTGAGAGGTTTTAATGCTTTACTATGGTTATTTTTATATGAGTTGTAACCCCAAAGTTGTTTAAATACTTTTAAAACTTATTTTGTTTTTGTTGGAACCCAAGTTTTATATTATGGTTTATTAAATAAGAAAAGCTTTTAAAAAGACCGAAATTTCTACTTCACAATCCTATCCTAATAAATAAGTAACTCAAAGCCACATGTCATCACCACATTTATTTGGCCACATGTCATTTTCTCATAATTTTGAATTTTTAAAAAATTTGTTTGAATTGAATGTATTTAATTCCAATAATTAAGTAACCGAAACAAGAAATTAGGAACACATTTATTTAAAATAGACTATCATTGATTCATTTATGTCATTTAATACATTCTCAACTAGGGGTAAGCATTTGGTCCTTGGAACCGAGCCCAAGCCCGAGAACCGAGGGAACCGAACCGAGATTAGGAACCGAGGGTATTACTTGGTCGGTTCTCGGTACCTATATATTGCTTAATTCGGGTTTGGTACTTCTCGGGTATGGTCCGGCTTGGTCGGTCGGTTTTGTGGGTTTGGTACCGAGCCCAACTAGAATTTTAAAAGGCAACTACATATCACTACCAAAAAAAAAAAGATTACGTTCCATAATCACTTCCTGACTTTTCGTTTGCTGCAATTTTACATGGTTTTGTAAAATTATTAAGGTTGGTCACGCTCGGTTCTCTCGGTCCCAAGACCAAATTCGGAACCAAAAGTAATTACTTGGTTGTCTCGGTTCTCTCAGTCCCAAGACCAAACCCGGTACCAAGACCAAAAAACAAACGTTTGGTCCCGCTCGTGTAAAACCCGACCGAACCCACACAAACCCGACCCGACCCCAAGACCAAGTAGACATTTTTGGTCGGTCCTCGGTTCCAGATTTCCCTTAAGCTTGGTCTCGGTCCGGCTCAGGTTCGGTCCCGGTCGGGTCGGTTCCAGGACCAAGCTCACCCCTATTCTCAACAGCTACAATTTGCATCTCTCTCGAGAATTTCGTTAAAGTATTATTAATTGATACATTTATTTGGATTATTTGACTAATTATAAAATTCCATTCTTTTTTACTTTTTAACGCATTTTTATTCGTGCATTGTGCACCAATGAAAATAATTATATTAAAATAAATTTTCTTTTACATGTTTGACGTCCGAAAATTTCACACAATTTTTAGAGCATATGTGTAACTAAATTAACCAAATTTAAGTCAAATTTGGAAATACAAAAAGAGTAACCATGTTTCAGCCCAAGTTTGATAGAAAAATTGGTAGAAAAAATTCGCCATCAAATTTAAATGGAAAATGTTCGAAAAAATTGAAAAACTTTAAGGCAACCGAAAAACTTCAAGACAACTTTGACAGCAAGTATGTTTTAAGGAAATATTTGATAGCAAACTTTAAACCTGATAATTGTTAAATTTGAACATAAATTTGACAGCAACTCGTCTAAATTAGAATATTCACGACAACTTGATATATATGAAACTACTAATCTTAACTCTTACATAAGGGTGTACAAAAGTCAGATTTATCCAAAAACGAATTTATAAAAAAAAAAGGTCAGATTGTATTGTATTTTTCAATATTGGATCATATTTTCAAATAAAGCTTTTAAAAACGCAATTGAATGTAGTTGTGTAGTTTGTCTATTACACAATTTAAAACGCCGATTTTTGGGTATGTACTCCTGTATTTTAAGTTTGCGTATGTTTGGGGTATCTACATACTCAATAATTTCGTCATATCTTATGAAATTTGTTTTAAAAAAGTAATGCTTAGATTTTGTTATCTAACCTTTTATTTCTGTTATCCCGTATAATAAACGGGTCTCACAACTAGTGTTTTATAAACTATTACACTTATAATATTTCATAGAAATCCGAAAATGCCTATTTGGGAGATTATAGTCATGCTAACAAATGCCCAAAATTAAAAGTTTTTTGATAGTTATCATAATAAATTAATAATCATGTAGTTATTTTATGATTATTTATATATAATATTGCATTTTTATAGTTAACTCTTCTTTTTAATAAAATAATTTAGAAAGCTGTAAACCAAGGTTATCAAACTCCCGAGTTTACTCGTAAACTCTTACGAGTTTACGATCATAGATTCCAAAAACGATCCCGATTCTACTAAACTCGTTTTTTAGCAAACTCGGACGTAAACTCGTAGACTCGGATCGGGGATCGTATACTCGTATACGATCCGAGTCTACTAAATTTAATACAAATCTGATTTTTGACTAAACTCGTACGTAAACTCGTAGACTCGGATCGGGGATCGTATATTCGTATACGATCCGATTCTACTAAGTTTAATAAAAATCTGATTTTTGACTTTATTTGACATTTTGAGAAAAATTAAATTCTAACTTATAAGACTTGTAACCCTAAATTTCCTTTCGTCTTTCATTATACTTCAGAGTCCAGACTCCTCGACTCCTCGTGTCCTCCCTCTCTCACAGTCTCGCACAGCCCTCAGGCTCTCACTCACCCTCTTCGTCGCATGCCTGGATGATTCGTTTGTTATTTGAGATTAAATTAGATTGGATATGTCTATTAGCTATTTTGAATCTTTGAAACTTCTTTTTGTAACTTGTGAACTTATGGTATAATATGTATTTCTTCATTTTTTGTGCTTTTGGTAGAATCTTATGATCCGATCCGATCCTGCGATCCCGATTTTGCAAAACAAAAAACGATCCTAGGTAGGATCTCGAGTTTTATAACCTTGCTGTAAACGCATACAAAAATCACTGACTTTTAAATCGTTGTTCATGCCATGTTACCTTGAGTTGGCAACTGAAAAGTTAAAGGGAAAACGTGAAAACCATGGAATAGTTTTGGGACCATTTATGCATTTTAAAAAGTAACCCCGCCGCTAATGCCAAGGCCCAGGAGCGGTTCATCGCCGTTTTTAACGGGCAGTTCCGAGAGCGGCAAGGCGGAGCGCGATGGGGAGAACCGTCAGTGACGGCGCCGTCACAGTGCCGCTGTTGAAAAGAGAGGACTGTAAGCGCACCAAACATGATTCTGCTTTCTCACAATGGAAGGTAATCTTCTCGATGTATTAATTTGCTTTAGATCTGGATTGCGAGCAACAATCATGAAACTACTTTTACTTTGAATTTCAACATTGAATTGGAATTATCCATCAGCGAAGATTGTTCTCAGCTTCGATATAGTTTAATGCTTCCATTACTCTGTGTGTGAATGATTTTTTGTTGATTTTGGATATGAAAGAACAATGGTACAGTGATTGGCGTCGTTGATTCTTCTACATTTGATTACTACAAATCTTGTTTTGGAAGGGATATGAGTCATAATCCATCGTTATTTGTTCATATCATATTATATAATCCATCGTTATTTGTTCATATCATATTATCTGTAATCAGATCACGTATTGGATATCTAGCCATGGTGCATTCTTCTTTTTCTATCTACTTCCATATTTATTATAACTTGATTTGAAGTAGATCCGGACAGCGTGCACCAATTAGGAAATTTTGAATTTCAATTTGACACCTTGCCATCCATGATTCAAATTTCCAAGCACCACCTCAATTCAATTTTCGATACTTCCAAAACAATTTCATCATATTTACATATGTTAATTTCCAGATCCTTATTGGGCCTCGTGACTGGGAGGATTATTTGTTGAGCAAAGAAGGCGCAGAGAGATACAGGACTCACAACCTTCCAAATTGTTCTTCTTGTCCAGGGCTTTACGAGCTTGGGATAGCTGTTTCGCTTCCACAAACAGAATCAAAAAACAGTACCAAACTTAGCTCCAAAAGAATAATTCCTGTTTATCTCGGACAAGCAGATAACGTTCGAACCAGACTTCAACAATACGGCCGTGACGGTGCTCATTTGGAGAATGGATTGTCAAACGGAGAGCAAATTGACCGCAAAGTACTCGGATTATTCTCCGACATATTCTCCTACGGTTTTGCCATTGCATTTCGATGGGCTCCGGTAAGTAACAAACATAATCCGATTCCAATTTTCTTCTTCTTATTGCTTCATGTTCGTTTTCGATTTTACAGATGAACAACAAAAAGGAAGCTGAGAAAACAGAATCGCAACTTTTAAAAACCTTCGATTACGCATGGAACCGAGGAATGAACGGTGATCGCCGCCCTGTTGACATCCATCAAAAGCTCACCGCCGCAAGTACCAAAAAGCTACCTCTGGTTTTCAAAAAGCTTCACGTCCTCCGTCCAAAAAAACTAGGTCTTAATATCAAACGTTGCGACCCACCCGAATTGGAAAACGGATCCAGCTTCTACACCAAACAAAAAGACACAAATATCCTTTCTAGAATCTTCAAATTCAGTCGATCACGTCCTACATTAGTAACCAACGAGTGTGAAATAAACAACAGTGATGACCGAATATGTGGTGTGGCCTTGGGTCACGGGTCTATATGTACCCGGCCTCCCGTTGTAGGAAGAAAGCGATGTGTTGACCACAAAGGGATGAAAGTCAACGCATCTGTAAAACTAAAACCTCATTTGGTTACTAACGAGGACACGTGTCATGTTACTTGTGGGGTCACCCTAGATGATGGTTGTATTTGTACAAGAGTTGCCGTTGCAGGGAGAAAACGATGTGAGGAACACAAAGGAATGAAAATCGGTAAACCTGTTTCGAGATCTGGTTCAGATTCAGAAACCGGGACGTACAACGAAGGGCACAATGGGAAAATTGGTGCGGATTCGTTGACTTGTGTAGCGGTTACACGTGGCGGTTCCGTTTGTAGAAGGAAACCAAGTCAAAATAGCAAGTTTTGCTGGCAACATGATGAAATGAGGGACAAGATTAATGGCTGATTCTCGTGTAAAAGGTTTGTATACGTACGATTGATATGATTTGTTTATTTTTTCAATAGAAAATAATCTTTGTCCGTTTAGTTCAAAGTGACAAACAAGTTATATGAGTTGTGGCCAAACCAAACCGTGTGAATTAATAATATTATCAGATTTATGTATTTGGTAAAGATGACAAGTTTTAATATTCATTTTCATTGGACATGGATTTAAATCCCTTACATTTGGTTCTCTTTTTCACTAGTATTTGGCCCAAACCGTTAAACCAAACCATTTTTATTGGTTTCATCGATCCTACCCACTTTTAGAGGTACACATCAACAACCGGTTTTTTTAAAAACCGGAACCGGTTTTATAATAACCGGTTTTCTATCCCAAACCGAACCGGTTTTTCTTCCGGTTAACCGAACCGAACCGGTTTAAACACCGAAAAAAACCGGTCTAAAACTCAATTTCCTTTAGAAAAAAACTGGCCAAAACCGGACCGGTTATAACCGAAACCGGTTGGACCCAAACCGGTTTTTGAAAAAACGGCTTTTGTGCACCTCTACCCACTTTAATGATGCATGTCAAATGGAACAACTATCTAAAAGGGATTTAAATCTTTAGTGGGAAGAAATTGATTCCTACCCACTTTAATGATGCATGTCAAATGGAACAACTATCTAAAAGGGATGTGATTATTTAGTGTAAGAAATTGATTCTTCCACTTAATGTAACAACCTTATATCTATTCTATAAGTTAGTAAAACATATATCATACGTGGATAAATCAATTTCTTAACTGGAAAATTCACATTCTTATCCGAAAAGTTCATGAGAGCATAATAAATGTGTGAAAATGAAGGTTGTAAGTTGCGTGTTGCGACAATGGAGTTTAAGCCAAACGTTTTGTGAAAATTGATTTTATTTTGGGGGGGGGGGGGGGGGAGGGGGAGTGTGTACGCGTGTATTTAGCAATGTACTTTGTGTTTTGCCCACTCACATACTTGACAAAGTTATACATATACACAGTCACATGAAAACACAAACAGTCACATACACCACCACAAACACATACATAGTTATAGTGTTCTATCTTGAAAATCACACTAACTATATCAAGACATAATTTACAGTATGATTAAAAAGAATGGTTAATAACATAAAAACCACTGTAGTTTGTCAAAAGTTCTGATTTAACCACTATTTTTTTTTGTTCCATAAAAACCACCCATATTTTCAAAAAATTCCTTATTGACCACTGTTAACTTTATTTTATAACTTTTAACGATTATTTTCGTCGAAATATTATGTGAAAAATTTCATATCGACATTTGAAGCAAATATTGGAACTTCATTGCAGTGAAAACGATACATAAAGTTTTATACATGTGATTTTGGTCTTCATAAGTGCAACTTTTTTGCCACGTTGTGAATGCATAGGGAGTCCAAGTGAATCCACTAAATTTTGAATGCGACGGGGGTAAGAAGTGTTCCGAGTTGGCGGCATAAAATCTTGACTTTTATTTGTTATAGTGGTCGCAATATATCTTTTTGAAAATATGAGTGGTTTTTACGAATTTTTTTGAAAGTGTGTGTTTTTTTAGAACAAAAAAAATATAGTGCTTAAACCGAATTTTGGCCAAACTACAGTGGTTTTTATGTTATTAGCCCTAAAAAGAACTACAAATAAAAATGACATCTTGTCTTGTGAAGACGAATATGAAAAAGAAACTAATTTTTATATGTTTTCACAGCACACATACATGAATATGACTATGTAAAAAATTACAAAACTATTTTGAGAAAAAAAACTTTTAAAAAGGAAAAGTCTAAGTAAGATTATGCATTAAACCGAAAATGTAAAAATAGTATTTTTGTAAAAGAAATCAATTTTGTAAAAATGAATCCATAAAAGCATAGTTGTAAAAAAATGTATAAAAAAAGTTGAAAAAAATTATTTATCAAAGCAAACCAAGTTTTGGAAAACATATATAAATAAAGTTCGATAGTTTGGACTAAATTCGAGAAGATTTTAAAAATAGGGACCAAAATTAAATTTCTGAAAGTTGGATGACGTTGCCATGGGTTCGAATTCGGGAAAAAAAAATTAAAAGCATGGATTATTTCTATGATTGTTTTTACATATGGACAATTTCTATCTATTTAATAACTCTAGGAATCAAAAAAGAAAAAAAAATATTGTAGTTTTTTTTTTGAACGGCGAAATTTTATTAAGAGCAACTAGCAAGAACCTATCAGAGAAAAAACAATTACATGACGATTAAAGAAGGGTTTAAACGCCACAAGTTCCAATCTATCTTCTTCTTAGATCGACTATCACACCAAATGAACGATTGAGCAACAATATCATTAAATATAACACTTTTTTTAGGAAGTGTTTCTCCAAAAATAGTATCATTCCGAAATCTCCAGATATACCACCACGCCACAAAAAGCACTCCTTTCAAAACTTCTTTAGCCAGCTTTTGTAATCTCAAATATTGCAGCCAAGACCTCCAATTTGCTAAAGCCCAATCATTTGGTAAATCTACATCCCACCATTTTCCAATTCGAGCAAACACCCGTTGAGCAAAACTACACTCAAAAAATAGATGAGCCACCTCTTCAACTTCAACTCCACAAATCGGACATAAGATCGACTCCAGCTCTATGCCTCTATTAGACATGTTCCAGCTCGTAGGCAGCCCATTCAACATCATCTTCCAAGCAAAAACATTTATTTTTATAGGAATCATCTTGATCCACCTTGTAGGCACGCCCGTACCACCATTGACCACGTCATCAATACACCGCCTAGTGGAACTAACCGAGAATGAAACATCTGGAACCAAATCCCAAAGCCAAATGTCTCGTTTATTAGAAATATAAACGTCTTGCATAATTCTCTCCAACTCCCCCTTTTGCACTTCCTCCACACCCCCCCCCCCCCCCCCCCCACCGTCGACCGTCTAAAAGAATCACCCCACCAACCCGTGCATTTAGAAGCCACAGTGGCATTTTTATCCTCCTCCAAGTTGTATAATCTATGAAACCTATGCATGAAGCACGCATCTCCTAACCAAACATCTTTCCAAAATAAAGTATCCCTACCATCCCCAATCTTCCTTTTACAGAAACCCATCAGATCAATTCCCTTCTTTATCAAATCTCTAGTCGAAATAATGACATCTCACCACACCGAAGCTCTTTTAGGAACATGGAAATTTCCTAGAATACCGTCCTCTCCATGAATCGATTTAACAACCTTCACCCACATCACCCTATGATTATTCCTAAATCTCCAAATCCATTTAAAAAAGTAATGCCCTATTTAAAGTAAAGTAACTTCCAACTCCAAGACCACCCTTATCCCTATCCGCACACACCTTATCCCACCCAATCCACGCCATTTTTGTATCCTTACCCTCCACACCACGAAAAAACCGACTCCTCATATCTTCCAATCTTTTGATCACCCCAGCCGGAGCTTTAAAAAGTGACAAATAATAGTTAGGGATGGACCCAAGCACCGCCTTCAAAAGAGTCAATCTTCCACCAACTGAAAGAGTCTTAAGTTTCCATTTATAAAGCCTATCACTCACTTTCTTCTCAACCTCTTCCCACGCACTCGCTCTATACATTGAGCCTCCAACCACAACTCCCAGGTACGTAACGGAGTTTTAATTGCCGCACATCCCACCAAGGCCGCCACTCTCTCAACTTCTGTAGACGGAACACTTACACCTAACATCTTTGACTTTTGGATGTTAATCTTCAACTCGGAAGCTAAATGAAAACACTGCAAAATTGACACAATATTTGTAAAATTTTCCTCTTTCCAATCTCCAATGAACACCGCATCATCCGCATAGAACAAGTGAGAGAGCCTAAAACCACTGCCCACCGTCAAGGGCGTGAAAACTCCACGATCAATAGTCCTAAAAAACGACAGATGAAGTGTCTCAATAACCAGAATGAATAAAAAAGGCGAAAGCGGATCTCCTTGGCGCAAACCCTTATAAAACTGAAACTCATATGTAGGACTACCATTCACCAATACAGATCCTCTAGCCGTCTCTAAACAGCCTCGTATCCATCTACATCAGTTCTTTCCAATACTGAAGCGACCCAATATATCTTCCAAGAAATCCCATCTAACCGAGTCATAAGCCTTCTCGAAGTCAACTTTAAACACCATAGCCTTCTTTTTCTTACTTTTACACCAAGAAAGCACTTCATTTAAAATTAGGGGACCATCTAGAATCTGGCGCCCAGACACAAACGCATACTGCTCTTCACTAATCAAGTTACCAATCACCATTCTTAACCGATTAGCCAAAATTTTTTTAATAATTTTATATTGCCCACCAATGAGACTAATCGACCTAAAATCCTTCACAAACTTAGCATCCACCACCTTGGGAATCAAAGCGATAAAATAAGAATTACAGCCAATTGGAAAACTTCCAGTCCTAAAGAACTCCTAAACCGCCTCACCCACCAAATCCTTTACTAACTCCCAAAACTTTCTAATAAATTCAAAAGTAAAGCCATCTGGCCCTTGGAGATTTTTTCTGCCCCACAATCCCACACAGCCTGTTTTACTTCTTCACTCGTCACTTCCTCTTCCATAAGCTACAATTGATCTGCTGACAAACGTCTTGGAAATTCCATATCATACTGTAATCTAATGCATCTAGACTAGAAAATCTAGTAGCAAAATGTGCAAAAAAAAACTCTTTCTTTACTTGTTTAGGCCTATCCAACCAATCCCCATTAGAAAAGACCCCCTAATAGCAAGTTGGCGACGCGATTTATTGATAATACCATGAAAATACTTTGAATTCTCGTCTCCTTCAATAGCCCATTTCACTTTAGCTTTTTGAGCTAAGTCTGCGGCTTCCTGCTTGTCAAGATCAATAATTTTACTAAGAATTCCCCCCCTTTCCTTTAAAACATCCACCTCCCCGTCATCAACCCGCTTATCTAAATCACTCAATTTTTCCTTAAGCAACATCTTATCTTCAATTTTCTGATTTCACATCTCTTTAGCCCAACCTTTCAAACGAATTTTAAGGGCTTTTAATTTATTTTAAGGCGAACCATGGCGTTGTCATCTGTAACCCCATCATTGGCCCACGAATCACTCACAATCTTCTCAAGCTCCCCATTTTATAACCAAGAATTATAAAACCGAAAAGGGATAGACCCGTAATCCAACACCGATTCTCGTAACAAGATCGGGCGATGGTCAGATAGATGTTTCTCTAAAATCAACCCCGAAATATACGGACATAAATCCAATAAGCCTTATAAGACAAGAAACCTATCCAACTTACTCATTTTACCAGACGTAGAATGAGTCCAAGTAAACGATTTTCGACCCAAAGGAATATCTACGAGACCAGTCATTGTTATAAAATTATTAAAAAAACGCGTCCCACTAACATGGAAAGAAGTACCAAATCTTTCCGCCTCTACTCGCACTTCATTAAAATCACCCATAACAATCACCTCACCTCTCCACTTGAGAATAACTTGTGAAAGATAATCCTAAAGCATTTTTTTCTCACCTAATTATTGTGGTGCATAAACCGAAATGACCATAAGATTAGTGTTAGTAGGCTTCCAGAAACCCTTAACAATAACAAAATAATCTGAAGACGTCACTTGCTTTTTCAAATAATTATTCGGATTCCAAACACAAAGAATTCCACTTGAGGCACCCACAGAACCGCTACAAGCAAATTGGTACCGAGAATTACCCCAGAACTGCCGAACTAAAACATCATCAATAACTTCTAACTTTGTCACCTGAAGTGCCAAGAAATTAATCTTGAACTTAGAACATAACTCAAAAATCCATCTCTTTTTCGCCTGACTGTGACCCAATCCTTGAATATTTAAGGATGTAAAATTCGTTAAAAATACTCTTTACTCCCATGGTGATCGAACACCTCATCAGTAACTTTATTAATCTTGTATCCCATTATATGACCAATAATGTTAATATCTTCCATTTTCTGACCACAACTACCACTTGGTGCCAAAGCATGAGGCTTCATATTTCCACCACCTCTAACTAATGATTTGGTTATTGATTGAGAGCTATTTGCATTTCCACCCTCCACATGACTAACCGCATCCAAATTTATACCCCTATTGGACCTTTTCTCCAAGTGAACCAACCTCTCCCCTTCACTGACATCTCCCTCATTTGTAGGAGGTGTATACCCCGGAGAACACACATGTGTGACACTGGAATTACATTCCGGCACAACCATCTCCGGCACATCAACCTCCTTTCGGTTCAATAACTCATAAAAATGAAAAGGATCACCAGAACTTTGTTTAGCTTTACCATCACGATCCACATCCCCCTCTTCTAAATAATCGTTTTTAGCTTCTTCCACTTTATCCTTCAACCCTTTTAATGTATTCGTCCCCATATTACTTTCACCACTTTGACTAGAATTATCCTCATTTTCATCTTCTAAAATCGAAACACTTGGTACTTTCTTCCTTCCACCAAAATCCTTTTCCATACTCTCCAATATATCCTCCTCTCTTTCTAATTCATATGCTGAAATGGAATTATCATCAAATGAATGTTTGGACTCCTCCTCATCACTTTCTTCATCTTCATCTATATACTATGGGTTCCACCCAATCACCTCCCTTGCTCGAACCACAGTCATCTTACCTTGCACGATCATTTTAAAAGTCTCAATAATTATTTCCTGATTTAAGGTCTTTATACAAAGTCTTTTGTGATATAGATTGTTGTCATTGGAATCTTCCGTATATAATAGCTCTCCCCATCGTTTAGCAATCAACTTAAAAGATCTTGGAGAATAGGCCAGTGACGATACCCCCTCTATATCAATCCACACCACACGGTCTTCTACTTGGAAAGTCTTTATCTATGGTAAGATAACCGCAAACCATGATCCCACACGGTCTTCTACTTGGAAAGTCTTTATCGACGGTCGTTCTTGCTACTGCTCCCCCTGCTTTCTTTCACTTCCATTTTCTTTTGTATTCTATAAATGGCTTATGTAAGTAGTTTTGTCCGATATTCTCTCTTTATTACAGGGAGAAAGTTGAGGTTATATGGTAGGCAGGGTTGGGGAGTGAGAGTATGAGAATGTGTGATTGTTGTACGAAACATTGCACTTCAAGAGAAAGCTATCAACACTCACAGTTTGTACTCTGATAAGGTTTTTGTTTAGGGGTGGTGATGGACGATGATGGTGGTGCTTAGTAGGGTTGGTTTTTAACTTCAACGAATTTCAAATTTAAACCCGAATGCGGGAATTTGTTCGTCTAGAATCTATATGGTCGCTTTCTTTTTTTTTTCTTTTTTTTTTGCAGATCGATTTGCAGGTTATGTTTTTGACAACGAAGATGAATAGTGGTGGCTTTTGAAAATATAGGGGGTTTTGAAATCATATTTCAACCCAAATTAGTGAATTTGTTCTTCACGATTTCATCATTAATATTTTTTGTTCCTGAAATTGGGGAGGGGTGCACTCGGTTTCTTCCCTTAGGAAAAAATTGGACTAGATTACTCTACAGAACAGTGACGTGGAGACCAGGTGGGTGAAGACGGTCCTTTGAAGGTGAATATAATGATCTGGAGGGCCAGACTGGGGAGACTCCTAACTAGAATGAACCTGTCCAGTAGAGGGATTCGATGAATGATACCTGCTGCTGACTCTATGATGTAAATCAGGAGACGGAGCTTCGCTTATTCCGTGACAGTGATGAGATGGTTGGAATCACGATGGTTGTATAGTCCACAAAAATTAACTTGTTCCAGTGGATGCTACATGTTGTCCAGTAGAGGGATTCTGGTTGTACAGTCCACAAAACTTCATGCAGTACAAAAAGATCTGGAATCAAAAATCTATTTGATGGACGAAGATCGACATTATAGTGATGGAGCATTGTGATGATGGCGGACGGATTAGGGTTCACATTGTGTGTGAGAGAGAGAGAGAGAGAGAGAGACCCGGTAGTGGAGGGAGGGGGTTGGGGTATTTTTTTCTTTTATTTTTAATTACTTAAAATTATAATAAATCAAAAGAAAAAAATAAATTAAAATTGATATTTTGGTCTTTTTACATGGACCAGGAACCAAATCTTTTATCCTTTTTGCCACCACAGGGAGCTTCAATTTGAAAAAGAAAATATGGACTTGGAGTGTAAATTTGTGTAAACTATAGAGACCAAATTTGTATACTCATAATTTGGTCATGATGGTTTGGGCCAGATTTCATATTGGTCCAAAATTGGGAAATCCTATTTTTCCAGCTGTATGGTTTTCATTTACTAACATGTTTGGTCATTAATCTATGTCAAAAGACCTTCTTACCTATTTTATTTCTTATTTCTTTTTCTTTTAACCATTTACTTTATCTTATAATTAAAAAAAACCACCCGCACCCCCCTCTCTCTATCTCAAAACCCAGCACCGGCCACACCTTCTTGTCTTCTTCCATGAAAGCTCCAAGCCACCATCATTGTCAACTTACTACAACCAGCATAAAAACCTTCGAGAAGACAAATAAAGAAAAACGGAGCCTTAATAACTTGGTTGATCGATTGCTGATTGATAATTATCCAAGATATCTTCAAAATATAGTTCATTTGTTTGATCGAAGGGTAGTAAACAGAAACAAAAGAATTTTGGTTTCCAGTTTGGTCTTGGGGTAAAGGAAGGCTCGTTAGTTTCCATTTTGGTCTTGGCGAAGAGCTCCAACAGGTTAAAGAGAGTGATAGGAGTGAGTAATTCAGTTTCGTTAGGTAGTTAGGTTTTCATAATCGGGTTCCCAATTGAACCGTCCATAACATAAACTTTTCTTTGGGATTTTCATGGGAGGTCAACAATGAATCAAGAAAACGATGGATTTGTGTAGATTAGTTCTGTGAAGCATTTCGTCGAACAAGTTACATGCCAAAAAAAAAAAAAAAAAAAAAAACATCAGCATTGACCGATCATCCTTCCTACTCCTAAGATCCAAAACATGGGATTTACCGTAAAAAATATATCTAAACAGGCAACAAAATCAATCCTCAGTCCTCATAAAGTCATGTCCAGATAATTATTTCCGCTTAAGAATTACTTCCAATTAGAAGAGAATGATTCACAAATATTGTAAACAATATGTTTGCATGCCCATCAACGCATACCCCACCAACATTTGAAGAAAACTATCCACTAGATGTGCGCCAGTTCTGCAACCTAAATTTTAAGAAACAATGGCGTGTGCAAAATACAATACGTCCGAATATTGAAGACAAAAAAAAGAGTACGAGAAGCAATAACATTATGCATTCAAAAGAGAACACGAGAGATAATCCAGGCGCCGACGGGCAATAGAGATGATTACAATTGATGAAGAGTTTAGGCGGTGGTAGAAAGAAAGTTAGAAGAATCGATTTCTAATTTACAGAGTAAAAGATAAACAAACCGTACAACATTAAGATTTTTACATTTCACACGGTTTGGTTGGAGTGAATCGATTTCTAATTTACATCTGTACTTCAGCCTCTGTTTTTTCAATCCACATACTAATTGGGTTTGGCCCTTCGATAAATTTGTTTGCTTTCCCAGTGGTCATTCATAATGGATACTTCAACACTAGAATCTCAAGTCAGATCCGACAACTTCATCACATACAAGTCACCTTACACTCTCTACTCCATGGTCATCTCCTCCGCCGCCGCATCCCACCACGGAATCGCCCTTGACACCTTCATTGAAGAATGACCATCTCCTCCTCGGCCGCATCCTAAGTTATCCGGTGATATCCTAGCCTCCTCCGGCGACTTCCTCCCCTGTAATTGCAAATTTTGTATTTACTCACTCGAAACACACACACAGGGGAGGGGGGTGGGTTTGGGCCGTAATTGGGGTGGGTTCTTCTTAATAATTATAAACAAATAAATTGTTTTAAAAAAAACGTAATAACTAGGGTAATTTGCTCTATTGTTAAATTAGAAAAGTTTTCAAGATAAAACTTATTTTATTAACCAAAAAACTTTATCTTAAATATTATGTTTTAAACTTATTTATTGAAATATGTATTAGGTTATGTTATCTTTATTACAAGTTGTAATTATATAATATAGTTAAGACCAACAAAATTAATGTGGTTCAATATAAATCTTTTATCGTTTAGTATATTAACTCGAAAAATTTTTAATTGTTATTTATTATAAATTAATATAAAACTTTTCAATTACTTCATATTTATGGTACGATTATTGAATATTAAGCAACGTGTAAATGTATAGCTTTTAAAGAAAAAAAATGTAAAGTAATTAAGTAGCTGATAAAAATTAAAACATAACTTTTCAAATTTCTACCTAATACTATAGTAGACTATTTTTATTGTTATTCATGAGTACAATGTTTTGATTAAATAAATCCTCACGTATGTTTATATCATTGATAAATTTAAAATTATAATATAAAAAATAATCTACCATGTTATCGAGATATATATTCTTTTTGTTAACCAAAAAGCTCAATTTTAGAGCTTATATTTTCAACTCATTTTATTAAAAGATGTGTGATATCTTATTTTTTATTACAGATAAAATTGGTTAAATGAAAAATAATATCAAAAGTGATACAATTAAATGAACAAATGGATAAAAATATATAAATTTGTATTAAAATAATTACAGCATCTAAATCATTTACAATTAATCGATAGATACATTATTTGAAATCTCACAAAAATTTAAATATTTTTATTAGTAATTTTCCCACAACTATATACAAATTGAAAAAGACATTCTATACTTTAGTATATGTATCATTTTAATAATAATAAGTAGCTTTGAAAATTCATCTAATTTTTTTTAATAATAACGAGTAATTTTAATATTAATAGTAATAAAAAATTATAAATTACATAACATTACCTTAAAAGAAATTGATATATTAAAAATCATCATTGTCGAAATTAAAAGACGATTAAAATAAGTAAAATTTCAAATTAGTTATTTATAACAACAGTTAAAAAGTAACACTAATTGATAATTATATATAATTTTTCATGCATAAGCAGCGGATAAATGACATTAGATAATATTATTTAAAATATTTGTATTTTTATATATTAGTATAGTGTAGAAAATATTATTTTATAGTTAACGTCAAACGTCATTATTTTTTATATGTTATGATTTTAATTATATAGTTTTAAAAATGTGAATTTGTATTTTTGATCTATCATTTATATTGAACTAGTGGTGATGCCTGCACTTTACGACGAGTTTATTAATCGTATATATTCAAAACCATTTACATAATGCTCTATTACATAGAGAATATTTTTGTGATTTTGCTGTTAAACCATGAACTATACTATAGATTTCTCTTATATAATGATTAGATATGTAATTTCGCTATTATATATGGACCATTTTTATAATACTGGTACTATTCAGGGACTAAAATGTAACTAATGAAGTTATAAACCACAAAGATCAAAACTGCAATTATCCTAACTTATAAACTATAAACATTAAAACAATGATTGATGTAAATTAAAAACTACATGAACCAAAACTATACTTATTGACCCTGATGGCCTAGTGGATAAGGCTTAGGACTCTTTCTCTTCCCCCATAAAGAGGTTCCAAGTTCTAATCTCACTCCCTCCCTTTCCCCATAGGGAGTGTTAGGTTTCAATCAGGGGATGGCCACTGGCCACCTCTCTACCCCCGTAGGTGATTGACCCGGACCACCCTGCTGCCAGGTGTGCGTGGACCCCGATGTTGCTTCATCAGGGTCATCCAAAGGATGGATCGGATGGGGTCCTCGGTTATCAAAAAAAAAAAGCTATGGAGGCCAAAGTTGTAGTTAAAGCAAATTAAAAAAATACGGGACTAAAATTCTCTCTGTATATTTGTTAATTTGTAGATTCCATTTAAAAAAATTGTAATTATCATAAAAAAAATTATAGGGACCGAAGCTATAATTAATACAACTTACAACATATAGGGTCCAAAACTATAATTATGCATAATAAAAACTACAATGACTAAAACTATATCCAAAATAAAAAACTACAGGGACGAAAACTGTAATTAGTATAAATTATAAACTATAGGGACTGAAATTGTAATCACTAAAATTAAAAGTATAGTGACTAAAATTGTAATTAGAAATTATAAGGGCCGAAACTGTAATTAATAAAAAATAGAAAATATAGCTACCAAAACTATAATTATGAAAATTAAAAATATAGGGAGCAAAATTATAATTATTGTAAATTAAAGACCATAGAGATCAAAACTATTGTTTTTATTAAACATAAACTATAGGGACTGTAATTGTAATTGTTTAATATAAAAAGTATATGTACCAAAATTGTAATTAACTCATTTTAGGTCATGACAATGTTGTAATTTTTACAAATTTTGTGGCCTTATAAGGATCAAAACTATAATTATAGATACCAAAACTATAATTATGCAAATTAAAAATATCGGTATCAAAACTATAATATCTTAAATTAAACTATGAAGACCAAAACTATAGTTATTATAGATTATAAACTATTATGACTGAGATTATAATTATTGAATATAAAAAGTATAAGGACCAAAACTATAATTAACTCAGTCTAGGTCTTAAATGATAATATTATAATTTTGTTAACCAAATTTAAAAATATAGATACCTAAAGTATTATGTAAAATAAAAAACTATAGGGATCAAAATTGTAATTATCTTAAATTAAAAACTATAAAGACTAAAACAATAATTAATATAAACTATACACTTTATAGACTGAAACTGTAATTATTGAATATAAGAAGTATAATAACCAAAATTGTAATTAACTAATTTTAACTTTTAAATGACAACTAGTATTCGGACTGTCCGTACGTTGCTGCGGAAGCCCGGTGTATTGACAAACGCAGCTCGACAAAGACAAATTACGTAAGGGACGGAAAATGTAACTTTAAAATATAATAAGGGACTGGAATCGTAACTTACGAAATACCAATAATATAACTTTATAATAAATAGGGATTAAAACAATTAATTCGAAATTAGTTGAGGGGAAAAAACGTAAATATAAAAGTTTGCTATAAGAAGAATCAAAATTGCTATTTCCAAATAAAAGCTTATTTGCAATTTGTATCCTATGCTTTACCAATTATACTATGATCTGAATTTAGTAGTTATGGTTCTGGATAAAGTAATATTAATTGAATAGTAAATATGTGAGGAGAAGCGATTTTGGTAATTAATATATATAATATTATAATTTTTCTGAATTTTATGTCTATTTTCTTTTAAATTTGAAAACCGATATTATAATTAAGCAAACTAATATCTTTAAAATCACCGCAGAGACATGCTCTTTACTGAAAAATTAAATACGTTTATACCGTCCGATTTGTTGCCTCTTAATTTGTTAATACCCTCTTAAAAATTCAAGATAGGGGTGTTTCGGAATAAAAAAAGCAAGCATTTACAGATTTACTTCCTTGCCCTAACCCAAAAAAAGAACACGCCTTCTCGCTTTCCATGTGCTGCCGCCACCACCAAATCGCAGTCGCCTCCCACCGCTTCGTACCCGCTACTCTTCAACGGCCGGCTCTTGTTGGTAAATCTTCTCTCCTCTGTCCCTAGGATATCTTTGTTTCCGCTCAAATCACGCAATTACTAAACACGTACTTGATGGTGCAGTCAGGGTTTAGAGCGTGTTTGGCTGTGCGTTAAAAAAGTGCTTATGAGCTTTTTGGCTTTTCAAAAAGTCAAAAAGCTAAAAAGAGTGTTTGGCAATCAAGAAGCACTTTTAAAATAAGCTTTTCAATACATGGGAAGAAGCTATTTTCAAAAAAAAAAAAAAAAAAAAAAGCTTTTCAATACATGGGAAGAAGCTATTTTCGAAAAGCATCGGATACCTGGCTTTTCAAGGATAGAAGTGCTTTTTAATTGCCAAATGACCATATTACCCTCAACTACCATGTATAGAAGTGCTATTTTCGAGGATAGAAGTGCTTTTCAAGTATAGAAGTGCTATTTTCGAGGATAGAAGTGCTTTTCAAGGATAGAAGTGCTATTTTCGAAAAGCATCGGATACCTGGCTTTTCAAGGATAGAAGTGTTTTTTAATTGCCAAATGACCATATTACCCTCAACTAACACCTACCTTCGTTACTCATCACGTGAAGCAGCAGAAACAGATCTGTATCCCATCGTCCCTTCTCTCGCATCCCATCCTCTCTTCTTCTCGTATCCCATCTGCAATCCTCCATCTCCGGCGGCGATCGCTCCGGCTACCGCGCGTCTCCGGCGTCCGTCTCCGGCTACCCTCCAGCGGTCGGTAAGTTTTCTCCTCCCTCCATCGATCTGCATCTTGTTCGTGATTATTTCCATCGATCTGCATCTCGATCTCAATTTGGAATTTGTATATTTGTTCCAGATTTCAATAGACGATTGCAGAAAGAACTTGAATGAGATGAGTTTGAATCTCGAATCTGCATCTTTTCTGTGATTATTTCTCTCGATTTTTTCAGTGAATCTGCATGTCGATTTGCATATGTCAAACTGCATCTTTTCTGTGATTATTTGCATCTGTGGAATTTGTATCAACCATCCACTTTGTTGTAGGTTGGATTTGCATGTCGATCTCTAGTTCGTTGTTTGCAGGTTGGATTTAGGTTTGATTCGTATCAAGTAATGCCCACCAAGTGTTTGTTTTATTGCCTGCTACATATCTACTGTCATATTAGTATGAACTTGGTAATTTCGTTGGTGCAGCTACACATGTTACATGTATGTTACAAGTGTTACCCTTAGGTGATATGCATTTTTTTTATTGAAACTAAAGATTACTGTTTGTACATGTTAGTTGAAATTAATAAAATGTGACAGATTTATCATTATGCGAGTTGAATTCAAGAAAACATATTATATGTTTTTATCATTTTATTGCATCTTGTAAAAAACGATGTAACATAATTATAAATTTTGTCAAAAAAAAAAGAGAGTTAAGTACTTAATTATTTGTAAAACTAGTAAATAGTTGTGAAAATGTAAAAATGTCCTTTTTGGTCATTTTACATATATAAAAGCTTATCCAAACACTTTTTAAACCTCCTTATCAACTTTTAACTTTTCCCACCACATAAGCTTATCCAAACACATTATTAAAAACTCCATTTTGAAAAGCCATAAGCTCATAAGCACTTTTGCCCAAAAGTGCTTTTGAGCTAAATAAGCTTATCCAAACAGGCTCTTAGTTGATTTGTCGTGTACGTTTTAAGTTTCGAAGGTATGTTGTTATATTAAAAGTATAATAAGTTAAGGTTGGGAAACTAGATCCTTGTTTTTGAAATTGTAATTTGAGGTTGTTCGGTTTGAAATTCAGAACCGGTTTTGCTCAAATTTCAGTATAAACAACCTTGAAGACTTCAAGTTGTGTTGTTATTATGTTAAAACTTGTATGTTGTTTTTTATGGCTTCATGTGAAGCAATTGAATCATTATGGTTGAATCATAGAGAATTAAACTGAATTGAAATGGAGGAATTCATAGGATCTCCCTTGGTTAGTTGGGTAGCTAATCTCTTCTTTAGACAGTCTTTATTATTGAATTAGACACCTGCATGTTTTCGGGACACATTTCTAATTTACTAAACAGTGAACCACAAACAGAGTTTGCTATTGGTTAAATCAAGGTAGGTAGGAAAACTTATAATATACAATTTTCCTAACAAAACCAATTCATTGCTCTTTACAGGCACAAGTACAACTACTAGTCATGGATGCTGGACAAGAAATGCAGTTGCTGAATTATGATGATAATGGAAAGTTGTTGATGATAATAAAAATTTTATAAAGACAATCAAAACCAAAACCTAGTATGCTAAAAAAATAAATTATTGATACCTCATTTAAAGTGTTAACTTTTTCCGACACTTGAAACTCCCGTTACTCCGATTATCGCTATTTTCTTGTTTAAGCTTTTTAAAAAATCCATAGTAGATGAATCTACTATGGATTTTTTAAAAAGCTTAAACAAGAAAATAGCGATAATCGGAGTAACGGGAGTTTCAATTGTCGGAAAAAGTTAACACTTTAAATGAGGTATCAATAATTTATTTTTTTAGCATACTAGGTTTTGGTTTTAATTGTCTTTATAAAATTTTTATTGTAGATAATGGAATATGATGGATTTAAACTCGGGAAAAATGCAACTCGATGCACAAAAGGCTTGTGCTTGTGGACTAGTCTATTAGACCAACCTGTAGGACATGGTGTCCTTTTACTCGACTGTGAGGGTTTAGCTGAAAGCGTATCACTGGTGGGTTTTACATTTCTTATGTGATTATTGCATCTGTTAAAATTGGTTAACATTGTTTCCTTCTTTTGTTTTACAGGGAAAAGAGAGAGTCAACCTATTTTCCCTCTATGTTCTTTTGTACAGTACTTTGATACACCACCAGCTGGTTGTTGTTGTTGTTTTTTGTTATAACTCGGACGTGCGTAGCTGATAATGATCTTTTGGTTTCAGTTTAGTGGACATATCCGAACAAAATCGAGTTCCGATCTGTCATTCTTACAGCGGTTTGGTTTGGCAGTCAGAGCCAGTGAATCTACTCTAGACCACCAGCTCTTTCCAGTCCGTTAGATATTTACCGGTTCTTTTTTGGCTGATACGGGTAACGCCGTTCAGTCATTATGTTGAACCACTGTTGGTAATTTTTTCTTATCCCAACGTTTTGGTGTGCAATTTTATGTTCCTGGCAGTTTTAGTGGGCCTGCTAAGGAACATTTGATAAAGGCTTTAGAAGATATACCGCGATGCGATGCTAATGAGGTCCGTCTAATTGTAGCTTTACCGATGGGTTGCGCCTACACTGTATGTTCCTCAATTTATACATATAGTATTCTATTGGCTGATAGATAAAGAAATGCATACTAGAAATGTTTCTGGAGTTCCACTGCATTTGTCTGGAACAACCTTCGGCCAGAAGCAAGGTCCTCATTTTGCTAAGAACATCTGTAAGTATCCCTAAAATGAACACAAATTATTACTACTCTGGAATCTGTTTTATTCATGCTTGTTTTTTTGAATCTGTGTAGGGCTATTTGACAAAAGAGTACACGGAGCAACGAGAATTAAATATAGACTACATTTTGAGGGAAACTAAAGTCAAGTTAGTGGACGTAATACCTGTCAAGGTCCATCGTAGCTGAAGCCGCACACCTTTTTGTAACTGCGTTTAATGATGGAAGGATTCTTGTCATAGGAGCGATATGGAAGGTTGGTCTTTTTTTATGCAATTAGGAATTGGTTGCTGGGATTTGAGCTATAGAGGGCCCATTTTTTTAGAGTAAATGACAGTTTTGGTCCTTGTGGTTTACTTTAAATTGCAATTTGGTCCTATTGCACCAATGATTTACAAAAGTGAAAGATTTGGAAACCATAGAGACTACGGTGCAAGGATTTTCAAAACTAGTACCAAACCTGTAATGTAATTCCGTGTGAACCACAGGTCCAAAACTGTAATTTCCTCTTTTCTTTCAAAAATTTTCCATTATCATTTTGCTGTGTCCCTAATGTTGCTTAACCATGCACATAATCTTTCGGGCTGCTTTGGTCGGCATTAACGGGTCCAGAGCCAACGTATTCTTCAGATTCCTCCTATGAGTCGGCAGTAGAGGCTGTAGATGTAGAAGCTGCAGTCCGTGAATATCTGACATCGTTTAATAGAAAACTAGTGAGTTACTATTTACTAATATTTTCAGTTTTCAAGTGACAATAGAATATTGTGGGTGGGTGTGGGTGGTTGTGGATAGGTATTGGGTGTGTTTGGGATGGGTGGATGGAGGTGGGGTAGGGTCGGGGATGAGAGAGTGGGTATTTGGGTGGGCGTGGGTATCGGGGTGGGTGGGGTAGGGTAGGGGTGGGTGTGTCATGTGTGTTTTGGTGTGGGTGGGGGCTGTATGTTTATATCTTAGAAAACTTTTAAATGTGGAAAACAATAATTATCATTTTTCCAAAGATTTCTAATGCACCATAATATTTTTCATAGGATATTGTTGTAGATAGGCGCCAAATAGCTTTGAAGTTGCTCGATAAAATTGCACTCGGGGACCCTAAACTGGAAGCTCTAACACAAAAACTACAACTTATAATATTCTACTGAATTATAATTTATTAGACGATTAGACACTCCTCACTTCGTATGCTTATTAATTTTAAAAAAAATGCTTGTAGACTATTTTCATAAAAGCCCTCACAAAAGCTTGTTAGGATGCCGCCAAAACAGTTCGTTTTCTGACAAGTTAGAACATGCCAAAAAATCCATGGAGGACCAGTTTGAGGTAGTATTTTTGCTATTGATTTTTATACAAAGGAAGAAGAAAATAAGGAGTTTGTCAAATAGAATAAAAGTGATAAATGCAAAGCACATAAACGCTTATGGAATTGGAACAACGAACACACTGACACACTTAATAGATACAATGACACACGGTATAAGTCTTAAATCATTGTATCTGTTAAGTGTGTAAGTTGTTCCAATTACATAAGCATTTATGTTTTTTGCTTTTATCATTTTTCCTCTAGTTGACAAACTCCTTATTTTCTTCTTCCTTTGTATAAAAATCAATAGCGGAAAAAACTACCTCAAACTGGTTCTTCTTGGATTTTTTGGCATGTTCTCTAACTCGTCAGGCTCAAGTTCCAGAAAACGAACTGTTTTGATGGCATCCTACCAAGCTTCTGTGTCGGCTTTTATGAAAAATAGTCTACAAGCATTTTTTAAAAATTAATAAGCATAAGAATTAGGGAGTGTCTATTTGTTTAATAGATTTTAATTAAGTAGAATATTATAAGTTGTTTTTGTGTTAGAGCTTCCAGTTTAGGTCCCCGGGTGCAATTTTATTGAGCAACTTCATAGCTGTTTGACGCCTATCTACAACAATATCTTATGATAAATATTATTGTGCATTAGAAACCTTTGGAAAAATGATAATTATTGTTTTCCACATTTAAAAGTTTTCTAAAATATAAACATACAGCCCCACCCACACCAAAACACACATGACACACCAACCCCTACCTTACCCCACCCACTACGATACCCACGCCTACCCCAAACACCCACTCTCCCATCCCTAACCCTACCCCACCTCCATTCACCCACCCCAAAGACACCCAATACCTATCCACACCCACCCGCAATATTCTATTGTCATTTGAGCACTGAAAATATTAGTAAATAGTAAATCACTAGTTTTCTATTAAACAATGTCAGGTATTCACGGACTGCAGCTTCCACATCTACAACCTCTGCTGCTGACTCATCGGAGGAATCTGAACAACACGTTGGCTCTGGACCTGTTAATGCCCATTTTCTTGGCATACGTCCAAAGCAGTCTGAAAGATTATGTGCATGGTTGAGCAAAACATTAGGGACACAGCAAAATGATAATGGAAAATGTTGAAACAAAAGAGGAAATTACAGTTTTGGCCCCTGTGGTTCACACCGAATTACATTACAGGTTTGGTGCTAGTTTTGAAAATCTTGCATCGTAGTCCCTATGGTTTCCAAATCTTTCAATTTTGGAAACCACCGGTGCAATAGGACCAAATTGCAATTTAAAGTAAACCACAGGGACCAAAACTGTCATTTACTCTAAAAAAAGTGGGCCCTCTGTAGCTCAAGTCCCCGCGACCAATTCCTAATTGATTAAAAAAAGACCAACCTTCCATATCGCTCCTATGATAGGAATCCTCCTTCCATCATTAAATGCAGTTACAAGAAGGCATGTGGCTTCGGATGGGTCCAGTGACAGGTATTCCATCCGCTAACTTGACTTTAGTTTCTCTCAAAAATGTAGTCTGTATTTAATTCCCGCTGCTCTGTGTACTCTTTTGTCAAATAGCCCTACACAATTTCAAAAAAACAAGTATGAATAAAACAGATTATTCCAGAGTAGTATGGATAAAAATTGTTGTGTACATATCACTTCCCTTTAATTATGTTTTAGAACTTGAGAGTTAATTTCGTTTACTCTTAGACACCCGGCTTTTTACATTTTCACAAAGCTTTCTTCTTTGAATAGAAGTAGTAAAAACAAAGCCATGTAATTCTTACAATGTTACAAAGCAAACTAGACCACCATTTTCTCAAAATTAGTCATATAGAAAACCGTTAGAGACGATACATTCTAATATTTGGGGACCATTCCCAATGGCGAATCTATATATGGGTATCTAGGGACACCCTTTATTTTCAGATTTTTTTTCCATAAATTATATGATAATTTTAGATGGACACACTTTGTTTATGATCATGGACACACATTGTGTTTGAAATTCTGAAAGGGTTTGAAAATTGGGATACCAACAAAATTATTGATTAGAATTTTAAAACATTTACAAATCCAAGTTTATAGGTATTATGGATCTCGTATCCAAAACTAAATAAGAAATTTTGGATTGTTTAATAAAGTTTAACGGAATAAAAGAAGAAAAAAACTTGACAATTTAAAAAACCCTTAAACCTTACAGTTTCTTCCCAGACTTCTGTTTCTTCTTTTGGCGACTGCATCTTCTTCATCGATGTCTTTCTTTTGCCTTTGTAGTCTCTCGATTATCGTTAGTCTCACACCAGAATTCTTTTTGTCTTGTTTCTTCTCTAAATATGATTGAGTATTTGAGTATTTATTTACTACTTTGTCTTTCATTTTTTATGATGTTTATTCTTATTGAATTGTTTTATAGACTTTAGT
This sequence comes from Cichorium intybus, assembly GCA_023525715.1. Lineage (NCBI taxonomy): Eukaryota > Viridiplantae > Streptophyta > Magnoliopsida > Asterales > Asteraceae > Cichorium > Cichorium intybus. Next base: position 46,483,880 of record CM042009.1, read on the forward strand.
AACCTATGCCCTTTTTGCTACTCCCAATCGAATTGATATTATTGAATATGAATAGTGATAGTTATTTTTCATTTGCCTTTATAAGATCAGATCCCATGCTTCTATTCCAGACTTTGTACATCTCCAAACATCAGTATTTTTATACATTTATCTCCTATTCAATATTTGATGAATCTATTAATCCCTCACTATTATCCTCTTGGATTTTCATACAAGAAAATTGAAAAAACAAATATTTAAACAAACCTCTTCTTTTAAATAATTAACGGAATTTCATGAATCCTAAATAAGCATTGCAATGTAGAGGCATAGATAATGATACACAAATCTGACCCGATAACTAAATCTTTTTGACAAATTTGGTTTCTCGCCTTTTTTTTTGGGCTGGACACACGTGAGTTGGAATCCTGGAATCGCCACTGACCATTCCTTCACATATGTTACATGAATTGATACATAGTACATCATTTGTTGTAATTCCACCTCCCCGTCTTCTTTTCTGCAATCTGCTCCTTTTGATAGTATAACTTCTTCCCACATCTGCAACGTCTTCTTCTCCCAATTTTCTATCACTTCCAGGTGTTCCACCACATGTTATATTCACATTCTATGATAAAATGTTTTTTTGATAGCGTTTGGCGACCTAAAGTAAAAAAATGATCAACTTCTTCTTCTTTTTTTTTTTAATCAAACTCAAGTTTGTCTTCATATTGAGCCTACTACGTAATCAAGCTAAAATTGGTCAACATGGTGGGAAGAGGTTAATGCTTTAAAAGCCGATAAGACGTGGGTGTTGGTATATACATATTCCGATGTCGATCGTACGGGTTTGTCCCGATAATCGATGCTCTACAAGTGGATATTGTAGTTATCTTAGCCCAAATCTTATTAGTTAGAGCTCAAAAAAACAACACACGGTTGCTCGGTCAAGTACAAAAGCTAAATATTGTCACCGATGCTGAAATCTGGTGGCTTATATCTTTGCTTCATGAGCTTCGTTTTTAGTTGTCTGTTCCACCTACTCCTTGGTATGATAATCTTGGTGCTACTTTTCTAGGTGCAAATCCTGTAATTTATCAGAGATTTAAACATACAGATGTCTATGTGCATTTTGTTACAGATTTAAACATATAGAAATCGATGTGCATTTTGTTACAGATATGGTGTTGTCTCGTTCTATTGAAGTTTGAGATGTACATACGGGATTACAACTTACATACATTCTTACTAAAGGTTTACCGGCTCCACACTTTCAACCGATCTGTTCCAAGCTTTCATGTTTTTCCCCCGATTCCACTTAAGAAGGAATAATAATAGATATATAGTTATAATCAGTTGAGTCGGTCATTAGTTGGTTGTTGTTAGAGACAGTTAAAAGGTTGTTAGAGTTGGTTATATGAACCACCTTTTACTCTCTTGTCTCCTGTATATATAACTAATGCTTGTGCATTCTTCTCATTCAACATAATCTTTCATCTTTTCTTTCATATCTAATAAAAGACTATTGAGACAGCCATGTGGCTGTCTCTTATCAACTCTCAGTTTTGTTTTCCCGCCCAACTGCCTCTTCTCCTTAATACGCCTCCCAAATTTGGGCGAATTCCCAAATTCGTTCCTGATTTTTAGTTTCATCTCTTGAATATCTGCAAGTGATCTCCAGCCTAGCTGGTAGTGATGCATCGGGTTATATACCCATGTGGGGGAGGTTCCGGGTTCAATCCCGGTTCCAAGCCCCTGTGGGGGATTTTCCCAGGTGAGGTGGGGGGTTGACACTTTGGAGTGTCAAACAACGAGGGACGGTTGAAAACCCGTCACAAGGTGTTCGACTCCCGCGCCGTTTCCAAAAAAAATCTCTTGAATATCTTCTCGATTTACGCATATATTTATGACTACTTTACCAATTTCTAATCTCAGATTTCTCCATCTTGGTTTCAATCTATTTCACCGGCGCCAATACGATTGATTCTATGTGGAAGTCGAACACGGTGAAGAGTGATCGCTACTCTCCCCGTTCCAACGATGTCCTGCCTGATTTCATTGACCGGAGGACCAAAGGTGTCGTCGCTGCCGTTAAAGATCAATGAAGCTGTGGTGAGTTATTTTATAGAATTACCATTGTGCTTTTTCGCCTTTCCCTCCTTTTTAAGCATTGGTTTTTGTCCATCGCTAAGGATGGATTGAAGGAAGGTAGGACCGCAATCAAGCACAAACACGAACGACTGGGATTAATCAATTAACCATAAGTAAACTTATTTTTTTTTAGCTTTGTGTTTGGCATATACATTCTAAGTTCAGTTTCTATTTTTGTTTTACTTTTTTCTTTCTGTTTAATTTCCAGCTATTAGAACATCATTTGGTTATTTGTCCATTTCATGTCTATTTAATATATTGCTTGGGTGGTGTATGTGAATTTGATGTTTAATTATAGGTCTATTTAATATATTACTTGGGTGGTGTATTTTATTCTATGTTATCAAATAAAATATGTTGGTTTAATGCAAGAAATAGAAATGTATTGTGATTGCTGATTTTTATTATAGCGTCTTACTTTCAGTTCTTAATACGACATTGTACTTTTGTTTTGAAAATTTACCTAATTATAACGTCATCTAAGTACAAAAAAATATTCACTGATATATTAAGAAAATTTTGACAGGAAAATGCGATACCTTGGTGTAGGTTTTACAACCTACGATGCCTTTAATTAGAAAAAGATGAAGGTACAATGTCGTATGTGAAAAAATGAAAGTAGGATGCCATAAAACAAAAACTAACTAAAGTATGTTGCTTTTCTTGCAATTTTTCCTAGAAGATATACGTGTTATTTTTTTTACTTGTTGGAGTTACTAGAAACAAGGCTTAGTAGTTTCTTTTTTTTTTTTTTTTTTTTTTTTAACTTTTTGGTCCCAAAGTATTGATGATTCTTGCAATTTTGGTCCCTAAAAGTTCTTTTTGCAATTTTGGTCCCTATCTTGATGTTTCATAAAGATACTGGTCACTATTCCAATTAAAACGACTTTATTGCCCTTTATCTTATATTTCATTTTTTTTTATTATATATCAGTCTTTTTATACTATTACTATTTTCATTTTGACCCAGTTCCATCCTAACTCTGAACACCACAGTAACACCCCCCCTCCTCCCTTCCTCACACCGGTGACCTTCCTCTTAGTTCCTCTGTATCAGTCGTTTATCACGATCATTGTCTACTCTCTCATGCATTAAACAAACCATCCTCGCCAATCAATGATATCTTAGAACACATTTAATATAAGGTTTCTTTGATACAAATTTGATTATTAATAACCTTTAGGTCCCGATTTTCTATTTACATATTGTCGTTTTATGTTCTGTAATTCCCTTCAATTGAGCAAATTTTCATCACGTAGCAAAGAGTGCTATTATATGTCAAATTGACCGCTAAGATGAGTCCGTTCTGATGCATAAAATCAATTTTGTATATCTCACTTAATTTCAATAATTTTTCTTTATCGAACTTAGAAAGTGAATCATAATGACTCAAAGCCGCCATGTTTTCTATCAATTCGGTGCTTACTTCACTAAATTGATCCCCAAATTCTTGAATTTGCATATCCAAAACGGTGTTAAAAATGACAACTGCAAAATGATGTTGATTAATAATATTAGTCGTACAGTTTCTTGGAGATTAGCAAGAGAGAAGCAATGGACTATATGTACATGTTATATCGTTTTTAAAATTTTATTTAGTGCTTCTATGGTTTCTAATTGTAACCCATTAGTTATATTGTGTTATAATTTTAAAAGTGAAAAATTGAACTGTATTTTCGTCGGACATCGACATCATGGCTAATGATCTCACATTGTTGCTAATTGCTGTCTTGTAATGTTGGGGTGTTACAATTTGGTTTCGCAAGTCAAAATTACAATATCAAGCTTCTTTTGCCGTGTAAATGATTTTTAAAGATTCCGAACACAAAAACTTTTAAAATATATCTTTAAAATTTTTATAGATAAAACTTGGATTTTCACAGATACCATTTATGATTTTTCTATTTTTTTAAAACTAACTTCATTTTCATGAATTTCGCAGATATAATTCCTTAATTTTGCCAATATATAACATCTACGAATATGATGACTTTTTTGATAGATTTTCTAATTTTTATTTAAATATTAAAATAATTTCATCTGATTTATCCTCTAAGAAAAATAATTAACACGTCAATCCTCAAATTTATCTAACCGAACTGACTAATAAAACCCAACTCGTAGGGTATAAAGACGCCAAGCTAAACCTTCCACGTGTATACTTGTGTTATCTCGATTAAATTGTCCCAAAATAAATCAGAAAAAATCGAGCTCTCTATTCCTCCGAACGCCGTCGTTAGGAACGATAAATTCTCCAATTAATTACAAAAGCCGACGTCGTGTTATCACAAATGCCGGCAGGTGAATCTCAACACCCATCGCAGCCGAGTGCGGCCGACGAGGCGCAGTGGGTATGGGCAGAAATCAAGGCGGAGGCCCGCCGCGACGCCGAGTCGGAGCCGGCGTTGGCTAGCTACCTATACTCCACCATACTCTCTCACTCCTCTCTGGATCGTTCACTCTCTTTCCATCTTGGAAATAAGCTTTGCTCCTCCACTTTGCTGTCAACTCTGCTCTACGATCTCTTCCTCAACGCGTTCTCCGGCGACCCTGACCTCCGATCAGCTGCCGTCGCAGACTTACGCGCCGCCAGGTCCCGTGATCCTGCTTGCGTCTCATTTTCTCATTGCCTACTCAATTACAAAGGGTTCCTTGCTTGCCAGGTCAGTTTCTCTTCAATTTTACATCATTTGCATAAAAAATAATCAAGATTGGTCTTTTTATGAGGTAATCACTTAAAAATTTGTCGACAAGTTAATAAAAATATTAATAAAAAAATAGGCAAGATTAGTCTTTATATGAGGTAATCACTTAGAAGATAGACGCCAAGTTAATAAAGATCTAGATTCTAAAAATGTTGGAATATTCGTAATTGCTGGCTATGGGGTTCGAACCCATGCGCACTTATGTGCAGAAGATCTTAAGTCTTCCCCCTTAACCTCTCGGGCAAACCAGCTACTTTTCTTTATCTGCTCATTAAATCCGAGTAAGATAATTGTAAAGAATTTACTCCGACAAAACTGTCGACAAGATAGAAATAATTGAAAGTTACTTGAGTTAAAGTAATTTTTGAGGTTGACCTTAACTAAAAAAGCGAGATTTTATTATTATTATTTTTTGGGTAAAAGGGATTATTTAAAGTTCGTCTTTATCTTGCTTTTTTGTACAAATTTAATTGGATAGTTAAAAGATTATGATTGTTTTAAGGGTTAATTGCATAGAATCCGAAATCAACTTTCACCCTGAAAATTTTGTGATCTGACAAGTGGAAATATTAAACAAAACAATACTTTAAGTGATATGAGTTAAATGGGATGCTAAACGAAAAGAAATAGCAAAAATAAAAATACGTTATTATGTTATGACGTTATACCATATTCCATATATTTTGGAATGACAACTTCCCTAACGAAGGTGTTCGGGCCAACTTTTGCGTGCCGACTAATCCCCGCTACGAACATGAAGCTTTGTTCATATCCTGGAGTCACTGTAGGCGAACCTCCATTGCCACATAGGCTAAGCAATGTCATGATTTAAACATGGATCAATGAATTCCTCACCACATCTTCTACATGTTTTATAAGTCACCACAACCACAACCTAAGTGGTTAATTTAATATTTAATATGAATTCTTTTAGTTATGTCGATGCAGTTTTGTCCTAGTTGTAGCAATTGCTATATGGTTCAAGTGTTTGAATGTGACATGTTAAATGACTATTGGTTCCAAAATGAATTAGACAATGACATATTGACATATTCTATTGATTAACATAAAGATTATCACATCATATTTTTTAACCATTATCTATCCAAATCCTTTATTTTGACATGCAATAATTAGAAAAAACCCGTCACATTAAGTTTTCTACGCATTACCACTTGATACCCGAATTTAAAGGACAAGTAAAAATCACATTTTCCGCATGAAACATCAAACCAGCACAATTATCGACCTGTCCCTCGTTCTAAACCTTTTTTTGTCAATTTTCCTTTATTATAACTTTTTACATCAATAGTTCTGTAAAATTGATTTATCGTTTCATCAGGCTCATAGGGTGGCCCATAAACTATGGACTCAATCCCGGCGACCACTTGCCCTGGCCCTACAATCTCGAATCTCCGATGTCTTTGCGGTTGACATCCACCCGGGTGCTAAACTTGGAAAGGGAATACTATTTGACCACGCGACAGGTGTCGTTGTGGGTGAGACCGCGGTTATTGGTGACAATGTTTCAATTCTCCACCATGTCACTCTCGGAGGGACCGGAAAAGCGGGCGGCGACCGCCACCCGAAGATCGGAGACGGGGTGTTGATTGGCGCCGGAGCGACGATTTTGGGGAATGTGAAGATTGGTGCGGGGGCAAAGATTGGTGCGGGGTCGGTGGTTCTGATTGAGGTTCCGCCACGAGCCACCGCGGTTGGGAATCCGGCGAGGGTGGTGGAAGGGAAAGAGGCGACAAAGCTTGACGAATGCCCTGGGATGTCTATGGATCATACATCCTTCATATCGAATTGGTCTGATTACACTATTTGAATTCAGGTATTAACGGTTTTTGGACATGTTAAGGTTAAGAATTTTTATTGATAAGGTTAAGAATTTTTATTGATCCAAGTCAAATAACATGAAAGAGTGTTGGTTTTAGAAGATGAAGTGTCTAATAATATTTTTGGTGAGAAGTATTTGGATTTGTTGCTAGCGAAATGTAAAGATATTACGTGGGATGTTTGGATATTTGGAGTGAGAATTGGAATTTTGACAATTCAAATAAGCGAATGGGAATATGGGATGGCTAGCCGATTAGAGTTATAGATAACTGAATGGATTTATATATATTTTTAATATTTGTTATATACTTATATGGAAAACCGTTAGATACTTACATGAGTTCAATTCTGAATTTTGATTACGAACAGTGGAAAATTAAGATTGATTTTTATTGAACTTTACAAATTGATCTTATATACCTACAAATTTCGGAGAAGGGGTACGATCAATGTTTTAAAAGCCGGTTCGAACCGGTCGGTCGGACTGGTTTAACCGGAAACCGGAGATGATAACGGTTTGATCAGAGCCGGTTTTATGATGATTTTTTGACCGGAATGAACGGCCGGTTTTGGTAAAAAAGCCGTTTGAACCGGTCCGGTTTTGGTAAAAAATGGTTGAACCGGTTGTAGTGAACCATAATTGAATGGTCTTATCTTGGGCTTTTGTGTTTGGTTTGGGATAAAGACTCCTAAGTCTTAACTATTTTAATTAAAATCAGCTTATTATAAAAATAAAATATGTCGTATGTAACGTTGCTGTCTTGCGTCTTTTCAATTTCATACATGATATAACTTTTGATTTACTTTCCTTATACTACTTGTTGTTATTTGTATTTTTAACGGTTGAACTTATTGATGTCAAATTATTGGTTTTGTATATATACATGTGTGCAAGAAAATAGTAAAACATATCAAAATTTTGTAAACTTGTTTAACCGGAAGGTTGAACCGGTCAAACCGGAAAAGATCACCAGACAGGTTTGATTATAAAATTGGTTTTTAAAACATCGGGTATGATGCTATTCAGCCATGTACAATCTGATAAAAGGTTTTTGGTTATAATATTTCTTTAGAGGATTTTAACAAAGGTTAATTACGAAGAATATAACAAACTTCGTTTCAATTTCTACTTTGGGCAAAATCTGAGTGAAATTTACCATATATGAGTTTATTCCATAAGAAAAACTTTATATTTTGTTTTTTTTTTCGGTTTAAATCAAAAGTTGTTTTTATCAAAAAATAAAATAAAATTTTCTCAACCTTTTTAATTTTGTCCATTAACCGATTGTGTAGTTCAGTAATATTTTTATTTTTCGAAAAAGACCCTCATATTTTTCCGGAAACATTCTAAAATTTTATTTTTGGAAAAACCCCCACATTTGACAAAGTTTTTTTTGTGGATTAACTTTTTCATTTTTGTTCATAATTACAATGTATTTGTTTTTGTTGCTTGTTATTGTGTTATTGATACACGAAGATAGATATTTGATTGTATCTATGTTTTTTACAATGATGAAATTAGATGTTTTATTGATTTATGATTGCTTCATCCATAAATGTGTAGATATGAGGAAGCTCTCATGACTCATGATAAATATATACCATGACGTGACAGATGCTTTACATGTAGAAGACATGATTGTTTAGGTTTTAGATATCTAAATCGTCCAAATTTGACAAAACAACTTGGTTTTGGTACATTTGTATATGTTGAATTTGCATCCACATATTTAACATCCAAAGTCACCAACCTATTTTCTTAGTAATGAGGTTGTATGCATGACTTGAGTTAGAGGAATGAATTGGTAGGTTAGGTTATGAATAAAATTTGCATGAGAATTGTGATAGGCATGGTTTCCAAAAAATAATATATCTACACCACTTAAACGCTTATTACACATACACACATTTGGAACAAGAAATGCCTTCAAAAAACATTCCAAAAATATGTCAACATCAACGATGTTTACATAGGTAGGAAAAGACATGTCATACAACTAGTCTACATATTTTTTTCCTTTTAAGACCTTAGACATCAATATTACGAAGGTTAGTAGTCTTTTTTTTCCTTTTGGTGTATGTCACTTAGTATTTTCAATGGTGTCTTTATTCTAAAAAATAACATTTTTTAAGTTAATATAATACATAATAAGGGTTGCATGCCTTATGAGTGGTGGCCTAAGACTCCTCTAATTTACACATACATCCTCCTCTACATACAACATCATTACCTATGTTTTTTTCAAGTCTCCTTACCTCCTTGACCCATTGAAATCCAAATCCCCTTTGATTTATACATACGTCCTCCTCTACATACAACATTATCACCTATGTTTTTTCAAGTCTCATTGCCTCCTTGACCCATCTAAATCCAAATCCCCTCTAATTTATACATACACCCTCCTCTACATATAACATCATCACCTATGTGTAACGTCCCAAAATTTCCTCTTTTTTTTTTAATAAACACAAAAGCTGATGTAGTATTTTATAAAACTCGGTATAAAAAAAATCTCATATTTCGAAAACCGTGTTTCTTTATAAAACAAATTGTCAACCTTTAAAAACTTTTCTCATGACCTCGTGTCATGTCTTAAAAATTTGGTCCCAACAAAAACAATTTAGTTGTACAAGTGTTTGAACAACTACGGGGGTTACAACTTCATATCAAACTAAACCATAGAAAGCAAGTTAGGATTACTGACCATTTCATCGGCCAAAGACCACTCCAACTAAAATCCCAATTCCTTCGAGTCATCTACTTGCTTCTAACCTCGTGTCTAGAACCTGGAATACATGGCATAAAATAAAATACGTAAGACGAAAATGTCTCGTGAGCTACATGGGTTTGGACACAAAACATTTATAAACATAACATATATGATTTTCAGAATCTTTGTAACCAAATCATATCATAGCACTTGCTGTTAAAAATCATTATAACTGAAACGTAACATCACTTTGCTTTTAAAGCTTTTCATAAAAAGTTTGACATTATAAAACTTCCATTTCTTAAACTTGACTGATGTTCAAATCTTTATGAATAGTTTTCATATAATGACACTAGTTGTCAAAACCTTTCGTACGTCATGTAGAAATATTTTGCTTTCAAAGTCTTTCAAACAATCAAATGATAAAGCTTGTAATGTAATGCTTTTCTATTTCTTTCCTTTAGTTTGACTGGCATTTGAACATGATTGTATTTTTATACTTAGGGCCTTAATCACTCTTGGTGATACCCCAAGTCTGGACTGAGATGGTAAGAACAAAATCAAACCATCTTAGCGTCATATCACATGCTTTGACTGGTATCTCAACATGCGTGCTTTTTATACTTAGGGCATTAACCCCAAGTCTGGACTAGGATGGAAAGAACATAATCAGTCCATCCTAGCATCATATGCTTTTAGGAAATCTACTTCGCGAAGGGGTTGGTACCACCCCAGTAGATTGTAAGAACCCGCGAAATTTGTAAAAGGGTAAAATGGTCTTTTGTCACATTATAAGACCATTATGTATAATAATATGTATAATATGATAAGAAATATGAAGTTATGTGAAATTTGGAGTTTTTCCGCGTGAATAGTAAAATTTGACCAAAAAGGGCAAAATGGTCATTTGACATGAAAATGACCAAAATGTCAAGAAAATGTCAAGTTGGAAGTTAATGGAACATTGTTGCATGAATTTGGGTCTTAGGACCATTTTTGTAAAGAAAGTGAAAGATTAGGACCAATTGTGTAAATTTTTTTTTATGCATTTAATTATAAAATGAGAGATTAAACTCTCATTCTCCTAGAAATCAGTAGAGACTTCCAGAGAAAGCTAGAGAGAGCGTGAGTGAGCAGGAAGAACACGGGGAGAAGAAAATTCAAAGATCGTTGCCAAGAATCAAGAACAAGCTTAGGAATTAGTAATTCCAAGCTTCAAGAGGTAACCATCTAACCCTAGAACTCAAATTCTTGAACGGGAAATTAATCCCAACTTCTGATTTTCCAGAAATCAAGGTTCTAATGATCTTATCTTGCTCAAAATCATCCATCTAGCATGTTATAACACTTGAATGTGTTAAAAACTAAGAAATGGTGATTTTGGCCAAGAACACTAAAAACGGGTTTTACAAGATCAAAGCTGAATTTTATGGTTTTGTTGGGTTCAAATGATCATTTGGGATGTATGAAGACACTCCCAAGTGATTAATTTCGAAAACTTGGATTTTTGGACTAAAATGACAAAAACGGGTTTGGATGAAATTGGAATTGGAATCAATGATTCCATGGCTTAAAACTTGATGTAAAGCAAGGGTTTTAGTCATGGAATGATAGTAAAACAATTAAGATATGTATTAGGTGCTTAACAGGTCAAAATAGAGGTCTGTAGCACAAAAATCGAACTTAAAAACTGAGTCTGCAGAAAGACACGGGTCGTGTGTTTCTTAGTACAAAAAACACACGGGTCGTGTGCTTACTGGAAAAGCTTATGTCCAATTTTTGAGTTTTGAAATCGATGCTAGGCTTGTCCGTTTGGTCTGTAACTTATACCATAGCCTTAAAATGGTATGAAAACATGTAAGAAACTTTCAAATTTGCAATCCGACCTTGCGGAAAAATCACTGTAGCGGCAGTGGCAAATTTGCAAAGAATATTGTTAAAACTTGATTTTTGGGATTTAAGCTAAACTTGTCCGATTAATCCCAAATTTGGAACACAAGTCTTATATGGCTTAAGACTTCATGTAAAAGTGTCAAAACTGAAATACGACCTCTCGGGATCACTGTAGCAATATACGTGTATTTCGGGGACAAATTATAAAAAGAGTCTATTAATGGTTAAACATTTTTTATAACCTAGAATTGAGATGTATGAGACCTTAGAACTGTAGAATATGTATTTATTGAGTATTTATATATAATACTTATATAGGTGGTGCTTCAAACGTGGTTGAGCACGGAAAAGGGAAAGGAATACGAGAAGCATAGAGACTTGTAGCAACATCAATGTGAGTTTTATGAGGATTTTCTAGTACATAGCAAAATGTTATTTTCAGAAAAGTATGATTTCCAATCTTTTAAAATACTAAAGTTTGGAAAATGGTTTTGAACGAAGCTCTATACAAGGGCTTAGTATTTTAAGTATATTTTTAAAGTATGATTTCTAAAGTAATTTGAAAGAAGTTCCTTATAGGAACTCAGTTGTCAGAAGCAGTTTTGAAAGTATTTTTTGTAAAAGAATTATAAAATGTTTGAGTAAGAATAGTTTACAAATTGTGTCCCACTTTGACCAATTTGAGATGACATGAAGTAAGAATTAAAGAAGTATGAGCCAGTTGTCCGGACTAGGATCACCCACATAATTGGGGGATCAGAAGACACTACTGGGATGGTACCTCCCGTCGCGAAGTAGTTGTCTAGCTTAGCATACCCTTGTGCTTGAATTTGTTCCAAGTCACGAAGGGGAGACAGAATGAGCAAACCGAATGGGCAGATCTGTTCTGTCCCGCGAGGGGAGCTAGTTGAATGAATTAATTAACTTAATTCATAAGTTTCAGTTGGTCACGAGAAATGAGAAAGAAAAGCAGTTTTAAGAAAGAAAGTCTTTTTAAAGTTTGAAAGTAAAGAAGCAAAAGTCATTTTGAGATTTATGAAATGAATCAGTTTTAGCAACGTACTTTTGATATTTCAAGTTTTGAAAAGAAAAGTTTTGGGTCTAAACCCATATTACTCACGAGGCTTTATGTCTCACGTATGTTTTGTTTAAAATGCTATGTACTTAGGTGAACGGAGCGAAGGTTGCAGTTGGGACCGATTAATGTACTGTAAGTTTAAATTATGGTTATCTGTATTGAGTCTGTAATACCCCTCGAGTTTGAGTTTGTAAAATAAAAAAAAAATTTAAGTGGCTATTTTATAGTCACGAGTTGTAAATTATGTTTGGAAACTGTATTTGAAATTTAAATATGGCTTAGGAAAAGGGGTGTTACAGTTTTGGTATCAGAGCCATAGTTTAAGCGAATTAGGTTGGAATACCATCCTAGGCTTAAACTAGTAAGAGTAATAGAAATGTGCCTTAGTAATATAGAGGTACACTTAGATTTATAGAAACTATAAAGTGAGTATGACTGTACTAAAGTGCAGTCAAGATAAGGAGATAACATGCTATCGCTTACAAAATATTATATAGAATTGTGTATTAAACGGATAATTGTTCATCTATATAGTAATGGAAGGCAGACGACAAGCTGACAGGGGTGAGGGCAGTCACACTTCTTCAAGAGGAAGTGAACCACATGTTTTGCGAAACGATGAGGCTGAGCCAAACCCACCACTTCAACCTGTCACTATGGAGGCAATTCAGTTTCTAATCGATAACTTACGAACTGAGTTGAGACAAGATGTACATAACATAATCGATGGTCGAATGGGTGAACCAAGAGCCCAATCTTCACAAGAAGTCTCTAAAAAGGCGACTGAAGAAGAAGGTAGTGGAGAAAACAGAAAGAAAGAGAAGGGCTGTTCCTTTAAGTCCTTTATGGCTTGTAAACCGCCTGAATACCATGGTAGTTTTGAGCCAAAGGTGACGATGCGATGGGTCCGAGAGATTGAACAAGTGATGCAAGCAAGCAAATGTGGAGAAAATGATCGAGTCAACTATGCCTCTCGGCAGTTGAAAGACGATGCTCTGGTGTGGTGGAACACCAAATATGAAAGCTTGGGAAAAGATGTGGTTTATGGTTGGTCTTGGGCAGAATTTGTTTCGTGTCTCAAAGATAAATTCTGTCCCACGCGCGATATGGAGAAAATGAATGAAGATTTCCTAACGATAAAGAAAGGAGATATGACAGTAGATGAGTATACGAAGAAGTTTTGCGACATGTTACCTTTTGTGGGGGAATCCTACCCTACTGAGCGGTCCCGAATTAACCGCTATGTCCGCGGTTTGCCATGGAACTACGAGTTAGAAGTGAAGAAAGCCGAAACACTTGATGGGGCGATTAATGTTGCCCGAACTGTGGAAGATATTGGAAAACGAAGGAAGGAAGAAGGACCTGGTTTTGGTGACAAAAGGAAGACAATTAGTAGTATCAGTGGAAATATAAAGAAGAAAGGGAAAATGAGTACAAGTCAGAGCCGACAAGGAAGTGTGAAAAAGTGCGAGAAATGTGGGAAAGAACACGGTGGCGAGTGCCGAGCGGGATCAAATGCCTGCTTTAATTGTGGAGGATTTGGTCACAAAGCGAAAGATTGTAAAGCCAAGAAAGCTAGCGAAGTGGAGTGTTTCTCATGCCATCAGATGGGACACTACAGTTTCAACTGCCCAAACAAGGGAGGAGAAACTATGGTGTCAACAGCCCAGAAAAAGACCGAACCTCAGAAGGTGAAGACTCGAGCTTTTCAGATCACCAGGGAGGAAGCAAAGGAGACTCACGATGTGGTCTCAGGTATACTACTAGTTAACTCGACACCTGCATATGTTCTGTTTGATTCCGGGTCTACATATTCATTCGTGTCCCATGGGTTTGGAGCTAGATTAAAAGTCCCATTAGAATTATTAGATCTAGTTTTTGAAGTAGAAGTGGCGGACGGGAAATTTGTGGAAGTTCAGCATATGTATCGAGACTGTGAACTCGACATCAACGGCAAGAAGTTTCGACTTAATCTCCTTCCTATTGGAATTAAGTCCTTTGATGTAATAATCGGAATGGATTGGCTTGGTGCAAATGATGCGAAGATAGCTTGTGGACAGAAGAGGGTGTCTGTTAAAACCCTAGGAGCCAAGGTGTACGTATATGGGGAAAGAAGAACGCACGTGCCCAGTATTATCAGTGTAGCTAAAGCTCGAAGAAGTATCAGGAAAGGATGTGTATCTTTCCTGGCCTATGTGATGACTGAAGACAAAGTGAAACAGACATACAAAGATATAGAAGTGGTAAAAGAGTTTCCAGAAGTGTTTCCAGATGAATTGTCAGGCTTGCCACCAGAAAGGCAAGTTGAATTCCGAATAGATATTGTCCCAGGAGCTTCCCCAATAGCCCGAGCACCGTACCGGTTAGCACCAACAGAGATGCGGGAATTAATGTCCCAGTTGCAGGAGTTATTAGATAAAGGCTTTATCAGGCCTAGTTCTTCTCCGTGGGGTGCTCCAGTTCTGTTTGTGAAGAAGAAGGATGGATCAATGCGGATGTGCATTGATTACAGAGAATTGAACAAGATTACCATCAAGAACCGTTACCCGTTGCCCAGAATAGATGATTTGTTTGATCAGTTGCAAGGAGCAGATTATTTCTCAAAAATTGATTTACGATCTGGGTATCATCAAGTCAGAGTAAAAGAAAGTGATGTAGAGAAGACGGCGTTTCGTACACGATACGGGCATTACGAATTTTTAGTAATGCCATTTGGTCTTACAAATGCACCAGCGATCTTTATGGACCTAATGAATCGGGTCTGTAAACCATTTCTAGATCGGTTTGTAATAGTGTTCATAGATGACATTCTGATATACTCGAAGAATAAAGAAGAGCATGCGAGTCATCTGCGGTTAGTACTTGAGACATTGAAGCGAGAACAGCTATATGCAAAGTTCTCCAAGTGCGAGTTTTGGATGCGAGAAGTGCAATTCCTTGGTCACGTTGTTTCTATCCAAGGTATAAAAGTTGATCCATCAAAGGTTGAAGCAGTAATGAAATGGGAGCCTCCTAAGACGCCAACAGAAGTTAGAAGTTTTCTCGGTCTTGCCGGGTATTACAGGAGATTTATTCAAGATTTCTCCCGAATAGCAGTGCCACTTACACGGTTAACTAGGAAAGAAGAGCAATTTAGATGGCAAGAAGAACAAGAAAGAGCTTTCGCTACCTTAAAAGAGAAGTTGTGTAACGCACCTGTCCTTACATTGCCTGATGGGACAGAAGATTTTGAAGTGTACAGCGATGCCTCACATCGGGGGCTTGGCTGTGTGTTGATGCAAAGAGGGAAGGTCATAGCATACGCTTCCAGACAGTTGAAAGATCCAGAGAAAAAGTACACAACTCATGATTTAGAGCTTGCAGCGATCGTTTTTGCCTTGAAGATTTGGAGACATTACTTGTATGGTACAAAATGCAAGTTGTTCACGGATCACAAGAGTTTACAGTATGTGTTCACTCAAAAAGAGTTGAACATGAGACAGAGCAGATGGTTAGAGCTGATCAGTGATTATGATTGCGAAATTGTGTACCATCCGGGTAAAGCGAATGTTGTAGCAGATGCGTTAAGTAGAAAAGTTCCTGAGAAAAGAATCAAGGCAAGGTCGATGCGCATAGAATTGGTGTCCAGTATCATAGAACAAATTAAGGCAGCTCAGCAGAAAGTTGAAGAAAGTGGAGACTTAAAAGATGAAAAGTTAGGAAAAGACATACAACTTGAAACCAACAGTCAAGGATTAAAGACCTTCAGAAACCGCATTTGGGTACCGAAAGCAGGAGGTTTGAGAAAGCTAATTCTAGATGAGTCGCATAAGTCAAAGTATTCCATTCATCCTGGGAGTACCAAGACTTATCAAGATTTGAAAAGACAGTATTGGTGGCCTGGAATGAAGAAAAGGATAGCTAAGTACATCTCCAAGTGTGTTATTTGTGCACAAGTCAAGGCGGAACATCAGGTCCCGCATGGAGATGCCCAGTCATTGCACATTCCAGCCGGAAAGTGGGAAGATGTAACCATGGACTTGGTTGTCGGGTTACCAAGAACGAGAAGAGGTCATGATAGCATATGGGTCATAGTAGACAGATTGACAAAGAGTGCATTATTTTTAGCCATAAAAGAAACTACTCCATTGGAGCAGTTAGCCCAGTTGTATTCAGATGAAGTGTTAAGAAGATATGGTGCACCGTTGTCTATCGTGTCAGACAGAGACCCCAGATTTACCTCTAACTTTTGGAGAGCTTTACAGGATAAAATGGGGACAAAAATTCAGCTAAGCACAGCGTATCATCCACAAACGGATGGTCAGAGTGAACGAACGATCCAAACATTAGAAGACATGCTACGATCATGTGTGATGGAATTTGGAGGTAGTTGGGATGAACACCTGCCATTAGTGGAGTTTGCATACAACAACAGCTACCATTCTAGCATTAAAATGCCACCCTTTGAGGCATTGTATGGTAGAAAGTGTAGAACTCCTTTATGCTGGTTGGAAGCGGGTGAAACAAAACTTACAGGGCCAGAGATTGTTAGAGTAACTAATGAGAAGATTGGAGTAATTCAAGCCAACATGAAAGCAGCACAAGATCGGCAAAAGAGTTACTCGAATCTAAAGAAGAGACCGTATGATTTGCAAGAAGGAGATTTGGTAATGATAAAAGTGTCGCCATGGAAAGGAGTGGTCAGATTTGGCAAGAGAGGAAAGTTGAGTCCAAGGTACATTGGACCTTTTAAAATTCTAAAGAGAGTTGGGTTACAAGCATTCAAGATAGAGTTACCACCCGAACTCAGTGGAATACATGATACCTTTCATGTATGCTACTTGAAAAAGTATTTTGGTAAAGAAGAGTTAGTAATACCGTATACTGACCTGAGGGTGGAGACTCCTAGTAAACTGATTGAAGAACCCGAAGCCATCCTAGAAATGCAGACTAAAAAGCTAAGGAACAAGGAGATTGACCTTGTACTTGTTAAGTGGAAACATCCCTTAGGGTCAAACTTGACTTGGGAAACATTAGCAGAAATGAAGAAAAGATATCCGAATTTCACCGATTACGAAAAGATTCCGAGGACGGAATCCGCTTAAGGAGGGGTGACTGTAAGAACCCGCGAAATTTGTAAAAGGGTAAAATGGTCTTTTGTCACATTATAAGACCATTATGTATAATAATATGTATAATATGATAAGAAATATGAAGTTATGTGAAATTTGGAGTTTTTCCGCGTGAATAGTAAAATTTGACCAAAAAGGGCAAAATGGTCATTTGACATGAAAATGACCAAAATGTCAAGAAAATGTCAAGTTGGAAGTTAATGGAACATTGTTGCATGAATTTGGGTCTTAGGACCATTTTTGTAAAGAAAGTGAAAGATTAGGACCAATTGTGTAAATTTTTTTTTATGCATTTAATTATAAAATGAGAGATTAAACTCTCATTCTCCTAGAAATCAGTAGAGACTTCCAGAGAAAGCTAGAGAGAGCGTGAGTGAGCAGGAAGAACACGGGGAGAAGAAAATTCAAAGATCGTTGCCAAGAATCAAGAACAAGCTTAGGAATTAGTAATTCCAAGCTTCAAGAGGTAACCATCTAACCCTAGAACTCAAATTCTTGAACGGGAAATTAATCCCAACTTCTGATTTTCCAGAAATCAAGGTTCTAATGATCTTATCTTGCTCAAAATCATCCATCTAGCATGTTATAACACTTGAATGTGTTAAAAACTAAGAAATGGTGATTTTGGCCAAGAACACTAAAAACGGGTTTTACAAGATCAAAGCTGAATTTTATGGTTTTGTTGGGTTCAAATGATCATTTGGGATGTATGAAGACACTCCCAAGTGATTAATTTCGAAAACTTGGATTTTTGGACTAAAATGACAAAAACGGGTTTGGATGAAATTGGAATTGGAATCAATGATTCCATGGCTTAAAACTTGATGTAAAGCAAGGGTTTTAGTCATGGAATGATAGTAAAACAATTAAGATATGTATTAGGTGCTTAACAGGTCAAAATAGAGGTCTGTAGCACAAAAATCGAACTTAAAAACTGAGTCTGCAGAAAGACACGGGTCGTGTGTTTCTTAGTACAAAAAACACACGGGTCGTGTGCTTACTGGAAAAGCTTCTGTCCAATTTTTGAGTTTTGAAATCGATGCTAGGCTTGTCCGTTTGGTCTGTAACTTATACCATAGCCTTAAAATGGTATGAAAACATGTAAGAAACTTTCAAATTTGCAATCCGACCTTGCGGAAAAATCACTGTAGCAGCAGTGGCAAATTTGCAAAGAATATTGTTAAAACTTGATTTTTGGGATTTAAGCTAAACTTGTCCGATTAATCCCAAATTTGGAACACAAGTCTTATATGGCTTAAGACTTCATGTAAAAGTGTCAAAACTGAAATACGACCTCTCGGGATCACTGTAGCAATATACGTGTATTTCGGGGACAAATTATAAAAAGAGTCTATTAATGGTTAAACATTTGTTATAACCTAGAATTGAGATGTATGAGACCTTAGAACTGTAGAATATGTATTTATTGAGTATTTATATATAATACTTATATAGGTGGTGCTTCAAACGTGGTTGAGCACGGAAAAGGGAAAGGAATACGAGAAGCATAGAGACTTGTAGCAACATCAATGTGAGTTTTATGAGGATTTTCTAGTACATAGCAAAATGTTATTTTCAGAAAAGTATGATTTCCAATCTTTTAAAATACTAAAGTTTGGAAAATGGTTTTGAACGAAGCTCTATACAAGGGCTTAGTATTTTAAGTATATTTTTAAAGTATGATTTCTAAAGTAATTTGAAAGAAGTTCCTTATAGGAACTCAGTTGTCAGAAGCAGTTTTGAAAGTATTTTTTGTAAAAGAATTATAAAATGTTTGAGTAAGAATAGTTTACAAATTGTGTCCCACTTTGACCAATTTGAGATGACATGAAGTAAGAATTAAAGAAGTATGAGCCAGTTGTCCGGACTAGGATCACCCACATAATTGGGGGATCATAAGACACTACTGGGATGGTACCTCCCGTCGCGAAGTAGTTGTCTAGCTTAGCATACCCTTGTGCTTGAATTTGTTCCAAGTCACGAAGGGGAGACAGAATGAGCAAACCGAGTGGGCAGATCTGTTCTGTCCCGCGAGGGGAGCTAGTTGAATGAATTAATTAACTTAATTCATAAGTTTCAGTTGGTCACGAGAAATGAGAAAGAAAAGCAGTTTTAAGAAAGAAAGTCTTTTTAAAGTTTGAAAGTAAAGAAGCAAAAGTCATTTTGAGATTTATGAAATGAATCAGTTTTAGCAACGTACTTTTGATATTTCAAGTTTTGAAAAGAAAAGTTTTGGGTCTAAACCCATATTACTCACGAGGCTTTATGTCTCACGTATGTTTTGTTTAAAATGCTATGTACTTAGGTGAACGGAGCGAAGGTTGCAGTTGGGACCGATTAATGTACTGTAAGTTTAAATTATGGTTATCTGTATTGAGTCTGTAATACCCCTCGAGTTTGAGTTTGTAAAATAAAAAAAAAAATTAAGTGGCTATTTTATAGTCACGAGTTGTAAATTATGTTTGGAAACTGTATTTGAAATTTAAATATGGCTTAGGAAAAGGGGTGTTACATAGATTCCTCTGGATTCCCTTGCGGGAACGTCATCCCCCGGGTACAAGAACATTTCTATTACTTCATATTGTTGTGCATTTCATATTATAATACCAGTCCATTATAAACACATTGAGGCTAGATGCCAAAAACTTTCTTTCATAACATTATGGCTTGTTGCCAAAACGTACTTTCAAATCTTTATGGCTTGATGCCAAAACATACTTTCAAATCTTTATGGCTTGATGCCAAAACATATTTTCAATTCGTTATAGCTTAATGCCAAAACATACTTTCAAATCTTTATGGCTTAATGCCAAAACATACTTTCATAAACATTCATTCCACAAAGCATTATAACGTTATTTCATAAGCACAATAACACTTGCTATTTCATATTTTCAAAACATAGTATAAGACTTTCATAATCATGTCATAGATAAGTAAACTTGCATATCATTTCATATTAGAAAATCACATAAAACTATTTAAACATTTTGCCATGTACCCCAAAGAGGGAAAATGCCACATGTACTCACCTTAGTAGCTAGGTACGTCTAGCTACACTAATCCACGTAACTCTATCATTTCGTTGCTTCCAAACGTCCTTCAATCTCTATTAATCTAATAGAATATTAGAACATATTAGACAACTAAACATATATAATGTGTCTAATCATTCTTGACTACTACTAGTCATTATCTAATTCTATTCTAATGGTTAAGTATGACTCTTAAGGCATAATAACCATTTTGGACGATTTTACCCTTTTGTCCCATTTTGACTTCTTAGTCCAAAAGTCGTGTAAACTTTGGTTTAACTCATTGTTATATAACCCAACAACGTACTAATAGTGTTTAAAACATTGGTAAAGCTTTATGGGGCCTTTTGAGCCACTTTTCGTTTCGACACTTTTTGACCATTTTTCTATTTAGGCATCCTACTTTGCCTAATTGTGTTTTCTTGGGTTTTAGCATGTAATTTTAGTAACTTTATTATATTAACATGCTTATAATGCAATATCGATGCTTAGATGCCAAAACATCACTCGTTTCATTATTTTATTCTATTTTTGGCAATTTGCCGCTAAAGATTATAAAAATAAAAATTATTTTTAAACGTCACACTTTTTACATATTTTGTTTCCAAAACCACCCAACAACACATAAATGTTAATATAAATTCGTTACATGCTCTCATGAGCCCATATTTGCTTAAACGGTAACTTTTTATTTCGACCGTTTCCGATTAAGTCATTTTTTAGACTTAACCAAAACTTAACTTTTCTTGACCCAAACCTTCAACTCTCTTTTAATATAGTATAATAACATGAAAATAAATCATTTTGTTCAAGTCTTGGGTCATTTTCTCAAACTTTCGTTTATTAGTCTTAAAACGACAATTTAACCAAAAATAGTCTAATTATAGTCTTTTTATAACAAAATGGTGTTTTACCCGATGTTTAATCAAGTACTTGTATTTCCAATTCAATGTTACCATTTTGTAGTGTAACCATGTCTCATAAATCATACTTTAATTAGTTTCTTGATCACAAGCACCATTTTTCGTTCTTGTCCCTTTTAGACTTTATAAAAGTCAAATTTGTTCCTCTTTTTGCCATGTGATTATCACCAAGCTAACTAGCTTCATTTTCTTGATTCTTTGGTGTTTCTAACTTATTACATATAGAATTTCATAAATCCAAACCAATGTCCCATAAGTCGAGCCAATTCCAAGTAATTTGGTTTTTAGTCCACTGTTTGACTTTGACAGAAAAGTCAAAGCTGTCAAATTTTCTAAACACCAATTGACACAATTTTAGTCATATTATGATTCCAACTTGATAATGAGATATAACTCATTGTCTCAAGCAACTTCCTAACATGTATTTACAAGTTCTTAATTGTATTTCATACACGTATACACTTGATACTCTTTTGGTTTAAGAGCTCATGTTAAGTACTCAAATATCTAATTTTTTGTCCCTTGGCAATTATTTGACAATTAGAATCCCAACTCAACATCAAATGTTCTTCATGCTTTCAAGCAATTTACAACCATGTATTTCAACTAATTTATGATATAAATTCACCTGTTCTTTCCCAATCTTAACCAATATGAACATGCATCCATGAAAAATTCAAGAACTTCAATCTTAATTAGGGCTCAATGTGTTACTTTGCAATTCATATGTAAATTTCAGATTCATGATATGATATAATTCGAAAAACAACTCCAATACAACATGCAACCCAACTTTTGAGCTCAAAGTATCTAGGTTTTATAAGAAATTCGGATCTTACCTTCACCTTCTGTCCAACATAGCAAAAATCTGAAATTAGGTTCGTTTTTGCACCAAATCGGACTGGGAAACCACCTCCGACCACCTATTCGACCTCCAACGCGTAACTACGACCAAAACCGCCGGCGGCGGTCTTCTCCACCATCTCCGACTGTTGTAAAATACGACGGATCCGAATTGACTTTAGACAATATTAGCTCAATGCGGAATAGGATCAAAATTATCAAACGATAATAATCACAACGAAAAATACGAATGAAGTAAATAAAATAGAGACATGAGGATTTACGTGGAAAACCCGAATCGGGAAAAACCACGGGCGGAGGAAGCCGAGAACCAATTCACTATACTTTGCGGTGTTTACAAAACATTTGGAGAATATAAAAAATACAAAGAGTTTATAAAACTCTTATGTATTAACAAGAAGAAAAGATTGAGATGTTTTGGTGTTGGTGTGTGTTAAAATGTTTGATGTGGGATCCTTTTATAGATGGATTCTATATGCCATCTTTAAAAAACTTAGCATAAGAAATGAATAAAAATACTTAGCAGCCATGCCAATTTTGAACAAAACACTTTGACTGCAAAAACTCTTCCTTTTCTTATTCTTTCTTCACGTGGGCTTTCAAAGAATAATAAGCAACCAAATATGTTGGTCAATATTGAAGGCATATTCCACAATCTCCACATTGACTTCAAAATTGAACTCATTTGCTAAAGCCAACAACTCTTCAAACTCCAAAACTCCATAAGAAACTCGAATCACCAAATAGAGAAAAATTGATCCTGAAAAATGAAATACTTCCTCCACCACGAGCCTAATCAGGCTCAACTGCGATCAGAAATACCCATTAAGTTCAAACATAGTTTGACCTTGGATATTGGAAGACTCTTTGTGAACACATCAGCGGGATTATAATCTGTATCGATCTTTTCTATGACACAATCACCTTTTTCAATGATATCACGCACAAAATGATAACGAATATCAATGTGCTTTGTACGGTCATGAAACATCTGATCTTTACTCAAGAAGATAGCACTTTGATTATCACAGAATACAGTGGTAACCTTTATTCTATCATCGAGTTCTCTAAACAATCCCTTCAACCAAATATCTTCCTTAACTTCTTCTGTAATCGCCATATATTCTGCCTTTGTAGAAGACAGTGCAACTATAGACTGTAGCTGGGCTTTCCAACTAATAGCACAACCGTTCAGTGTAAACACATACCCTGTAATGGATCTTCGTTTATCCAAGTCTTTGCCAAAATCTGAATCAACATATCCAACCACCCCAGTGTTAGATTGTCCATAGCATAGACACATAGAAGACGTACCGCATAGATAACGTAAGATCCACTGTACTGCTTTCCAGTGTTCTTTCCCTGGGTTCGCCATATATCTACTAACCATCTAACTGCATAAGCCAAATCAGGGCGTGTGCAGATCATAGCATACATCAAAGATCCAACAGCACTAGAGTATGGTACGCGTGCCATGTACTCCATATCAGTCTCAGTAGTAGGACTTAAAGCGGATGATAACTTGAAATGAGCTGCAAAAGGTGTGTTGACAGGCTTTGCTTCATGCATATTAAAACGTCTTAGGACTTTCTCAATGTAACCTTTTTGAGAAAGATGCAAGATCCTAGACTTCCTGTCACGAACAATTTCCATACCTAAAATTTTCTTAGGAGCTCCTAAGTCCTTCATTTCAAAATCAGCTTTCAACTGGTCTTTTAACTTCTGAATCTCCTTCATATCTTTTGCTGCAATCAACATGTCATCCACGTACAAGAGTAAGTAGATCTTTGAACCATCGTCACCTTTCTTGAAATAAACGCAGCTATCATAGGTGCACCTGCTGAATTTGTGACTGGTCATGAAAGAATCGAACCTCTTGTACCATTGTCTAGGAGACTGCTTGAGGCCATAAAGAGATTTCTTCAATTTACATACGTAGTCCTCCTTGCCAGGAACTACAAAACCTTCAGGTTGTTGCATGAAAATCTCTTCCTCAAGCTCACCATTTAGGAAAGCTGTAGTAACATCTAGTTGCTCCAACTCATAATCATTTGAAGCAACTAACCCCAATAATGCACGAATAGAAGTGTGTTTGACTACTGGGGAATAGATGTCAGTATAGTCAATGCCTGGAATTTGACTGTAGCCTTTAGCTACCAACCGAGCTTTATATCTTGGTTTCTCATTCGGGTTAACAGGTTCTTTGAGCTTGTAGACCCACTTGCATTTAACTGGCCTTTTCCCTTTTAGAATAGGAACTAAATCCTAAGTACCATTTCTTTGCAATGATTCCATCTCATTATGCATAGCAATCATCCAATCACTTGAGTCTTTAGATTTGATAGCCTTATCATAATTTAGAGGCTCCGTTTCCGACTCAATATCATTAGCAACAATAAAAGCATAAGCAACAAGTTCAGCTTCAGCATACCTCTTTGGAGGAACAATTTGTCTTCTCGGCCTATCTCTTACAATGCTTCGAGTAGTAGCTTGTGGTTGTGAAGTTGTTGTTTCTTCAACAATGACATGCTCATTTGGCGAGGAAGACTCTTGTTGCTCAATTGGACTCGGAATGGTGACAGGTGAAGTAGGAAACTCCACCTCCATTTGAGCTTTCTCTTCATCTTCATACTGAACATCCATATTCTCCAAGTTATTTATTAACTCTTTGAATGTGGATAAATGTTCAGCTAATAAGCCTCCTTCAATCATCTTGAGATTGAACAACCGTTGCTTTAGATGCAACTTGTTTGGTAAGCTCTTTGTCATCAATAACTGCTTCAACTTCAGCCACAAAGCAGCCGCCGACGTTTCTTTTAGAACATCTTGTAAAACATCGTTTGACAAGTGCAAACGAATTTGAGATAAAGCCTTCAGATCGTTCATCTCCTTTTCTTCTTCGGTCCATGTAACGGGCATCCTTTCGAAGCCCAAGAGCGCCTTGTGTAAATCCATCTGAATGAGAATGTCTCTCATCTTTACTTGCCACAGCGGAAATCGGGTATTCCGATCCAGCAGCGGAATATCGTATTTCACCGAAGACATGATTTATTACTTGATAAAATGATCCCAACAAGCTAATATCAAAACCCGGATGCTCTGATACCAATTGTTGTAAAATACGACAGATCCGAATTGACTTTACACAATATTAGCTCAATGCGGAATAGGATCAAAATTATCAAACGATAATAATCACAATGAAAAATACGAATGAAGTAAATAAAATAGAGACACGAGGATTTACGTGGAAAACCCAAATCGGGAAAAACCACGGGCGGAGGAAGCCGAGAACCAATTCACTATACTTTGCGGTGTTTACAAAACATTTGAAGAATATAAAAAATACAAAGAGTTTATAAAACTCTTATGTATTAACAAGAAGAAAAGATTGAGATGTTTTGGTGTTGGTGTGTGTTAAAATGTTTGATGTGGGATCCTTTTATAGATGGATTCTATATGCCATCTTTGAAAAACTTAGCATAAGAAATGAATAAAAATACTTAGCAGCCATGCCAATTTTGAACAAAACACTTTGGCTGCAAAAACTCTTCTTTTTCTTATTCTTTCTTTACGTGGGCTTTCAAAGAATAATAAGCAACCAAATATGTTGGTCAATATTGAAGGCATATTCCACACCGACGACCTCCTGCCGCCGCACATCAGTGGCTTCACCCTTCTCGATTTCGCATCTGTTCTCTTCGTTTCCTCGTCACTGATTTCTGTCTCTCGTAATCTCTCTTCTCTCGATCTCGCTCCAACTCCCTTTATCTCTCTCACGATTTCACTCTCACTCTCTCTTTCCCGATTTTTTTGATTTCTAAACATGTGGATACGTGTTTTGTGTTTTATCGATTTTTGGGGGAAAAATACGCACACAGTAAATCACGAAACCATGTTCTGAACTTAACTTGGGACAAATATGAAAAATTCCGAAAATGCCCCTTAGATCTCCTGACTTAGAAAAAATTTCGGTATTTTTCTCTGATTTTCCTCAAACTTTACCGCATCATAACTTCTACATACGATATCGAAAATTTACAAACTTTATACCTTTAGAAAGGTGTAAACGAGCTTTACAACTTTCTCCTACTGGCTTAAGTCTGAATCTCAATATATTTTCTGTTATCAACCCTCGAAATTGACCATTTGGTCATTTTTGTCACTTTTGGGCCATTTTAATTCCGTCATAACTTCTTCGTTACAACTCCAAATGACCCGAATCTTTTTCTTATATTTTTGTTATCTCAAATATTACAAAAGTCATCTTGATGACTTTTGGCCAAATCTTTCTAGATTTTGAGATAATAATTTCCAAAGTTTGCACGATAAACTTTTCACTTTTAGTCCTTTATTTCAAACTTTGCCCTTATGTCTTTAAAATTAAAATTCTAATCAAACTAATATCTCATATTGACTAAATAAAATATCTTAACCCATCCATTTCCATATTTGCACCTTATTCCAGACTTAAGACTAAGACGAGTCCTCTTAGTCTAAGTTTTACTTGATTTTATAAGACTAAGACGAGTCTTCTTAGTCTAAGTTTTACTTGATTTTATAAGACTAAGACGAGTCTTCTTAGTCTAGAAATTTCCAGCTTTTCTCTTTATTTATTTATTTTTTCGACTTTGCAGGGGCATAACTACTTCGTACGAAATCCTTATATTATCTATGTCAAAAATTTCGGTTGTCACACTATGTCTTTTCAAGTCTCATTACCTCCTTGACCCATTTAAATCCAAATCCCGTCGGGAGCTCCATGAAGTCTTCCCACCTCCTTGACATCCAAATTGTTCATATTGAAGTTCAGATAAATCGACTATTTTTTTACCATGTTAGATTCTGCGACATTAAACATTTCGTGTAGGTCCATGATAGTCATTTCCAGATTGTTTATATCGAAGTTCAGAATAAACTGGCTATATGAACTAGTTAGCTGCAACCAACTCCTCACTAATCGGGGAATCTTTAAACTAGGTAACACACACCAAATAGTAAAAATGACTACTAACCTTCATAATATTGATGTCTTAAGTGTTAAAAGAAGCAGATGTGAACTAGTTTTACGACATATGTTTTCCTACCTATGTAAACATCGATGATTTTTCCATATTTATGGAATGTTTTTTGAAGGCAAGTACAATGAAACATCCATCTTTATCATGTTGAAAAACATGGATACAATCTCCATCACCCTCCATCAAGAACACAATAACAAGCAACAAAAACAAGCAAATGGTAATCATGAGCAAATATGAAAAAGTTTGTTAAATGTGAATTTTTTTGGAAAAGAAAATTTTAGGGTCTTTTTCCAAAAAAAAAAAGATGAGGGCCTTTTTCAAGAAAAAATAGTATTATTAGAAGGCAATATTGAAAAAATCGTTTGAAGGTAGCTTGGCAGTCGAGTGAGGTTAATGATTAATCGGTGACCCTAAATTATAATTGAATTTTTTAAAAATAAATGCATATAACAAAATAGCAAATTGTGATTCATTTTATTCTCAGGTACAAATTATACATTTTGTGTATTTTCGTTCTTTAAATTTGATTTTTTTTTTCAGTTTTCTTGACTGATTAAAAAGTATTTGTATCGTCATTTAAAAAAACGTCGAGGCCGAGTAATTGGCTGTCAATGCCGATATTTAACCAAACCGTCAAGCCTGACCGATTAGGGCCTAATCGTAATGGTTTGCAGACCACCAAACATTTAATCAACTGTCATAACTGATTTCTGCAAAACTGCCATAAGATGCCTTACAAAACTGCCATAAGATGCCTTACAAAATCGGATAAATTGGCAAAATTAAAAGATTTGAGAAATTTAAGTTTAAAAAAAAAAAACTTTCAGTTTAAACCGAAAAATATAAAATATAAAAAAAATGTACACTTCCGCTTTAATTCTATTATAAGAAATGTGCATGATTCAAATGTTTAACATTCTTTTTTGGTTTATAACTAAATAAGTGGTAAATTGTTTTTCATAAAATATTTTTGTTTTAAATATTCAAGATTTTATTTAATCATAAACTTATAATCTAACTTCATAAATGTTAATTCAAATTGTTTTGGGGGCTAACGGTATCAACAGTGTTGAAAATGTATTCCTTCTTAAGAAGTTGAGGGTTCATATCTCGTAATGGATAATAAGTATAGATTTACACTTTGTTCTTTAGTTTTTTTTAACGAAGGAAAGCGGATGGAAGGAGTGGAGGGGATGAAATAGAAGGAAATAAAAGAGAAGTAAAAATATTAAGTGTGTTCTTGAATTGGAAGAAAATGGAATGGAATAGAAGGATTTAGGCGATTTTTACCTTCTCTCATTAACATTCCAATTTTGGAAGGATGACTCCTTAGCATTTTTTGTCTTTCTCGTCTATTTCATTCCATGCCCTTTCATCTTTTAAAAGAAACTTAGAGAAAAAACATTTTCCTCTAATCTGATCTATTTCCATTCCACTCCAAAAAAAACTCAATAACAAGGTGTTATTAACATATGTTCCTTCCTAAGAAATTAAAGATTCAAGTATCATAGTGGACCAAAGTATATATTTATGAGTAAGATTAGATCGGTGTTTGAGTTATAAATGTCTAATTTCATGTTGCGACAACAATTACAAAGCAACATTGAATTGTTACAATAAACCTATTACATAGAGACGTTGGGCAAACGGGCAACAAGCTGCGCCGCTAGCCCTTTTTGAGTTATTGTTGAAAAAAGAATTAAAATGAGCTTCTTTTCCTATTTATAAAGGAAATATTACTATTATTAAAGTAGAGGGGAGCATTTTGACTACCTACAAAACTTTAGGTGCAAAAGGACAACGTAGCTAAAGATATTTTCTTCATCGTTTGTTATCTCTCTGGCTTAACCAGACCTCGTGCTCGCCAATGGCGTCATCTCTATCTTCTATTGAATTCAAATTTCTTTTACCCAAACAACCCAAATTCAAGTTTCCATTTCATCTTCCAAATCCTATTCCCAAAACCCTCTGCACATCTTCTCGAAACGACGCCACGACACGCACCAGCAATCGCCGGCTTAACCCATCCACAAAACCACCAACGCTTCGCAAAACCAATACCTTAAAGCAAAAATCCACCTCCCCACCTCCGCCCGCGGATGTGGATTTAATGAGCTTATGCAAAAATGGTTCGATTAAAGAAGCGATTGAGTTAATGTCCCAAGGTGTATCCGCAGAATACGATGTTTTCAAGCATGTTTTAGATTCGTGTGACGATCTTGAATCGGCAAAGAAAGTCCAACAGCTTCTTATTCGATCTCCCTACTACGGTTTTGTGGACTTGAACTCTAAGTTAATCGAAGTATACATAAAATGCAACAGCATGATGGATGCACGCAGAGTGTTCGACAGAATGCGTGAACGAGACGACTTAAACTTATGGCATTCAATGATAAACGGCTACATAGATAACAACGAACCCGATGCAGGTTTATTGTTATACAACCAGATGAAAGAGCTGGGATTGACTCCAAACGGGGAGACTTTCCGATTACTTTTATCAGCATGTACAGGTATCGATTCAGTTCAAGAATGCTTCAAACACTTCAAATCAATGAAGAACGAGTACAATCTAGATCCAGAAATCGAACATTATTTAGGCGTTATCAATATTTTGGGGAAATCCGGACATTTAAACGAAGCTTTTGAGTTCATTGAAAACATTCCTTTTGAACCTACACCCGAAATATGGGAATCTTTAATGAATTCTGCTCGAATCCATGGTGATATCGAGCTTGAAGATCGAGCCATGGCATTCCTTCAACCATCAATGGCATCACCTTATAACCCCCCTTCTAATCAATCTTCAAGTAATATGCTTGAAGGAAAGAACAAACTTGATGAATACAGGAATCCAGATCCTTACAAAGAAGATACACACGGGAAATTAAACGGTCTAAATGGTCAAATGAGAGATGCGGGGTATGTACCGGATACAAGATATGTGCTTCATGACATTGATCAAGAAGCTAAAGAACAGGCATTGATGCATCATAGTGAGCGGTTAGCAATTGCGTATGGTTTGATTAGTACTCCAGCAAGAACAACTCTTAGGATCATCAAGAATTTAAGGATATGTGGTGATTGCCATAATGCTATCAAGATTATGTCCAAGATTGTTGGGAGGGAGCTCATTGTAAGAGACAACAAACGGTTTCATCATTTTAAGGATGGTGTATGTTCTTGTGGAGATTATTGGTAAATCTTGTAATGATATTCAGATAACCATCAATTGTTTTAAATCAAAATATGCATGTTACATATATAAAAGTCTTATATTTATGTACATAATTTGAATCTTGACATGTAACATACTAGAAGAATTACCCTATTTGTATAACATTTATGCTCACTTTCTTTGAACCAAAATATGCATTTATATATTCGTCTACAAATTGTATTTTACACACATTGTTTGGATCTTGAAATATAACATATGTCGTGAACAGTGTGGGCCAGTCTAGAGATTACTAAAAACAATAACCCTTTTTGCAGAAATTTTGTGCTCATTTCTTGGAATCAAAATATGCATGTTATATATTCATCAACAAATCTTAATCTTATTCACATTGTTTGGATGTTGACATGTAACATATGCCTTCATGGCGTGGGGTTGCTGGAAGGTATCCCCTTTTTGCAAATAAGTTATACCCGGTTTCTTTGAATGTTACATTTCATTTGCAAATCTTATTATTATGTACATTGTTTGGATATTGACATGTAACATATGCTCTGGATTCTTCAAGATTTAAGGGATTATTACCCATGCTCACCCTCAAATTATTAAAGGGGGGGGGGGGGGGGGGGGGGGGGGATAGTTGTATCTATACACTGGAATAGAGCCTAAGCTAGATTACAGAAGAATCAAATGTACAATTGTTAATTTCCTTAGAACTAATGGGAAAAAGAATACCAGGTTAAAATTGGAATTATTGTTATGAGGGCAAGGTTGATGTTTGGCTCTCTCTCTCTTTTGTTTATTGCCACTTCAACAATGGGGTTTTCTCGTGGTGCCCGGATCTTTAACTACACTTTCATGGGGTCGTAAACTGTAAATCCAATTGCAACCGACCGTGCCACCTAAAATTTTACTTAATTTGGTAAGCTGTATATGATTTTTCTTTCTAACAAAATACAAAAATAACTACTTAGTGAAAAGTCAGGCAAAAAAGGTTTTCTCTCAAGTCCCAAGGGTGCGTATAGTTAGGTAACGTTTGGTACATGGATAGGATAGGATTGGACAAGACTAAATTAGTTCTTATCTGTAGCGTTTGGTCACATTAGGACAAGACATCAAAATACGTAAAAATTATTAGGTTGTCCTCGATTTGTAAAATATTTTTACCATACTAAAATTATAAATAAGCAACCTTGCATGTGTATGGGGCGAGGGTGGGGTAGGATGCAGTGTGGGGCTTAGGTGGGGTGGTGGGGTGGGCTGGTTGGGGCTTGGGTTTGGGGTGGGGTGGGGGTGGGGATGTGGGCGTAGACGTGGGTGTGGCCTGTGGGTGTGGATGTAGGTGTAGGGTGTGGATGAGGGTTGGGGTGTGAGCAGTGGCGGACCCAGAACAAAATCTTAGGGATAGCACACAATAGTTTAAGGGTAGTACACCGAAAAATTCACACTACGATGAAAAAATTCCCAAAAATTTTGCACTACACCAGAAAATTTGAGGGGTAGCACCTGCTACCCCAGGAACCCCCCTAGGTCCGCCCCTGGGTGTGAGTGTGGGTGGGGTGGTGGTGTGTGTGGGTGTGAGTATGGGTATGGGTGTGGGTGGGGGTAGAGGTAAGGGTAGGGTGAGGGGGTATGGTTGTGGGTAGGGTGAGAATGGGGGTGTGAGTGTAGGGTTGGGGTAGGGTGGGGGTGTTAATATGGGTGTGGGTGTAAGTAGCAACGTACTGTAGTTGAGAGCCGCCACTATGGCTCCCTATAAGTCCTCAAAGGCCTTTTATAATTTTAATCTAGTAGGATAATCCAAACACTTTTTCAAAACTCATTTTTGTCACCACTTAAGTTAATAAGCAGTTGTTGTCAAAAAGTGTTTATTGAGTTAAAAAACAATCCCAATCACCCCTTAAAATGAATTGATCCATGGCTATTTATTGGTCAAACTATTGGTACAAAAAGGCAAATAGGTGGCAAGAATACAAAAACAAAAACGCCATTGTATTTTTATGTATGTAATTGATAAATATTTGTATTTTTATGATCATACACCTTTTCATAGATTTTAGAAGAAAAATGCAAAACGCCTTGGCTTGATAGTTGATTCTGTCTGACATTTAATTTAGTTACACTTCATGCCATTCTCTCGTGATATTAGTTGTCGTCATGAAGAAAAGTAAATCTAATTCCTACTTTAAATTTATGACCACAAAAATCTGATTGAAAAAATGCTAACATCTTCGTTATAATTAACGGTAAGTTGAATTAAGAGTGGCTTATGTATATAATCAGTGAAATACAGATTTAACTATATTGTAATACAATATACTACTGATTTATGTAACATGTCTCTTTGTCAAAATGTAATGAACTTAATATTTTTACATTGATTTTGAGGCAATTTCTCGCCAAGGAGGGGTGGAGGTTGAAGAAGGGGTGCCATGGTACATGCTTTCTGCTAATTACAATACTTTACGAAAAAAGAATTTCTACTGATGACATCGCTTTAAGTAAAAAAAAATCTGATGTAACAAACTTACAATTATATGTAAAAGCTTTGTATTAAAAAGAAAATGAATTAGGAGGATAACAAAGTTTTTTAAAATTGTATAAAACCCACGATTCAACTTTGTTGTCACAAACTATAACATATGTACACATATGATCATTAAATTTATCGTTTTGTTTAAAAAAAACATCTTTACATCACCGACCACAATAGGTTTTAGTCTAACTTTACCCGGTTAATAATTTATAATGAGGGAAGATGACTTAAAATGGTAACAAAGTTTCAAATTTGTACAAAAAAACATCATTCGACTTTGTTTAGTAAAAAGCATACCAACAAATTAAAGCATTAGTACATATACAACCATTAAAGTTATCATTTTGTCGAAAAACATATTTACGTCTCCAACTATAGTAGGTTCTAGTCCATTTTACCCGGTTAAAATATAAATTAAGGAAAAAAATTCATTTATGTGGATTTTGACGGCTTATTACATGGCTTCTTCTTTACGTACCTCAATCGTAACACTTGCACCTGAGATTAAGGTTTGTCTCAAGGGTTTTCACATTCGAATAAAAAACCATGACAAAGAAGGTGCATAACATGAAGAGTTCAACATGAGTTTCTTGGTGCTTGCTACAGCAATGATGCAAGAACTAATGTGTATATTGATCACAACAAAGAACCGAGTTTAGACTGGATTGAGCAAGAGAAAGTCGAAGTTGAAACTGAAAGCATATATCGTGATAGTTATGACGATGTAGACTCGGTCATTTTGAATAATTATCGGTGGTTCATGAAGATGATGATGTGGTTATACCAATGAATAATTTTAGTGACCCGTTCTTGAGCTACAAGAATGTTATTCCAACAGGAAGCAAATGTATTTTCAAATAGAATGATAACTTCTACAAATGTTATTTCATATGTATTTTTGTATTAAAAAATTTGAATGATTTTTGTATAATTTTGAAACTTTGTTACTTTACTTTGTTTTTTTCCCTAATTATAAATCATTAACCGGATACTATAGGCGATGATATGAAGTGTTTTTTGTTTGTTGGTATATTTTGTACTAAACAAATACGAGCAGTGCTTTTATACAATTTTGAAACTTTATTATCCTTACAAGTCATTTTCTCTACCTAAAATGACAAGAATTAAACAATTTAAAAAAATATGTTGCATCGATTAGTGAAGTGATTAAAGTATTTTGCCCTTTTCCGTGGTTGGTCCAAGTATAAGTATAAATCGATACTTTTTTGTTTAAATATGTGACTAGATAAAGTGTGAATGTAAAGCGGTGAGATGACAGCATGGTTGATAACCTATCAATTTTTCCCCTAAAAAACAAAAATTATACAACTCAACTCCCAAAAAGAAGGTTGACTAAAAAACTGATGTTGAAAAAAGACCATACACATTTAAAGTTCAACCTTGCCAGATTTTGAGTTTTGTTGTGTGAAACTTGCCTTCTTTGCTTTCCACCATTTCTGCATCCTAAACGCCATTTTAGTTGCATGTTTCTTTGTTGCCTCACCGGCATCCATTATCCCTTTCGTGATCTTTTGCTTCCAGTCAACTTTCTTGTTTTCTTTTTCCCTTAAAATCTTCCCCTTTGTCACCCCAACAAAAACATTTTATTTAACCCAAATCAATTAAATCTAAGAATAAATTACCCAAATAAATACAAACACTAAAAAAACCATTTTTCCATGTTAAAATTTTGACAAACGTCAAATACTACAACGTACTTTCACATTTTATCATTTAACCATCAAAAAATTATTTTTTTAAGATTATTAGTATAATAATTCGTTGGTTAAGTTGATACATATAATTGTTCAGTGCCTAAATCGATAAGATGGTTAATTAAGTCTTGAGAATACAAATCGACCAAATACATAAAAACTCAATGTAGTTTCACTGTTTTATCGATTTAACCATCGGAAATTATTTTATTTCTTTTAAGATTATTATAATAACAGTTCAATGGTTAAATTGATAAAAATAAGAGTTCAGTGGCTAAACAGATAAAACGATTAAATTTGAGGATAAAAATGGGTCAAATACATAAAAGCACAACATACTTTCACCGTTTTATAAATTTAACCACTTAACTAATTTCTACAACGATTAAACCATTACACTAGTTTTAACCCTTAAAA
The DNA here is from genome assembly GCA_023525715.1 of Cichorium intybus. Taxonomy (NCBI): domain Eukaryota; kingdom Viridiplantae; phylum Streptophyta; class Magnoliopsida; order Asterales; family Asteraceae; genus Cichorium; species Cichorium intybus. The sequence goes on from CM042009.1 coordinate 46,519,043, forward strand.
AAACCGTTTTCCCAAATCGCCCGCTTTTGACAAAGATAAAAAAGAAACGTACTTTCATCATTTTATCGATTCCGCCACCGAAATATTATTTTTTTATATAATAGTCCAATTGGGTACATCAATTAAACGATATAATTTTTCTCCAAAAAAAAAAGGTTTTCTCAAATAGTAAAAAAATTGTCATAACGATTTAATCACCACAAAAAAATAGTTAAGTGACTAAATAGATTTGTTTCCTAGATTCTTACCAAATTGGAACGAATTGGTGGTTCATCATCTTCATCATCATCTGCATCTTCATCATCAAAGTTTTTTCCACTCATTAATTCTTCCCTTGAATACATTTTCATACCAGGTGCTCCAGGCATACCCTCCATTGATTTCAACATTTTTTCCATTTCAGCCTCTTTTGCTGACTTGGCGACAAACATTTCTCCAGGTTCCCTATCCTAATATTTAAATCAGAAATATATAAGCATACAAAAGTTGCAATATTACATAAGTGATAAATAAATTTACCTTTGGAACTGGTGGTGGCTTTTTATTACATGTTCCAGTGAGATCTTTGCAGAGGTATTTAACCAATGTATTAATTTGAGGTTTCTTTTGGAAAATGTACTCTGCAACATCTGTGTCATAGTATCCTATAACCTAAAATAATAACCACAGTTAAAGAAAAAAGGAAATTTAATAAGTAAAAAAGAATATATATATACCTCTTGACAGGCCCTTTCGATGGTTTTGCATTCTGAACCACATTGACCTTCAGAGTCTTGTTCAACGAGCTGTGAAAGTGGACCAAATTAAAAAGTAAGATATGGGAATTGAATTCCATGGTTTTAGGATGGAATGTTGAAATCCATTGGGACTGGAAGGGAATCGAATTCCAATTCTGGCTGAATGCCAGGGAATCCTGTGGACCAAATCCCGCCCAACATTCTCATGCGACTTGTACTAATGGGCCAATTGAAAAGGTAGAGTACATATCCAGAGCATCAAATGATACTAATGAAATGAATTTAAACCATTTTATATTTCTATTTCATCTGGTTTCTATGTTTCATAAGTATATAAGTCAAGTTCGTTTTATTCACCTCATAGCAGTCGTATTTGTTCTACTTGCATCTTATAAGTTGGACCACGGAACTTATTTATTGAATGACATCGACAAACAAAACCTACCCAATTTTAGTAGTAAACATCGATGTTTAATATCCTACTTTCCACATGGCAATACGTTTATATTTTCTGACAGGTACTACAAACATCAGATAGTTTTCATGTAAACCCTAACCAACTAACCAATGTTCCCATCATTATGATTAGCGCGAAATAATAAAGAGAACAAAGTAAAAAGGATTACCTTTAATTTATCCCCTTGCTCCACAATATCAATTTTGAGAATCCAATCGGCTTCTTGCTTCTTCAAATTGCATACATTCTCCGAAATTTCAATAATATCATACTCTGAGATCTGATATCATATGTCGATTGACAAACAGATTAGTAACAGGCATATACACAATTTCGAGTCGAAAAGAGAGATGTTTAATCCTTCATAAGTACTATAGAAACCCTTCTCCGTTGACAAGTAAGACTTAGATCACTAATGAATCATCGAAATACTAGCAAATTTTGAAAAGATTGAAAGAAACATAGATAAAAAAAATACCTTCTTGGGAGAAATCTTAGCTTGTTTGTCACGAACTTGTTCGTACAATTCCTTCGCGAGCTTTTCGCATACTTGACATTTGATGAAAGGTATGTCGTCTTTCCGAGCAACTCCAGCTGGTTTTGAACTATACGAGACTTGAATCCACGAAGAACATAACAATAGATTCAAAAATAATGAATTAAACACCACAGTTCGATCAATTTTCGCCATTACTGTATGTAGTGTGTGGGTGGAAGATCCAAGAGAGTTCTAGCAGCAGCATTCTGCCGTTGGGGAGTCCTGATTTTGGTAGAATCTGTTTGGACGATATTGCCCTTGGTAACAAGTAGACGTGTTTCCTGGCTTGTGATTGGCTATTTTTGAAACACGTGGGTTGTCTCCACAGTTACAACCAATAGGAAGAGAGTGACGTTGGCAACCCTTTGACTTATCTATCCGATGAAAAGTTACAGGTGCGTTTTTTTATTTCTTTTAATTTTGGCAAATGTAATACTATTAGGCTGCAGGGAGTAATGGTGGCCAGGGGTTGCCAAGCCTCTTGATGAGCCAACCTCCATCGCCAAAGCTACTCCGCTATCCCTCGCCGTCGTCCTCGCCAAGCCGTTGGCGAGATGCCAACGGCCATTTTCTTTTCTTTTTTTTTTAATTCAAAAATAATTAATTTCTTACCTATATAAACCAACATATTCACATTTATTTCACACAATATCTCTCCTTGGCCATTCGTTGGCCATTGGCCACCACTGCTTACAAAATGGCCAACGCCTGCCAACCATAGTCTGGCCCACAAAAACTCATTGACCATCCGTTGGCTATTGGCCACCATTCCGTGTAGCCTTATCGGAATTTTAAATTTTCAGCTAGTTTATTTGTTAGTTTTTATAAAACATCATTTTTTATCGGCTACTAGTTAGCTTTTCAAATAACAATTAACATTTTTTTGTTATAAGATAGTTTTTCAGCCTGTCAGTCAAATATAGTATTAGACTAACGCCTCAACATGTTTATTAAGTTTTTTCAGAATTTTTTCAAATATACAATTAATTAATTATATAAAACTTATTTTTCTACATACTCTTGTGTTTTATTTTATTTTCTCAATTAATTTATCAGCTAGTTTTTATCAAACGTCAATTTTTATCAGTTAACTTATCAGCTATCAGTTAGCTTTTCAGTGAGCAACTATCTTTTTAGCTACTCTGTCAAACATATGGGGTGTTTGGGATTGCTTATTTAAAACAACTTATGCTTATTTTTAAAAGTGCTTATTAATTTATCCGACGTTAAAACGGGGTTTTGAAAAAAGTGTTTGGATTAGCTTATTCGGTAGCAAAACATAATAAGTTGATAAGTTGTTTGTTTTAGTGTTTAAAAATTTCTGCTTATAAATGTAAAATGACTAATAAGGGTAAGATATTTATAGACATATAGTTACAGTAGGGTTAATATGGTAAATTGGTCCAAATAAGTCGTAAGTTATTTTAAATAAGTAAGAACTCACTAACTTATCAAAAACTCCTTATTTAAGCAAATAAGCACTTTAGATTTTTATCTATCCAAACATTAAAAACTGCTTATTTGCGGTATCAAACCGCAATAAGCAAATAAGCATCTGAAATAAGTAATCCCAAACACCCCTAGTCTAAGGCTAACTAACTTAGCTTATTTTCGAGCTTATTAGACTTCCTAAAAAAGTTCTCAAATATACCCTCAATAATTATAGAAACTCAATTTTCTGCATACATTTTTATGACATTTTAATTTCTCAGCTACTTTTTAACAAACGTCATGTAACACCACTTTTGGTTTGGTATGTATGTGTTACTCCCTAGATATTTCTAAGAAGTATGTTTAATATAAGGTGGTGTTAGTACGGTATTTTTCGGACAATGACCAAACTGTAAGAATTTTGGTGAAAAAGGGCCATTTTTGCCAAATAACTAAACTATGGGCTAGGTTGACTTGGTCAATAACCTAGATGAATATTAAGTTTATTTATGGGGCAAAACTTTTTAACTTAAGACTTCATATTATTATTAGAGCGAAAATTGGTATCACGACAAGTTTCGGGGGTTTTAACGACGACTTTGGATGTTGAGGGACTAATAGAGTATAAGAATCAAACTTAAAACTATAAATATTATTTAATAACCCAAAATCCTTAATTTTTATCTCCTAAAGTCGGTGTAAGCCTTCATCACTCAAACCTTGGAGAGAAATCCCGAATTTTCAAGAACTAGCTACAATGATCGGTTGATCCCCGGAGATTCAACTGTTGGATCATCGTGAAATTTGGATCGAAGCTTCAGGAGGTCGGTATTCAACTTTTGACCATAGGAATTTTGATTCTTTGCTCTGGAAGAGGAGATATAGCCTTCCGATTGAAACTGCAGAATTGAGGTAAATTTGCTGTTATTGTAAAAATCACCATAAATAATCAGAGTATCGTTTAGGAGTGAAACCAATGCCATTAGTTCCGAAAGTGAGTCTAGTATATTTTGTCCAGAGAGGTGTGAAGCGTGATTCTACCTCTAACCTAGGTTAAATACGTATTTTTCACATACTGGTCCAGTTTGGACAGATTTGATATGAAATCTTGAAAAAATCATAGTAAATTGTAGAAAAATCGTTTGGGGATGATATTGGTGTCCCTGGAAACCTAAAAAGGAGTAGTTTGCTGATAAATTGAAATCTGTATGAATAAATGTTCTGAAGTTTAGTAAATCTGATCGTGAACAAAGGTCAAATTTCAGGGGAAAATGAATAATTTCTAAGAAAGTTGATATTGAAGTTATTTCCTTCAAGTTCACGATTTAGGTTTCAAGAGGGTATATACATATGATTGATAAATGTGGTTGAAACCCTAATGTAGGTATATATTTGTCGAGGAGTAAGGACGACACCGTGTTGTACGAGTAACGGAGCTAGTCAACCCGGTTTATATCGAGGTGAGTAGTCAATACCTCTCCCTATATGATATGTGATTGTAAAGCCTGTCTGGCTCAGTGTTACCTTCTTGTGGAGCCACATAACTGGTACATGTGATTGGGACCACCTTTCCGTGGGGTCACATACCCGGTAATCGTGGTTGAGACCACCTTTTTTGTGGAGCCACTTACCTAGTGTTTATGGTTGGGACCACTTGTGTTGTGATGGCCTAATTGGCCGGCAGTTCTATCACACACTCAGGGGGTGTACGGTGAGTCCTTGTGGCTCGATACCGCGGGGGTCGAGGAGGGGACATATATGATTGATCGGAGGGTTGTGGATGAGCAAGGGGTTGTGGTATGATGTGGTGGTTGTGTGATTACATAGTTATGTGCTTTCTTTATAATGTGGTATACTATGACACGTATTGATTATTCACTGAGCTTGTGTAGCTCACCCCTGTTGATACTAACATTGCAAGTACTAGAGACCCCGCTAAGGGGAAAGATACAGCTCAGAGTTAGGAGCAGATGATAGTTATGTAGAGGACCGTAGCAGCCCGGCTTTGGGGAGATTTTGTTATGTTTTTGTATCCCCAGATATCACTTGTGTACCTCTTATATGTAACTAATACACCTGTACTATATTTTGAAATGATAATTATGTTTTAAAAAGTGAAAAAAAAAAATTGGGTGTATTTGTTATTATAAGCCGGGTGTTACACGTCATTTTCAGCTTCAGGTAGCTTTTTAGCTAGGATGTCAAACATCACATTTGATGAGAGTTCTTTTTATAGTTTTTTACTATTTGATTGATCACTAAATATCATTCAACATCATTTAAGACATAGTTTTTTGTTAATTTTTTATTGACCACTCAATATATATTAAGTGGTCAATATACTATCATGGTTTGAATCAGTGTTGTAAAACCTGACCAACTCGGCCGAGTACTTGGAATCGGGTAAATGTCGAGACACTTTTCTAAAAATTGGTCTAAAAACTTGAAATCGGTCAAACTTGGGTCAAACTCGGCCAACTCGGTCAAACTTGGAAAAAAATCAGTTAAACTCGAGAGAAAATCGTCAAACTCGAAAATTATAACCTTTTTTAAAATAAATAATAATAGTTGTTAAGCATTTAATTAAACATGTTTCATAAATTTACTTATTTATTAACATTATGTTATTTAATTTTAATATTTTCAATTTTAATTCAAATTTGATGTAATTATCATTGTATTCGGTATTTTAGTATGTATAAACATGTAATATGCATGTATTTCTGAGTTTCATAAATGTGTATGTACTTTTTACTTTTAGTATTTCAATCATTCAGTATGTATTATCATATAACATGTATGTATTTCTTTCTTAAATATGTATGTATTCCTGACTTTTAGTATTTTGGTGTATAATATAATATGTAAACATTTACCATATCCAAGTACCCATCAAGTACTCTCTGTCAAGTACCCGTTGAGTACTCCCTGCCTAGCCGAGTACTCAATACTCACTAGTCCCCTGACCTAGGACCAGCTAGCAACTTTTACAACGCTGGTTTCAATACATAACCACTTTAGCTTTACTAAAATTTATTTATCCCCATTTATTTTATATTTGAGTTAAAACAATGTGTTGTATTAATGTTAATTATTTAAATATTAATGTCTAGTGCTGATACTTATTTAAATATTTTACATTAAAATATGATGTGTTTGAAAAACGATTAATTAAACGATAGGAGGGGGTATAGAACATTTTATATAGATGAGGATAAATTAGTTAATTTCATCCAAAAAAAAGTTATAGAAAATGTTAAGCATTAGAGAGGTCATTTATATAGATGTCAAAACTAATGTAATGATGATGTGGCAATATTTTGAAGTCATGATATAGGTTTATCATTGAAGAAACTCTAAAGTGGAATTTTTTTGGTTAACTAAATATACATCATTTTCTATTAAGGTTATGTACTTATGATTGGATGACAAACAAGCTGAAAAGCTAATTGATAGCTGAAAAAGTTTGTTGGTATGATATAAAATGATGTTTTATAAAAACTGATAAGCTAGCTTATAAAAATGGCATTTGATAGAAAATTAGTTTATAAACATAGCTGAAAAATTAAAATGACATAAAAGGGAATGTAGGAAAATGAGTTTTTATAATTAATTAATGGTAGATTTTGGAGCATTTAAAAATTATAAGCTTTTTAAAATGATAATCTAATTTATAAACTAACTTATAAGTTACTTTTTGACTTGTCAAATATGACAACCTAAAACATTGTTGAGTAATAAGCTAGCTGATAACACTGTTGAATAATAAGCTAGTGTATCAGCTAATTGTGACGAATCAAACATAGCATAGCATAAATAGACATCATAATCATTATTTTTTTTTTGAAAAACAATATTAATAGTTAAATAATGTCTACTTTAAACTTTTAAGTGATTCCTAAGTAATGATTACTTGTTATTCTTTTTAATTATAAATAATTACTTGTTTATTATATATATATATATATATATATATATATATATATATATATATATATATATATATATATATATATATATATATATATATATATATACTTTAACAATTATCTATAGCAATAAAAAGTGTTTTAAAATTACAAGGTTTCAGTTGTCTATAAAATTCCAGACGTTACATATACATGGTTTCCCGTACAATCAGATATGGGATTTTGTCACGATTCTAATAAATCGAAATGGTATGCATAAAATAGTCTCATTCTAAATGTACAACCACATAATGATTACCATATACATGTGAAATTGTAATACTTCGATTCTACATAAATTCGCCTGAACTTATCCAAAGAGGAAGTTATGGAGTTATGATTGGTCAAAAACTTAAGGATCACACCAAACATGTTGGCAATCAAGATACCCGTTGCTGGCATAACCATCTAATGTAGCACTGGTGCATGTGACTGTAAGAAAGACAATGAAATACATAATGTGTTGAAATAGCATTAATTAATAAAAAGTATATTTATAAATTCAATTTAAATAATACTTTGTTGAATATACCTGAGTTTTTCCAACATTTCGGGACAAGTGAAACTTGAGTTGTGCATTGTGTATGGTTTTTAGTATAGAAACACTATTTTGGGTGTGCTCCTTCAATATCGAGAGTGTGTCTTGTGGTGTAACATTTTAACTTGTCAAGTCAGCCACCAATTATTTTTTCTATGCTTTAGCCTCCTAGTATAAACATGTCACTCCATATGTTGTGTGGGTGGATGGTTATGTTGATCACATATTGCCCTAAATTTTCAACAATCATATTGCTTTATATACGAACCTAACAATTGAAATTTATAATTGTTTTTTTGTGTCACTAACATCACGATTGTGGTCACAAATAAGTGTGAAGTAAGACACCATACCATTTTTCTTTGCATTTGATCTTGTGACGATGACATGACTAAAAAGGAATGTTATGTTTTGTACTCATTCCATAAGCTTGTCACGAGACCTAAACACCTAAAATTCAAATAATATATATTAGCAAATAGTTAACATTACAATGAAAACAAATATCATAAAAAGTATTATACTCAATTGATAAAAATTATGATATTCTCATAAATATCTCACTGCCTTTGTTTGAGTTATTTCCATGTAAAACTGACGTCTTTTCTATAAAACACCATGTTCCTTCAGTTATAACAAAAAGTAAGTGGTTATAAAACTAAAATTATTGAAAACATATTAAGAAATTAATGTGTGTGTGATTGCCTCTCTCTCTCTCTCTTTCGATCTACACCATCTCTTTGTCTTGCCATAACTACAACGCCAGATCGGCGTTAGACCACAACCGGACGTATGCCAAACACCGCCACCATCTGTTTGAATGTCTCTTTTTGTCTTTCTCTCTTTCTCTCTGAATCTATATCCGAATATCCATTTGTCTCACGTGACTGAATTGGTGACAAAGGTTATGTTGTTTTAGGAAGAACACCCAACTAGCACAAAGAGATTTAAATAAAATGAGTTCTACTAGAGGTTTATTTTGTTTCAGGAAGAACACCCAGGATGTGAAAGGTTTTCTGCAAATCTATGAACTAAAACCCTAAGTTCACATGCAACCTAAATTGGATATATGTTTTCTTACTTTGAACATGTAACTAATTCCTAAAGGCCAAACAAAATTAACTAAAAGAATAAAATAGGAAAAACTAACCTTTTAGTTGTTTCTTGCAAGCTAAGCAGCACAAGTGTCCTGCCTCAAATGAGATCACACCCAGGGAGCCAGAGGATAGTGGACGAAAATTCTAGAGAGAGGAGGAGTCAAGAATGGCGCAGAATAGGGTTCCCCAGGACCCCTATTTATAGTTTTCCAAATGGTTGCAGATAAGCCTTTAACGATAAACCTTTTTGAATTCAAATAAGATTTTTGAATTCAAATAAGATAAACCTTTATCTTACAATTCAAAACCTTGTTTATCCTAATCTTATTTTCGATTTTGAGGATAAATCCCTCCTCAAAATCGCCAACCACTTATTGCCAAAATTGTCACTTACTCAACTATTGAATAATTACAATTCAGCCCCTGCACCTTTAATTAATTAAATTAATCCCCAAATTAAATCCAATTAATTCCAGATTAATTTCTAATTAATTACTATAGTTTCTAATTAATATATCATGACTTTAATATATTAATAAACTATATATTTAATTCCTGTTGATTTATTAATCCCATAATAAATCAACCTTTCTCTCTACCGAACTTTCTACCAAACCTCCAGCTATGAGGGCAACCCAAATGGACTTTGCTACTATTAATTAGGTAAATACAAATTATTAGTCATGGCTTAGACACCTAATCCAACAGGATGAACATTAAATAGTTGATTCTTTTGTGAATTATCTGTAAATTTAATAACATTGGTTTAGTGTGTAATTTTGATTTTTAGGCTGGAGGGAGTGGTTAGCATGTTCAGCACATGCTAAACTTGCCACATCAGCTTAGCACATGCTGATCAAATTTGGTGGGAGCAGTCAGCATGTGCTAACCATGCTAAAATGTACAACTCTCATGCTAAAAAGTACATGTCATGTTGCTATGGCTTGTTGATGGCGAGCTCGTTGATTTCTTGGCGAGGAGGGGGTTGGCGAGGGCGATGGTGGCGGTGTGGTTTGGCGAGGGAGGTGGCATGTTTGGCGAGGGGTTAGGCGAGGCCACTCCCTCCAGCCTTATTGATTTTTGTGTGTTTGACTTATGTTTATTGGACGTCGTTCTCATTTTGTATAGAAATATGAAAAAAGAAGGGTGTTGTTAAATATACACTCTTAATAAAAGTCGAACTATTTTTAATCACTCATATATATTTAGTAGAATAGGATGTTTTTTAATCATTCCCAAAAGGAATTGTATGGTTGACGTACGTTCATCGGACATCCTTCTCATTTTGCATAAGAAGTTGTAAAATGTTTGGAAAACATAAAAAGAAGGATTGTCTCTCAATGAAAAACACAATATTCAATATTTGACTTTTATTAGGGATGTCTATTTATAAACACCATATTCTTATAATGTCTACTTGACTATGTCTGTGATAAGCAGATATTAAATAGAAAAATAGTTTGTTTTTTAAAAAACCGTAGACATAAAAAGTTGGACTTGAACTCTTTTTCTAGAAGGTATACAAATAACTTCTAACTTTGGAACACATCTTTCTAATTTGAACAAAAGAGGTGTTAGTCGACAATCTTTTATACGTGTTATGTGATTATCAATTTATCATGTTGAGTGGAATTTGGATATGCCATATTTTGCTAGTGTGGAGGCGATGTTTGTTTGGAACCCAACTTGCGGCTTACAGAATTCAAAGGAAGAATTTGGATGCTGTCATTATCACGAGGATTTAGTCGATTCGGAAGCATAAGAGCGAGTATATTTTTGGTATTGTCAAGCCTAAGAAATCTATAATTTTTGGTTTCATTGTAACATAGTTTCCGAGTCTGTCTTCTTAGATTTTTCATATGAGTTCAAAACTTGAGATCGATTATGATGGCTAGCTTGGGAACTCAATTGGTGCTATTTATACCTAATAATTTGTTTTGATGCTAGTTCCTTGTTAGTTTTGTGCTACATCCACGTTCCAAATAAAAAAGTTATCTTAAAATACAGTTTTTTAAAAATAAATATCAACTAAATTAAATTTCCCGTTCAAAAAAAAAAAAAAAACTAAAATAAATTTCATTTACATCCCATTTATTTTAACGCTATCAGCCTATCACACTCTTCCTATACGTTGCCAATAATTTGAACCTAATTTTGGTTCTTTGTTTATTATAAGTATGCATCAATCTCTATGTTTACAACTCAAAGCAACCTAATTGTTTAAGAAAAAAAATGCTTCCAACTAACAAATGGCAATATATACCAAAAAGCAACAATTCTGTCGTATATTTCTAAAATTATACTAACAAAAACGGAAAAAGTAAATATAGGTCAAGCATCTTATTATTCTTATATTCTTGTTACAAAGTAGAACCCATCGGTTTTTATATTTGGCTAATACATAATAGTTCTAGTATAAATTATTTCATAAGTAACCACCAATAACAAACCAGCATTAGATATGTTTTTCATATCATTTTATATTATATAAACTTTATTTTTTCTCACAGAATAATCCTTTAAACTGCATGTTTTGTTGTTTAATATTGAAATATGTATTTATCTCGACATGTTTGTAACCTATTTATTTCGATGTACAAATACGGCTTACTTGTGTCTAGTTGAAACTTAAACGGGTTGAAATAGCTTGGTCCTAACTCGACCCGTTTAATTATTGTAACTCGACCCATTTAATTATTGTGTCTAGTTCGCATCGGGGCTAAGTTGTTTTTTTTTTTTTTTTTTTCGAACGGCTCCTAAACAACTCCTAAACTATATCTATGTCTCCAATGAGACTAGAACTCTCAATCCATCGGAGAAGGAATACATTTTTAAACACTTAATACTCTAAACTCTAAGGCTATAAGCCTTGTGGTATATGCTTTTCCTTGGTATGTCACCAGAAAGCACATTTGCGAACAAAATCACCGATGTTAGGATCGTGGACATGATGCTAAATAATGTTGTTATACACATTCTTCATCAACTCACCATGTTGAAAGATTTGATGCTATCTTATTATTTATGCTTAGAGCTGTCAACTTTAGAATATCCTTTTATAAATGGATAATCTTTTCCATGACATATTTTATTTAATAGCGGGTCTATTTTTTGTAAACTATGTTATAAATGACTTAAAATAGATCACTACATTGGTTTTACTGTTTTACAACAATTATCATATTAGTATTGATAACATAAATACATCTCTCACAATTCACTAACACATATAAACAAATATTTTTGCGTAGCCAGCCTTACTCTTTTCATGGCTGAGATTGATGGTTTTATAATAACAAATACTTTATATGTTTTAAATAATACATATTGTTTGACTTGGGATTAAAGTTAATCAATATTTTAAAGCAAAATCAGATATAGATGAAAAATCGAGAAAATGCTTATCTCATCACGGCAATTAGCGAAAAGCTACATAATATTGTAATGCAATTGGCTAAATATGTCGGATAAACACCCAAAATAACAACCTATATTTATGTAATTTTCGTTTTAGGCATTTTGTTTTTTTTATGCAAAAATACAACTTGCTCATGGTTTATTCCTTAGGTATCCAATAAGAAACGACATTTATCAGGTTGTAAGCAACAAAATTGAAAATAAAATAAAAAAGAGAAAATTACATACGAGTAGTTATGGCTCGTAAAAAGTAACATATACAATTTTTGTAGGAAGATAGTAGTTACAGAAAGACCGTCATTGTTGTTATATTTTGTTGCATAACTGGTCTTTATCGCTAACTTCATTAGAAATTTGTTGTTAAACTTTAAAAAATAGGTATTTTGCCCGTATTATGTATTTTTTTCATATTATAATACTTTATATATATATATATATATATATATATATATATATATATATATATATATATATATATATATATATATATATATATATTAAAAAACAAAAATCAACTTTTATATATATATATATATATATATATATATATATATATATATATATATATATATATATATATATATATATATATATATATATATATATATATATATATATATATATATATATAATTGTAATACTTATATATATTAAAAAACAAAAATCAACTTACTACACAACAAAATCGCATTCAACAGAAAAGACCATTTTTAGTTGTACACATTTTTGTATCAGCGTCTACATGCTTAATATTTTATTTTTATATCGATACTTATACACTGCATCAATTATATACATATTTGTAAATTAAAGTAGTGTTAATTACAAAAATATTGATTGGTTGACAGATAAGGTCATGCATTATCGACCGAGAGGTTTCGAGTTCGGATCTCCTATTCACTATTTATTCAAAACATGTTACGCCAACAAAAAGATAGTTACCCGAAAAAACAAGTGAAATTAACATATTACATAAAATATCATATAAAATTAAAAAGATGCATTTAAAGCAAAACCGTAAAAGTTTACAAAATTAAAGGTTTTCTTATTGATTTTATTTTGGACAAAATGTGATAAAACGTTAAAAAAAATAAAACACAAAAATTGATAAAAATATAGAGTAAAATCAGACAAAAGAAAAATAAGACCGTTAAATAATTACAAATTTAAATATTTTCTTGACAATATTATCCCTATAAATTTAGAAAACAATACTTCTAACGACGCCGTTTCACTTGAAGCTTCAGAAGGCCAGATGTCGGTAACCATGGTTAAATTTAATCAAACGTCAAGTTAACGTCCGTTGTCACGGAAAAATCGCTATCATCCTCCGCGTCCCCATGTGAGCAAGAGAGAATACCGTCGGTGGAGGCTAACCGCAGCTCATGATTTTTATTTATTTTTAACATATTTTTCTTGGCTTTTAATATATATTCACAGACAGATGTAGAGAGAGAGAGAGAGAACAAACAAATTATATACCGAAAAATAAAGGGAAGAATTGCTTCGTATATAAGCCACCGAAGCTTACAGCTTATAAATGATAAGAGAGGTACAGAAGAGTTTTTAGAGAGAGAAAGTAATACCCCAAAAAGAGGGGAAGAAAGAGAGAGAAGAAGAAGAAGTCTTCGACGGCCATGGCGGATTCCAGTGATTCCGTCTCTGTTGATATGGAAACTATATATCTTGGTGGGAAGGTTTGTGTTTAATCTGAGTATTTTATTCAAGATTTATGGAATATGATTGACCCGTGAATATCCTTCTTAATATGAATTCATTCCTTCACACCCATTTGAGTTCTGTGTATATTTAGCTTGACTTTGTATATTGAATGTAAGGTGTTTGTTGAAATGCCTGAATGGGTTTAACTAAAACTTGATAATCTTCGAGTTCGTTTATTTACTTTTCTTTTAACATAGATTTGGTGGATGTGTTTGATACGCTTTTGGGGATGACTCATCTTCATTCCCAATTTAGAATACCCTTTTCTTGATTTTTAGGTTTTCTGTTTTGACCCCTCTTTGTTGACTATACAATTAACTCGGCATTAAGCTGTAAATTTGTGACTTTCGGAGTTGTAGATCTGTTTGACTTTTATAATCATCGACAATGCTGAATTATCAAATTGAAGACTAAATGTGTCTAAAGCAAAGAAGTTCTTGAATCATGTACGCAATCAACAATTCAAGATAAAATCAACAATTCAACATAAAATCCAAATTCCGGAAATCTATACGAAGATGACGTTCTGGTTCTAATTACATAAAAAATTTCCCCTCATTTACATACACCCAAAAAAGTTCTGATTTGTAAAAGCTGAACCTTTAACTTTATCAGGGTTCTTTACTAAATTTTCACAAACCTACAAAAACGAATTTTATAAGGTTAAATTACTTTTCATCAACTTGGCTTGAGTTTTAATCCAAGATTCTTGTTTTATGGTAAAATCTTGCTATCTTCGAAAGCATTTATGATGGGTTGTCATTATCTCAAAATGAAAGTCCATCTTTTATTTATTTGTTAGGGTTAGAAGTTACAATCTGTTTCTTGTTAGCTTATCCGTCAATATCAAAGTCAATATCCAATTTAAACATCATTGAATTCCATTTTTAATTACAAAGTTCCATTGACATGTCTAGGCTCCAAAAGAGAGTCCAATGACATCATGCCACTCTTCTTTGTTTTTATATGTTAGATTCTTTACAACAATATTCTGCCGAATTCACGTGTGAGTATAAGTGTATAACAATCATCAAGAATTATGCCTTGATGCTTAAAACAAATGATTGTACAGATAAAGCTTAGTTGTCATCTATTTTAGGAATAACAAAATCCGTTTTCATAAGTTTTGTTTTTGACGGTTTTACCCTTTTGGAAATTATATTCAGGAACATATCATTCGGACTGGCCGTGGGTCCGTGTCTGTGATCGTGTATGGAGACCAAGAAAAACCACCATTGATTACATATCCAGATTTAGCTCTAAATCGTAAGCAAAATAACTTCATGACAAGACAAGACAGAACAGGTTGTACTGTGTTTGATTTGGACCGGTACTAGTGTCAGTGAGACAAAAAGCTGCAACCTTTTGTCCCATCCAATTCGAAAGCCTCTTGTCTATGCAAAAAGACGTAAATACCCTCCTCATGGAAAATAACCCCAAAAAGCTTGTTGCTTGCATTTGATTTTTTAAATTTTATATGTGATGACAGATATGTTGTGTTTCCAAGGATTATTCTTTTGTCCCGAAGCAGCTTCGTTACTCCTCCACAATTTCTGCGTTTATCACATAAGTCCACCTGGACACGAGGTCTGTGAACGTGCCAACTCATTATCTATTTTCTTGATTTATCTTTATATATTTTCTGAATTATATTATTAACGTAAAAATTCTCTTGTGGGATTTGTACAAGAGTTGTTGCAGTTAGGAGCAGCAGCCATCTGTTCAGATGATCCCTTACTCTCTGTGGAGGATCTTTGTGATCAGATTCTCGAAGTCCTCAATTATTTTCGGTAAATCTCCACCGTTGATCTTGCCTTTTTATATTTATTGTTTAATCTTAATTTTCTTTTTTTATTCTTTAAGGCTTGGTGCAGTAATGTGTATGGGGGCAACAGCTGGCGCGTACATCCTTACGCTATTTGCGGTGAGTCAATAAGAATTAATTTAAAAGTAAAATGTTGTAATAAGATGAAATAAGTATATTGAAAAACCAAATATGATTTTATATTGCAGATAAAATATAGAGACAGGGTTACGGGTTTAATCCTTGTTTCTCCTCTTTGCAAAGCACCATCTTGGACGGAATGGATTTATAATAAGGTTCGTTATTTTGAGTTTAATAAATTGATTTATTTTATGTTAATAAATGATTTATTGACTGTGTCACTACTTTGAATGTACAGTTGATGTCAAATTTGCTCTATTACTACGGTATGTGTGGATTATTGAAAGAATGTTTGCTTCAAAGATACTTCAGCAAGGTACATTTTAACCTCTTGTTATAAGATCTTTTTCTTTTTCCCGAAATACCCTTTTATGTAAAATTTTAATTAATGAGATAATTTTATTTCAATCAGGAAGTTCGTGGTAATCCAGAAATCCCCGAGTCAGATATTGTTCAATCATGCAGAAAGGTTAGCCTTAAATTTCGTTCGTATTGTGTCCCACCCAAAAAGGTGGGACAGAAAAGTTTTACCGTGATTGTTCTGTCCCACCCAAAAAAATGGGACAGAACAATCAGTTGAGTATCACGCTTACGTGTAAATATTTTGTGCAGTTATTGGATGAACGACAGAGTATGAACGTGTGGCGGTATCTTCAAGCAATTGACAGGTAGATATAAAAAAGCAAGAGGTTGCTTCTCTTTATTAATTTGTTAGGTGGTGAGCGCCAAGATCTTAACATTTTTTTTTTTTTTTTTTAAATTTTAAAATGAGTAGGAGACCTGACATTACCGAAGGTTTAAAGAAGCTAAAATGCCGAACGCTTATATTTGTCGGTGACAGCTCACCGTTTCATTCAGAAGCGTTACACATGACCGCAAAACTAGACAGACGATATAGCGCCTTAGTTGAGGTATGCTAATTGTTATGTCAGATTATTTTGACTTTTAAGCCACAGTTTTTGACTTTGATTTTTGACTTTCAGGTACAGGTTTGTGGATCAATGGTGACAGAAGAGCAACCACATGCGATGTTAATACCAATGGAGTATTTTCTAATGGGGTATGGACTTTACAGACCAAGCCAGTTCACGGGCAGCCCAAGGAGTCCTTTAAGTCCATCATGTATTGCCCCTGAGCTACTCTCGCCGGAAAGCATGGGATTAAAGCTAAAACCGATAAAAACCCGAGTCTCACAAACGGGGGAGAGGTAGGGCCCGATTTGTTTCTCTTTAAAAAAGGTGGACGGTGGGGATTGCGTACAGTTTGTTGGTGATTCTTTTTTTTTTTTTTTTTTTTTTTCTAATTTATTTTTTTTGGTTTTGGAATCGAGGGTAGATATATACAATATGGCATATGTAGATATAGAGGGGAAAAAGGGGGAAATATTCTTTTGAAACGGTGGACATATTCATTTGTAGGGTTGGTGGTCATAAAACAGAAACATTGTATTTTGTAAAGGAGAATATGATGCATTTATTTATTATGAAAAAAGCAATAATACCTTCTCTTTTTGTTGGCTGTCAATGAACTGTCTTTTTGTTTGCAAGGTCTTGAGTGGAATATTTAGCAAATCTACATGATTGGTTTACGTTATTTTAATATATATATATATATATATATATATATATATATATATATATATATATATATATATATATATATATATATATATATATATAATTTAACAGTCAAACACACTTGTAATGATTGTCTTTAAGGTAAATTTGTTCCTAAAATGAACAAACTATAAAATATTCCATTATTTTGTGTAAAACAATCAATGATTGAAGATAAGAATAAACTTAAAAGTAAATAACTGTAGCAAGCATAGCACCTGAAACTATATAATTACTTTTTTGACTTGAAGTATATTACTATTACATCGATATTCCAAACCTTTCTTTCTAAAGGACAAATAAATACTTTGTTGACACAGAGAAAAGAGCGACATATAGCTTACCGGTTAACAATAATACATTGAGATGGAAAAGAGAGTCGAATAAATGATGATAACTTAATACATTTGAAACTAAAACTTAACTTGTATGTCACTAATGACATCATCACTAACTTGGAAGGCCTTTGAAAGAACATCAGTCGATATATCTGGATTTGAACCAAAAACCACATTTGCTATAGGAATCACTCCAGGGTTCTGGCTACTCAATGCAACCATTGCAACCGCGTTCGTGTTCCCAATATTTCGTTGGTAATGTACGAGGTTCACAGGGAACACAAAAACATCGCCTTTGTTCAGTACTTTTGTAATATGACGGTTGTCAGGGTTTGATGTCACAAAACCAACTTGAATTTGACCTTCCAATACGGTCAATATTTCAGTAGCACGAGGGTGCGTGTGAGGTGGGATGAGCCCCCATGGTGCAAAGTCGAGTCGTGCAAGCGAGATCCCTAACGTGTTTAGTCCCGGTATTTGGAACACAACTGCTGGTGTCACACTTGACCCTAGGCGATTTGAAGTGTTTCCCATCATGTGCATACCACTGAAGTAGAAGTCGTTTGCTTGAACCGAATTAGGACTTTTGCAAGCGAATCCATTCACCATCACTGCCATAAATTGCACAAACAATTTAGTACATGTAAGTAAACTTCAAAATATAATAAGACAATTTGATCTATTTATAAGGAATAAGTTCATTTGAGTTATATTTAGTCATATACAACCGAGTGGTGACATTCTAAAAATCAACAAATTGTTAACGTACCTTGACCATTTATATCTGCAACACAAAAGTCTTGAAGAGGACTATGGTCCGTAGCCCATGCCACTGTGAGAGCCAAAGCCAGAACCATGATCGAGCCTAGACCACGAGCCATTTTGTCAAATCGGGAAGTGGGTTCGTGAATTTATGAGTCGGTGGTTTAAATGGTGAGAAATTAGTGTGGTTTATATAGTGGATGGTTCACCAAGTGTTGCCGTCTTCCGGTTCATTTGGACCAGTGGTACAAATACAAGCAACCAAAGAGTCCTTTTTTATCATGGCTTTTATGAAATTGACCGGCCCGGTGGCCTGTGTTTGATTGTTTGGGGAAATGTACATGTTGGATGCATTTCGTACAACTCTTTGCAGCAAGGTCACCGGTCTACATCATTAAAACGCATCTCTTTAACTAACGACTAACCGTCCGGCCAAGCCCAGTCAAAATACAATGGAACGTCATGTCATAATATCGACTTATAAACGCTGGACGAGGAATCAAAGATATTTCTATTATATTACTATACTCGTGTAATATATATTTTTAACAGTTTGATTTTAAAAAATTATGTACTTTATATTTAAATTTTACTATTTTAGTAAATTTCACATGAATGATGAAAACAATAGTTCGTATAACAGATGGTTAAAAATATGATGTATGTATTGTTAAAATTATAAAATTATCTTGCAAAATCTTGTAGTTACTTTTTTCTATTTTGATGTATCGCTATGATAAATATTCGACTCTCTGATGCAAAAACGTAGAAATAATAATTTTATGTCATCTCTATAAATCTGCATAAAGATTTCTAATTTATTTATTTATTTATTTTTTTGAACGGCAAATCTATCCTACTCATAAACTTCTCCTTGTTATGTTAGTGTCAGGGTTTGAACCAATGACCTCCTAGTGCCAGGGCAAATCTAATTTATGTGTGTCGAAATAATAAAAACTACATGCTCATAAGTCATAAGTGTAAAGATATAATAAGAAACTTCATGCTTATAAATGTGTAGGGATGATATTAATAGAGACCGACTACAGATCAGACTTAAAATCGTGGTAATTTAAGATATAGTCAATTTTTTAACATATAAAAGTCTAGAGATATAAACAATTTCTTTATGCGTTTAATACAAGTTGTTCTACTTAGTTAACAATGGTCTTATATTATGAGATATACCATAATGATTGAAAAAGCAAAGAGCTTGTAAAATTATAACTTTTGATGAAGAAAAATTTAGAATGAAAAAGCTATCATAATAATAAACTTCAATACCTTTTTTCAAAATGATTTTTTTGAACACTCGTGTTACACGTGAAAGTAACAATCATAATGTAAGCTCTTGAACTTTAATTTTGAATATATATATATATATATATATATATATATATATATATATATATATATATATATATATATATATATATATATATATATATATATATATATATATATATATATATATATATATATATATATATATATATATCCTATAATTGAAATTGACTGTAAATCTGCAATACATCTCTAAAATAAAAATTGACGATGGGTATATTTATTTTACATGTATATATTCATGTAACCACGCTTCACATTTTCATCGATCAATGCAATAGAATAGGTTTTTATTAAATTATGCAACATTGTTCCTATTATTACCAAAAATATGCAATAAATTTGAATTTGTTAGGGGTGTCAATGTAGGTAATAGTATCTTGTTTTTATTTGATAAGACATAAAATAATTTTTTATACAATACAAACACAATGTCTTATTACTTTAACTAATACAAAAACGACTTAATAACACGAAAAGCACACCAAATATGACATAAAATAGTAACAATTAGTTTATTTGATTAAAACTTAACCATACAAAACCGTACAACCACAAAAAAACCCGACCTCCCCATTGTGATTTTCCTCTCCTTACCGCATTTGACAAAGAATTTTTGGTTATTAAGTGTTCCGAGTTACGCATTTGACCTTGTTCCCTTATATCAAATCATCGATATCATTAATGCATGCTCGTATAAGGCTAGCCACAACATAAGATTAAATAAATAAATATAAGTATACACAGAAAAAAGGACACCAAAAATCGTATAATGATGAGGAGGCGATTGAACATTAACTTATTTTTTGTCGGTGATAAAATAAGAATAATACATAGATCTTACATGGTAAAAAACAATAACTTATGTCACTTTGAGGCGTCATCAAACCAGTTGCTGATTGTTACTATTATTATTATTATCTTGTAACAAACTATATATAATCACATGATTGTGGTCAAGAACCATTTTCTTTTCTTATATAAATATGTGGAAAAAAAATGATCTTTAGTTACATACCACACATGCAATTCTCCACGTGTAAAAATAACCATTTTACAATTTACCACCAACCGTTCTACAAAAACAATTTACCACCTACGCATACGTCATCCCCAACCCCATCGCCTTCCCTTCTCCCATCTCCAAAAAACAAGAAACGTCTCCTCTCCTCTTTCCTGATTCCTCTACGCAGTGTTCTATAATAGGAAGGGAATCTTCCTTTCTTTCTCTCTCTAGAATCTAGAGAGAGAAAGTCCTACGCCATGGGAGAGAAGACAGAGAATCATAAAGATGGCGTATTGTACGATACGACACCACGGGAAGGAGTCGTAGAGGGTATGCCTTTGTTTGCTAAGGAGCTGATCGCCGGTGGTGTTGCTGGCGGGGTTGCGAAAACAATTGTTGCTCCTCTTGAGCGTGTCAAGATCTTGTTTCAGGTATGATTTCCGCCCGAAGTTATGCTCCTTAATTGCAGATCGTCGCTGGTGATCATTCACAATTTCGTAAACATTTGATGCTGTTCAATTTCGTTTTATTTGTCGTTCCTGATTAGGTCACTATTGAATTGTTCATATAAAGTCAGGTGAAATATTTTATTCTAGTATTTTTAGACGTAGGTTATTATGACGAACTTGCCGATTAATGGTAATTTCTTGCGTTTGATTGCCAATTTTGACAATGTGGCGAACATAATAAGAAATTCCCCTTTTGTCAAGACAAATTGGTCTTATACCACCATCATACATATTCCAAACTCTTCTAAGGTTCCATTAAGTTTTCATCATATCCAGCTATTCAACATTTTGAGATGGAAAAATTCATTAAATAACGAACGCTTCCACCTCCATTAGATCAGGAATTTAAAATTGGTTACTAAAATGGCCGACTCTTAAAAGCTGCTATAAAACCATTCATATGTAGAAAACCATTACAAGAACCATCCGAATTTTAGTAACAATGTTTTTAGTGTTTACATTACAGACTAGAAGCGAATTTCACAATATAGGATTGTTAGCATCTTTTAGAAGGATTGCAAAAACAGAAGGCCTTCTTGGGTTCTACAGGTTGGAAACCAATCTTATTATTGCTCATTTTTAACTCCAAAACCTTTCTTTATTCAATCTAATTTATATATTTTTTTCTTTGATTTATAATCAGAGGAAATGGAGCTAGTGTTGCCAGGATTGTTCCATATGCAGCATTACATTATATGGCTTATGAACAATATAGAAGACATATTGACCATAATTTTCCTGAAATGGGAAGTGGTCCAGTTGTTGATCTGTTAGCAGGATCATTATCTGGAGGAACTGCTGTTCTTTTTACCTATCCTCTTGATTTAGTTAGAACTAAATTGGCCTACCAGGTATACAATTATCATTCCCACAACTTAATTTACAAGAAATAGCTTTGTATGTTGATTTATTTGTGAGTTATAGCATCCTGCTTTTTTTGTTTCTTTCAATTAAAGCATCGTACTTTCAATCATTTTCTTGTTAAAATATTGTAATTTTGAAAGTATACCCAATTATAGCATTGTACTTTTTACTCTTTTCTTATTAGGACATTATAATTTGAAAAATCTACCCCATTATAGCATTGCACTTTTAATTTTTTTTCTTATCAGGCCATTATATTTGAAGATTTTTTTACCCAGTTTTAGCATTGTACTCTTACTTTTTTTGTTATTAGGCATTATACTTGAAATTTTTTCCCATTTATAGCATTGTACTTTTGTTATTTTTTCTTACTAGGACATTATTTTTGGAAAATATGCGCAATTATAGCATTGTACTTTTAAAATTTTTTTTCCTCTTAGGATATTATACTTTGGAAAATCTACCTGGATAGATTTTTCAAAGTACAATGCTATAATTGGGTAGATATTTTAAAGTACAACTCTAGTAAGATTTTTTTTTTTTTTGGAAATACAATGTTGTAATAGAAAGACATGAAACTAAGATGCTATAGCAAACAAATAAATAAAAGTACGTTGCTATTCATTACATTTAGCTCTAACTTAAGTGTCTTTCTCTCTTTCACACACAAACAGTGATTAAAAACCCAATAAACCGTTAACCGAGAATCATTGTCATCTGATAGTACAGGTTGTGGATACTCCCAAATTAAATGTTAAAGGAGCCATGACAAGTGACCATGCATATAAAGGAATTAGGGATTGCTTTTTAAGAACTTATAGAGATGCTGGTATGAGAGGCTTGTACCGTGGCGTGGGTATGAATTCTTGGACTTTTTTCTTTTCATATAAAATTTTATTTTGTTATTACAAAATCATTAATCTTTTTGTTAGCTCCATCACTCTACGGAATCTTTCCTTACTCGGGCTTGAAGTTTTACTTCTATGAAAAAATGAAAAGCCGTGTCCCCGATGACTACAGAAAGAACATCATGGTCAAACTCGCGTGTGGATCCGTTGCTGGTTTACTCGGTCAAACTTTCACATACCCTTTAGATGTTGTCAGACGCCAAATGCAGGTAATTTCAAAAATCTAATGTATGGTATATTGGTATGTATGTGATTGATGGTCAAAATTCAATATACATGTTATTTGACTTTGACCATCACAGGTTCAACGCCTACGTAGCTCAAACAGCTTACAAGTGAAAGGAACAATGGGAACTCTAGTTATGATCGTCCAAAAAGAAGGATGGAAGCATTTATTTTCAGGACTCAGTATTAACTACATGAAGGTGGGAAAATACAAAAGAGGAAAAATTTGTTAACAAAAAATCCGTATATATATATATATATATATAGCTTACGAGATTAAGTGAATTTTCAGGTGGTACCGTCGGTGGCGATTGGATTTACTGTGTATGACACGATGAAAGCGTACTTAAAGGTTCCACCGCGAGAAAAGGCTATTGTAGAAGTGGCGACGAATAAAAGAGAGAGTCAAACATCAACGTTGACCTCGTCACAATAATTTCCAATTCTAACATGGTATTCTTTTTGTGGTTAGTTTTCAGGTGATTTTAACAATTGTAAATTTGATTCTTGTGTAATCTTATCTAGCCTAGGTTGTATTCGAGTGTATAGATACAACTATCCCTTTATTGTAATGTGAGGGTGAGAATGGTGGGTAATAATCCCGTAGATTGAGAATAATCCGGGGAATGTGTTACATGTTGATATCCAAACAATGTACATATGAATAAGATTTGTAAATGAATATGTAACATCCATATTTTTATTCCAAGAAAGTTAAATTTTATAGGTAAATCTACAGAAGAGCATATACCATCTTTAAAATGATGGAACCGTTTGTTGTCTCTTATAATGAGCTCCCTTTATTCTTGGCAATAATTTAATAGCATTATGAGAATCACCGCATATTTGAATGACTAAATAAACACTTCAATTTACTTGATATACACATTTGTATAAAGTGAACTCCTTATTATTGAAACTGCATTGTTTTTTGAAAAAAATAGTTGAGTAGTTGAAAATTGTTTGACTTTTGTTAAAGGATGTATATGGAGTGTATATTTAGTAGCAACCATCCGTAAATTCTTAATGATCTCAATAGTTTTTCTTATTTGCGTTAAAAATAAGAAAGACCTTTTTTTAAATTGGTTAAACCAATTTTCCCAACACATTACCTTAGCACAAATTCCAAAAAAGACACTAAATTTTCAAAAAATTTCAATTTGACACTATGTTATTTTTTTCTCAGTTTCTTCAATAAATTTTTAATTTTTTTTCAGTTAAGTTACTATGTTTTCAAATTTGTTTCAATGTTGACCACTTGACCAGTCGACCCGGTTGTTAGATGACAGCACACAGGTGTCAAAATTGAAAACATAATGACTTAATTGGAAAAAACTGAAAACTTAGGGTGCGTTTGGTTGTGGAAAATTGTTTTCAGTTTTCTAGAAAACATTTTCAGAAAATAGAGTGGAGTTTTCATTTTCATTTTCAGTAGAAAACGCGTTTGGTTAAACTAATTGAGTTTTCATTCTCCGTTTTAGAAAATTAGAAAATTGTGGAAAACAACAATTTTGAGTTTTCCAAGTTCTTTGTAATTTTGAAAAACGGAAAAATTTCATTTTCTAGAAAAATTTTGGAAATTTTGATTAACCAAACGTGTTTTCTAGCCTTTTCTTTTTCTTAGAAATCTTTTTTGGAAAACTTAAAAATTTTCCATAACCAAACGCACCCTTAGTGACTTAATTGAAAAAAATAACACAGTGTCAAAATTAAAATTTTCGAAAAACTTAATGTCTTTTTTGGAAGTTGTCGTTTATTAAATTTGAAGATTTATTGATTATTAAAATGTAACTAAACTTTTTTATTTATTATATTAGCTGTCATTGTATAATTAAAATTTGTATACATTTTTTTAGTAAAGTGTAATTACGTTTAGTCAATCGCAAGTTATAATTTCTTATTTTGTTTTGTTATTTATCAATTATTAGTAAATTCTATCATGTAATTTATATCAAATATGAAATAACAATAAACTTGACCATTTTCAATTTTGATTTTTATATTTAACGCTCTATATTATGTTAGAAAATATATAAAATGTAAAAAAAATGGAAACAAAGCATTCTAATATTAAAAATCAACCATTATTGTTTAAATTTATTTGAAATTTTTTAAACTTTTATTTTTGCTAATATGCTTAACATCTTTAGGGGCATAGTAATATTTTTGTTTTTATTAAAGTAGGCTATCTCCTGCTATAATCGTAACATCTTTATATTTGATAGATAACTTTACATAATCAATGGAAGAAATAGAATTTATATTGATATTTGCAAAAATAAAAGTTTAAAATTTCTCAAATAACCTTAAACAATAATGGTTGATTTGTAATCTTAGAATATTTGTTTTCATTTTTTTTAAATTTTATATATTTTCTGTCAAAATACAGAGCGTTAAATATAAAAAACAAAATTAAAAATGCTAAGTTAATAATTAAGGGGTTGTTTGATTTGCCTCTTACTAGGTCTGTAAGAGATTACATCTGACTCGATCCGAGTCAGATCGTTCGATAACTCCAAAATTACTTCTGACTCGGTCCTAAACCCTTAAAAATTTACCTTTTACTCGGTCAGCATCAGGATAAGTCTGACTAACCAAAACATTGACTTAGTCAGCTCTTACTGAATCAGCAAATATCAAACAATCCCTAAGTCATAACCCATTGAAAAAAATAAAACAATAACAAAGAAAAGCTTATATATATATATATATATATATATATATATATATATATATATATATATATATATATATATATATATATATATATATATATATATATATATATATATATATATGATATTGTAATAAATTATAAATATAATCTATCGGAACAAATATAATTTGTTTTGAAATATGAAAAAATTAGATAACATGAAAAATATGTGTATGCATCAGTACTTTATTGTTATTTCATATTTGATATAAATTTCATGATAGAATTTACTAATAACTGATAAATAACAAAACAAAATAAGAAATTATAATTTGTGATTGACTAAACGCAATTACACTTTACTAAAAAATTTTTACAAATTTTAATTATACAATGTCAACTAATATAAAAAATAAAAAAATTTTAGTTACATTTTAACAATCAATACAGCTTCAAACTTAATAAAAGGTAAATTTAAAAAAAACACTAAGTTTTCAGAAAATTTTGATTTTGAACAAAATTAAGTAACTATGTTTTCAATTTTAGTTACATTTTAACAATCAATACATCTTCAACTTTTTCCAATTAAGTAACTATGTTTTCAATTTTGACACCTAAGTGTCATGTCATCATGTCATATATGCTGACAACTGGGTTAACCAGTCAAGTAGTCAACATTGAAGCAAAATTGAAAACATATGACTCAATTGAAAAAAAAATTGAAAACTTAGTGACTTAATTGAAAAAAATAACACAGTGTAAAATCGATTTATTTTGAAAACTTAGTGTCTTTTTTGATATTTGTACTTTACCTTAACACATTTACTTATTTTTTAGAACAGATATACCATCTACGTTTATATGGAATAAAATTTAGAAAAACACTAACATACCATTAAAATGTTATTGATTCATACACTAATGCTTAATTCCCGAGTTTTAATAAGAAAAGAAAAGTCAAGGAATGCAAAAATGAGAGAAAAAAAAGTAAAGGAAAATAGAAATAAAATTGTAGATTCGCATTCCCGATTTGAAAGAAATGAAAAATGTATCAACATTTTATGCGTTTACGAGTTGAAAAGAAGATAAAAGAAGTTTACATTTAAGTCTTATTTTCTATAATCAATTATTTTCTTTCAAAATCCTTTCAAATTGGAAGGAAAGTTAGGAGAGAATATTATCCACCTTCTTCGTT
The DNA here is from genome assembly GCA_023525715.1 of Cichorium intybus. NCBI lineage: Eukaryota > Viridiplantae > Streptophyta > Magnoliopsida > Asterales > Asteraceae > Cichorium > Cichorium intybus. The sequence continues at coordinate 46,546,316 of CM042009.1, forward strand.
TCCCTTCTTTTCACTTCCTTCTAGTAGAAACTTTGAAACATCAAATTCTTTTCATTTCTTCTTAGTTCTACACACTTCTCTTCATTTTTCTTGTTAAGTGGGACTCGGGAGTGTCAAAGTATTCTAAATCCTGATTAAATAGTGGAACTATCTTTTATCATTAAAATAAACTATTTTCCGTAGTACTTGGTTTTGTTATTTATATAAGTTTCAAAATAATGAAAACATATAATTATCATATTAAAATTAGATAAGCTTTAAAATAGTTAAATAATACTTTTAAACATTCCAATTAATAAAATAACGAAAATATATTATGTTTCTTGTAATATCCAAACAACATAACAAGGAAAACAATTGTTTATATATATTTTATGCAAAATAGTTTTGTCGATTTGAGATGGTCCTACATGCATTTTTTTTTTTGTCAAAACAAAGTCAATTGTATTCTAAATCCAGGACTCATAAGAAGCTTGGAATTTGTGAAAGGAGATATGCAAAGCAAGTGTGATGTGTAAGGAATTGAATACATTACTTGAAAAATAAATATTGCTTATATTACAACACTAGGTTATAAACCCGTGTTAAACACGGGTCGGAACTTAAAATTTGTTGTGTAAAAAAAATTACCTTGATTTTTTTTGTTAGTAAAGTAAATAAGCTTTAAGCCAATGAATCAAAGTACTTCATTATTGCAGTATGTAAGCATTAGGCCAAAATAGCCTTAAAGCACCACAACTGTTAAGTAGTAAAAACAAAGACATTTACTTCAAACCACTAAACAAATATCAGAATTAAAAAATACTTTACTTGGTGGCATAAGGGTAAAATGGTCAACCCCTTAAAGTACTCAACAAAATTTTCTAATTTGAGAAATATCGTTTAATTATAACAAATAACAAAAACAAAGATAAGTATAATATGAAGCAGTGGATCACACGAAGGTGTTAATTGAGTTCTCGTATTTAAGAAGCAAATAAAACCAATTTATTTTAGATAGTCAAGAACCAATCCGGTTAATTAGCTTTTTACAACAGCTTTGGAAAGTTGACTTTGGTGGTCAAACTTACAATGTTCTAGCATTTAAGATTTATAACTGAATGCTGATTCATCAATTTAGGTGGAAAACTTGAAAAGCATACTCCATGATGAGTTATATAATAGAGAAGAACATAGAACAAAAAATTTCATAGATTTAGGACAAGAGGAAACAAAATCGGAGATTCTAAGGCTTGATCAATCTCAAGGCAACAAACTTAATAATATTCCGTAGCTCTAAGCACAAACTATGGATCATAAAACAGATTCGGACCATTGAACTCGAAATGCTAACAAATCCACATCCAAATTGAAATCACAAGTTAGCACTTCATTTGCTAGACTACGACAGATGAAGAGAAACCACATACAACTTAGGTTTTGTTAAATAAGAGCAAATGAAAATGAATCACACGATAAAATAATTTATTAGAAGCAGATCCAATTTCAATGCCATTGTTAAAGAAAGACTATCAGAAAACTCAACATGTGCAAAACCTTTAAATTCTCCTGTTTCTTTGTCCTTACTGAGTCGAATAGAAGATATACTTCAATCTAGAAAAAATAATTTAATTCATCTTCTGTCATGTTCCATGACAAATTTCTCACATACATTTTGTTGTAGCCCTCCTTCTTGATAAAAATAATTTTATCAAGAAAGTCGAGTAACTTTGAGATAAATGGGTGAAGATTTGGTAATAAATTGTCAAGTCTGTAGAAGAGATTCTATTTTGGTTTGTCTATAAATCTAACCAGAAGTTATAAGTTTCGGTATGATTTCACTTTTTAAGATCAAAGGAGTCTTGTACCTCCATTCTTCTATAATGTGCATAGAGATCTTTAACATACTCGACGATGCAAAGATGATTTCCGTCATCACAAGCATCAATATCGACTACTGATTCCTTGAAAATATCCTCCATTTCAAATGGTTTGATTCAAAAGTCGAAATCTTTAGCAAAATACAAAAAGTCAACATTGTGCACAGAATGAGATGAATGGTACCTCGGGGAAACAATGTTTCTTGTTGGCAATTTCTGCAGCAAGTTTCCTTTATTACATACAGATATACATATATACATACACATTGATCCATTGGTGAAATCAAATCGAGTCTTTTTTTACCAACAAATACCAATCATCATCATACATGTAGAGGATATCAAAACTAAAAAACTTAATAACAAATTTCAAGGATTAGATCAAGGAAATAAGTACCTTTTATGCTTAAATTGATGTAGTGTGAACCTGTGCTATTCCCACTATGTTCCTGTGAATCTACATTAAATACATTTTGGTTAAATTGTAATATCTAGTAAGAATCACTGGTCAATAGTTATACAATAAAGAAGAAATGAATATAATAGCTAATCCTTTCCAAATTACCACTCAACTGTTGGAAAGAAGAATGAGTGTTTATTGATATCTTAGGAGTGGTACAATGTTTCAAGTTCTTGCATGGCTATTTATAGCCAAGTTTATTACCTACCAACTAATTTAAAAACATTTATTTAACTTTGAATACTTCAAACTTCCAGAAATCTAACAAGGATGTGGTAAGCACTTATGTAAGCATCTAGAAAAACAAATAATTCTGAATTATTACTTGTCATTTTCCCCCTTAATTCAGAATCTCAAACCTTCTTGACTCCAATCAAAATTCTCATCTCTTCGTGATTTGTCTTCGCTAATGCTTTGGTAAGGATATCTGCTTTTTGCTCCTTACTACAAACATGATGTACTGTAATCTCTCCATTTTCAACACATTCTCTAATGAAGTGATAACGTATATCTATATGTTTGCTACGCCCATGGAACACTGGATTCTTCATCAGATCTAATGCTGATTGGTTGTCAACAAACAAGGTAACAGGTGGTACCTTTTGTTTTGTTATCTCAGTCAGGAGTCGGCGCAACCAGATACCTTCACAAGCTGCCTGAGTTGCAGCCATAAACTCTGCTTCACATGAGGACAATGCCACAACTCTTTATTTCTGAGATGCCCACGCGACCAAATTACCATTCACATAGAATGCCATTCCTCCTGTGCTTTTTCTGTCATTCACATCGTTTGCTAGATCGCTATCTAAGTAACCTGTGACGTTTACTCTGCTTTCGCCTTTCGTGTAAGTCAAACCATGATCGAGAGTGCCTTTCACATATCTTAGTATTCCCTTTACTGCTTGTAGATGCTGTTCAGTTGGCTTCTCCATGAACCGACTAACTACTCCGACTGCAAATGAGATATCAGGGCGTGTATGAGTCAAGTATCTTAAACCTCCGACTATACTTCTATACTCGGTGGGGTTCACTAATTCTCCTTCTCCTTCTTTGGTGAGCTTTAGTTTGTGCTCCATTGGACTCTTAGTGGGGTTGCAGTCCATCATTCGAGTCTTCTTTAAGATGCTTTTGACATAAGCTTCTTGCTTCAGTGTTATACCTGTTTCCTTTTGGCTTACTTCAATTCCCAAATAATAGGTTAGAAGTCCAAGATCACTCATCTCAAACTTGGCTGTCATATCTATTTTGAAAGCTTGAATACTTTTGTGACAACTTCCAGTTACTAATAAATCATCAACATAAACTCCGATGATTAAGACATTTTCACCTTCCTTCTTCGTGTAAACAGAGTATTCTTGAGCACATCTGGCAAACCCCAAGCTTTTCAAATAATATCTAAGCAAGCATTCCATGCCCTTGGTGCTTGTTTTAGACCGTACAATGCTTTTGATAGCTTGTACACTTTATTGATTTCATCCTTCTTCATGTACCCTTCAGGTTGAGACACGTACACCTCTTCTTCCAGAGTACCGTTCAGAAAAGCTGATTTCACGTCAAGATGATGTACACGCCATCCATTTGAGCCTGCGAGAGCTAGGATGACGCGTATGGTTTCGATCCTGGCCACTGGTGTATAGACTTCGTCATAATCAACTCCTCGTTTTTAGACATACCCTTTTGCCACAAGCCTTGCTTTGTACTTCACAATCTTTCCGCTTGGATCTCTTTTCACTTTGTACACCCATTTTAACCCTATAGCTTTGCGATCCTTAGGGAGATCGACCAAACTCCAAGTCTTGTTCTTCTCAATTGATGCTAATTCAGCATTCATAGCTTCAATCCACACTTTTCTCTTGCTTGCTTCCGTGTACGAGACTGGCTCGTCATCATTGCGAATCATCATTAATTCTTCAATTTCTTCAGTTTGGTCGTATAAGTCTGTGAATAAGCGGAATCGTTTGGGAGCACCACCGCCTGTGGAGCTTGAGGCGGAGCTTGGAGACGGAATTGGGGAATTTTGGGTGATCGGTGAATTGGGTGTATCCGATAAGTTGATGGGTATATTTTGTGAGCTTATCGGGGAGTCTTGTGGAGAGTTTATGGGCTGGAAACTTTCTTCGGTCTGATCACTGTCACTTTGTGGAGACCCAAGATTTTGTTCCGGTGTTCGTGGTTCCGACTCAGAATCTTCATTGTACAAGTCGTCTAGGTTAAAACCTTCGACGGTGAAGCTCATACCTGGTGTGGTTTTAATTTTTGAACTCTTCTCCCACACCCAACCTTCTTGTTCTTCGAAAACCACATCTCTACTCACATATATCTTTCCGATGTCCGGATCAACCAATCTATATGCCTTTGATCCCTTATCAACTCCCAGATGAACCAATCGCTTACTTCTTTCATCTAGTTTTGTTAGGTGGCCTTTGGAGACTTTCATATGTGCAACACAACCAAACACCCTAAGATGTTCAACATGTGGCTCTCTCCCTGTCCACATTTCGTATGGAGTTGTGTCTTTCAATGCTTTCGTGTGTGCTCTGTTTAGAACATAAACAGAGTGATTCACAGCTTCACCCCATAACGTGTCTGGCATTTTCATGGTTTTCAAATTACACCTAACCATCTCCAATACCGTTCGATTTCTCCTCTCCACCACCCCATTTTGCTGTGGAGAATATGGGGATGTGTAATGTCTTTCCAACCCTGTTTCCTTGCAGTATGTGGTGAATTCTTTCGACAGAAATTCACCACCACGATCAGTTCTGAAAACTTTCATCTTCTCCCTGGTTTCAACTTCTACTAAGCTCCTGAAGTTCTTAAAGACTTGAAGAGCTTCATCTTTTGTCTTTAGCAGATAAACCCATATAACTCTGCTATAGTCATCAACTAACAACATAAAGTACCTATTGCCAGATGGTGTAGGGGGTGATACTGGGCCGCATAAATCGCCATGAATTAGTTCAAGCTTCTTCTTTGCTCTATAATTCGTGTGTGTAAGGAATGGACTCCTTGTCTGTTTTCCCACGAGGCACTCTTCACAAGGTTGTTGAGGAATGTTTAGTTTTGGCATTCCTTCAACCAGCTTCTTCTTCGCCATGTATTTCATTGAATTAAAATTTATATGACCCATTCTCATATGCCACAACCACGTTGGATCACCTATTCGAGCGGTTAGACACATCGAATTGACTTCTTCCAACTCTATCTTGTACAGTCGATTTGGAGATCTTCTAACCTTCATCAACAACTTCCCTGTTGCATCACGGACCCATAAGAATGGATCTTTGATCGTGATTTCATCACCACCCTCTGCTAACTGTCCCAAACTTATGATGTTGCTACATAAGTCTGGAATGTAATAGACTTCATTAAGCTTTCGATGTTCACCATTCTTACATTGAAATACGACTGAACCTTTGCCTTCGATCTTTACCTTTGATTCGTTTCCAAACTTCACGTAGCCATGAACAGTCTGATTCAAGTCACGAAACTTATCTTTATCACCGGTCATGTGATTACTGGCTCCTGTGTCGAGATACCAGATACTTGATCGCTTCACCTCATCATCCCGTTTTCTCAACTCTGGGAATACATTTTCTTCATTTAAGGAAACTTCACCATTGTCAAACGAAGCTAACAATAGTGCTGGCTCATTGACATCTTGTTCGCGAATCAAGTTGTTTTCTTCTCTTCTTTCACGTCTTGGGTTTGTACATTCTGCTGCATAGTGGCCGAATTCTTGACAATTGTAGCATTGGACCCTACTTTTATCTTGATTATTTAAAGTGCTACGACCTCCATCTTTCTGGTAGTGTGATCCACCTCTGCCACGACCACTACGACCACCACGACCACTGCTGTTTCCTCCTCTTCCTCTGCCTCTGCCTCGCGAACCTCCAAATCTGCCACGATTTGATTTAGATCTGGAGTCACCTTCTCCATTCTTCTTATTTCTCTCTGACCACTCTTGGTGTGTTAAGAGAAGTTTTCGATCATCACTATCACCATAGCCTCTCATTCATTCTTCATGTGCTTTGAGCCTTCCGATCACTTCTTCCATAGTCATCTTGTCTAGATCTCCAAATTGCTCAAGTGTTGAGGCGATTTGGAGAAATCTGCTTGGTACTGCCCTTAACAACTTCTTTACCACATATGACTCCTCCACCGTGTCTCCCAATGCTCGCATGGTACTCACGATATTGTTCACCTTCACAGCAAACTCATCCACTCCTTCTGATTCCTTCATGTTCAGTGATTCAAACTCAGCCTTTAGAGTTTGAATTCTGGCGGTCCTCACTCTTTCTTCTCCCATAAACTGTGTCTTCAAGGCTTCCCATGCTTCCTTGGATGTTTTCTTTTCTGCCAATCCAAGTAGCAAATCTTCTGGAATGCTCTGATAGATGGCCGCCAGAGCCATCTTGTCTTTTTTCACATCTACTGCCGTGTTTGTAGTTCGTGGCTCAACAGCATCCCACACACCTTGGGCTTGCATGAACACTTTCATCTTGATCGCCCATGCAGCATAATTCGTTCTTGACAACATCGGATAGTGGAGGGTGACCTGTCCATCATTTTCACCATTGTTTCCTGCCATCTCTTCTCGAGATTGGTACTTGGGCATAAACAACGATATAACCCTTTTTTTTTTAAATATGGGGACCAAAAGACAATTTTTTTGAAGTTGAGGAGGTAAAATGGACCTTTTTAGAAGTTCGGGGTTAAAACTAAACTTTTTGGAAGTTCTGGGGCTAAAATAAACTTTTACAGAATTTCAGGGTTAAAACTGAACTTTTTCGGATTCAGGGTTAAAACTGCAATTTTCTGAAAGTTCAGGGGCTAAAATGCAATTTTCTGAAAGTTCAGGGGCTAAACTGCAATTTTCTGAAAGTTTAGGGGCTAAACTGCAATTTGCTGAAAGTTCAGGGGCCTGTTTTGCAGTTTCTGGAACTTCAGGGACCTGTTTTGAAATTTCTGGAACTTCAGGGGCTGTTTTGCAATTTATGGAACTTCAGGGTCTGTTTTGTAATTTCTGCTACAGTGTCGTCTTCTCCGGCGAACTGGGTCACTATTAAGGCCAAACTTTGACCTGACGTTTGGAGGTCTTCCGGTGGTCGAAAAATTCCGAAAAATATATATTCGGAATCCTGAGAGCGAGACCTTTCCAATGATGTGCTCGGAAATTAATTTAGAGACAAAAATTTTTGACCAAAAACAAGTGGCTGCCCAGAAGCTACATTAATTATTTGTTTTTCTAGATGCTTACATAAGTGCTTACCACATCCTTGTTAGATTTCTGGAAGTTTGAAGTATTCAAAGTCAAATAAATGTTTTTGAATTAGTTGGTAGGTAATAAACTTGGCTATAAATAGCCATGCAAGAACTTGAAACATTGTACCACTCCTAAGATATCAATAAACACTCATTCTTCTTTCCAACATCAACAACCAAAAAATGCCAAATCGACTCATGAACTGACTTGCTCATCTACATTCACAACAATTCTTAAGTAGCAATCATATTTAAATATCCATTAGCATCATACTAATGGATATGTTCTTCCTTTAGCTGCTTTAGTGGCTCTTTTTCTCTCTCCATACCCTTGTAAATACACCTCCGCTTACATTGACTGCGGTAGCTGTGTTGCTTTTTATGCATAAGGTACAAGTTATGGTAGCATGATTATGTTACCACTGGTCGTCTCTTCGATTAAAAAACCCTAAATATGCAACTAATTTGTTTCGGTGATCATGTGTATAGACCATGCTGGAATACTTTCGAGCTTCTCAGGATTAGAATCGATCCCCGGTCCAGAACTACAAAAGATCGATTCCCTCCCTCGTGTCAATGGTAGCATGTTCTTTTCCGATTCACATTTTTACTTGCTAAAATCGTCTCGATTCAGATTCCGTAACGGAAACCAGAACTTTTGTCTTTTTGCAGAAGAAAATCAGAAACGGTATGCGGAAAATGATGCAAGATTCAAAGAGTAATGTACCAAAAATGTAATGTACTTTTTATATTTATCTGATCACAAACAATAATAGTCCGATCATTGAAGCCAATTGTCTTGAAATCGTAGGCTCTGTATATATGCAACAAAGTTATGATTACATGATTTCATATAGATATATATACCGACCCGTAATTAATTGTACTCATAGGCTGACTAACTGCATTGTTTCTCTTGATATCACCTAACATTGTATCGAAACCTTCATAAGCAAAATACAAAGTTAGTATAAAATGAAAAATAATTAGGGTACCAGATCAAGAATATGAAAGCACAAATTCATCAGAACCAACAGACCTTCACTGACTTTTGAATGCCGACCACTGAAATTGCAACCAAAGCTAAGCACCCTATCAACCATCTTTGAAAACATAAGCATAACACAACTTGAAAATTAAAACTATATTACAGATGGAGTTTATGATAAACTTGCTCATCATCCAAACTGCATTGTTTCTTTGCCAATGGTAAAAACCAACACTCCTCATATATACCTTATTGATATAAACCGAAGGGAACACTGGAAGTCTGGAACAGGATCGATGATGTCAAAATCAGAAAAAATTTAACCATAATAGGGGAAGAGGGTCGCCATCGCGTAAATCAAAATTTGAAACGTAAAGGGAGATGGGGTGGTATATACGGTTCAAATTTGGAGAAGATTTTGTTCCTGATTTTTTGCCATTACGTTGCTGATTTGTTGCTGACCTATTGTGGATTAGGCGGGAAGAATTTCTAAGAAACCATATCCTAGCGACACGTGTAAAAAATGGGCTCTAAAAATGAGACATGTGGCAATTTAGCTTTGCTTTATTAGAGATAGAGAAGATATCAGTTATAAGAAGTAAAGAAATGTATAAGATTTTCCTGGGTTCCATAAAAAAATTACAGATACCAGCCAATCTATAAAGAAGAAAAAAATCCAAGAGTAATTTCAACCAAAAAAACTTAAAAGCTATTTTAACTAAAAAGATTACCCAAAAAGGGTTAAAGTTTATTTAATTAGAGGTGTCAATGTAACAGTTAATACTTTATGCAGGTAGCAGTAGCAGGTGATGAGATTTGTTTCATATTTTCTTTGGACTATCCTAGTTAAGCATCAATCATACAGGAAAATGTTTTTCTTCAGTTTTCAAACATAATTCAGAAAACAAAGGGAGTGAAGATTATCTAAAACTTAGGGCCGGAGAAAAACTAAAATACATTGCTTATATTAGGAGTAAAAGCAAAGTACGTTGCTATTCTCCATAATTTTCAAACATGAAGGAGACACTGAACACATAACCATACAAATACATTAGATATTTTTGTGTACATTATAGCTATTACAAGGATAGAGGAAACACGCAATGAGCCAAAAATCATGCTTTCATGGTTAGGGTAGAATGTTAAAAACATCTCTCCATTGTTGAATCACAAAATAAGCAGCCCTTATGAGACTTTCCTTTATTTTTCTCTGAGCTTGGAGGTGCCAGGTCAACTTTAATGGTAGAATCAAAAACTGCTTTCACATTCTGACAACACAAAATAACACATAAATAAAAACACTCATTAATTTATTCTACCATAATCTATATCTAAAATTAAACAATCTTCTATACCTAATAAATGAAAATAAAATATGCCACGTGTCAACTTATTAAACCACTTTCTCCTTCCTCCACGTGTACTATGAAATTTTCAAAAACATCAGAAAAAATAAACCTAAAAATCAGCAAACCAATCGAGTTCTCTCTCTATTGATTTTTCAGTTCCAATAAATCAGTCTCCTAATTGCCGAGATTTCCATTGCATTAACAATATCACTGTAAATGGTCGAAGTAATCTCATAAAATCACCTTAACAATGAATCACCAATAAACCCTGAACGCCACCTACAACACGATCGAGTTTTCTCTCTATTGCTTCCCTTTCTCTTTCTCCTCCATCGTCTTAGTCTTCTTCTCCACCCCAGTTGTCTCTCGTCTAATAAGTTTATCACCTTCAGATTGGTGGTGACTTGATTTTATCAGAATCACCCCTTGATTCCGCCTCTTATTGCTGTCGTAAGCCGTTGCCTAGCTACATCGTCCCGCCAACCCATTGCCCTTTTCTCTTCTCCCTACCTCCTTGACTTCCCACACTGCCCACAACCACCTGGTATGCTGTTTCGAGCTTTAGAAAAACTGCCGGTTTGCCCACTCCTGGCACCGCCTACGGCTGTTGGGAATCCCCAAATCAAGAGATTCGTGGTCATTTTGTAGGTTGGTATACTTAATACGTTTATCGAACCCCATTTTCTTTGATCCACAACTTAATTTCTGTTTCTAAAACTATATTCGCCATCATTTACGATGAAAATTTTACTAATTTGATATAATTTTTAAGGGCATTACATGAGCGCCACCGCTCAAATGTGGGCGAGCACATGTAAAAAAACTCTCAAATATAAGATGACTATAGTCGTATCTGCACTCGGTGAATGTCAAGAAAATATGAGCACTGGTTACCTTTCTGCTTTCCCTTCTGAATTTCATGATCGTTTCGAAGCCGTTCAACCGGTCTGGGCTCCATATTACACGATTCACAAGGTAAATCTTCATCAATTTCATTTTGTCTACTTATTTTTTCAAATTTAATTCATAATTTCATGTAAAAATGACAGATAATGGCGGGATTAGTCGATCAGTATGTTTTAGCCGGCAACAATCAAGCTCTAAACATCTACTGCAAATCGGCAACATGCTAAATATCTTTCTATTTCTATTTTATAGTTTTATTGATTCATTGTTTGTGATTTTTTCAATTCCAATTTGTGAGTTCTGGGCAACTTATTACCTCATTGCACATAGGAGAGTTAAAGGATGAATATTGTTTTTCAGATAAAAGGATGACTACCACAAGCAAATCAATTAATTTAAGATAAATGGAGTCTTTCCCCTAATGGTTTTTAATGGTTTTAACAGGGGCTCGATATTATTGGAGTCAAAACAAGGGATTGATATTAACAGGGGCTTGATATTATTGGAGTCAAAACAGTTATTAACTATGAGTGACCACGTGATCTTACTAGGCAAGCTTTCTCCTTGTTGGTTTCCAGATTCTGAATTCTGATGGAATTGGAATTTAAGATTCCATTCCATTGAGTGTTTGGTTGCCAAATAGACGGAATTCAATTCCATGTTTGATGGATTTCACAGTTTCTATTAAAGGCCTGATGCTTTTGATGACGAAGGTGGTGTAAATCAAGAGAAAAGATTCTCTATAGCTATGGAGCGATACAGGTGCATATTAATATATTATAACAAATGGCATACATTTTCTGTAAGTTTGGAGAATTGAAATGATTTTATTTTTTGTGATTTCAGAGATTCAAAAGATGGAGATAAGATGAATCCATTTGCTGAACAAGAAGCATGGGAGGATCATCATATTGGTATGTTTTAGTTACATGGGTATTTTTGTAATTAACTAATTACTAACTTCCCGAAAGATCAACTTTTTTGTCTTCTAGGACCTAATGGAGCTAGGAAAACTACTACAATCAATTGCTTGACAGGAATCACACCAGCCACAGAAGGAGATGGTATAAACTAAAGTGTTCTTTTAATGTGGTTGTTTACCTGTTACAAATTTATAAAATGAGATTACATTAGTTTGAATTTGTCATCAATAACTCTCATATACGGGCATTCCATTCGAAGCTGTGTTGGTATGTCAAATATCCAAAAAATGATAGGTGTTTGCCCTCAGGTCACTATTTTCTTTTCACACTCTTTAGGAACCTTATATCAGCATTTTGTCTGCATTTTGGTGGTTGCTACTATTTACGGATAATCAGTTGAATAGTAATATGTTTTAGACTTTAGGGATTAAGATAAGTATAAGATAATTATGTGATGTGTGATGTTAATCTGAAGATAGTTGCATATTATTTATACATTTATTAGGTTAATGGATGGTTCTAATTTATTTCATTAGATTTAACTTATTATTTATTAATGTTATTAATTAGTACTATTATAACTGAAAATAAAAAATATTTTTGTTTAACATCGAATGTGGGGAAACATATATTAAAGTTTCATTTTTACCATTGGAAAACTCATAGATTACTTGGGTTATTTACTTTTACTTAATGTATTATTCAAAATATAAATTAGTTCTTAAGTTACAAATAATGCTAATAATCAGGAAAAAGTTTTCATACATGGTCAGCTCTATGTTGTATTATCCAGAGTTAAAAATAGACAATGACTTAAACTACTGATTTTAGATAAAAGGGGTAAAATTACAAATAGGATATCAAATGTTGTATACAAAGAAGTATTTCGAATGATTATTACGTCTTTCATTTTTAATATTATTCTTTTATTACTTTTGGTAATTATTCTTCATTTTAATCATATTTTATTTGAACATAGCGTTAGTAATTCCTATCTAAAACCAGCAAAATTTATCATATCATATAAAATATCAAAATAAACAAAATTCACAAATGTCAATTTTATTATTTGCAATATTGATATATCCCGTATATTACACGGGTTTCTAACCTAGTATTTATAATATTTAAAAAAAATACCTCTTGTGTTTTTGCACTGCATTCGATGTATGTAGGAGCTCCAGTTTTTTTTTAGTTCGTCTCCCTATAATAAGTACACAAACATACATGTCTCGATAAAATAAAAGCGAAATTTATATCATACATTTTTGAAAACCTTCAACAAGTTCATCCATAGTTACTCGGCTATCACAATCTTTATTGAATTCTTTCATTATTTCTTCCAATGTTTTGTCCTTGATCAAAGTTAATTTCCTAAAGTTGATATCCTAGAGAAGTTCTTTTAACTCACGAGAAGATATGACATTATCGCCCTCTTGATTAATCTTTGTTAATAAACTCAAACAAATGCTCCTTTTAGTCAAGAGGAATGTACATGGCTACATGATTCTTCTCTTCATTTGTAGTTGCACCTGAACCAACAAACAAGCAAGCCATTTATATGCAATTCTAAAAACTATATATAAAAGTGGATCAAGTAGATCAGAGCTTACGTACCCACATTAAAGTGAGAATGAATATAACTGTCCGGCTAGAAAGTCAACTCAAGTCACGACATACCCTTAAGCTCCAAGCTGGAAAAAAATTATAAAATTTATATTAAAAGAAACCTTTTCATAATTCACATTGAATAAACTATGCTCCTTACATCTACTATTATTATGTTTAAGCGGATTTTAGCGAGCAATGGCAAGTGATGTTTTAATGGAATAAAAAAACTAGCCAATGAACTTCATCTACCTACCTCTCTATTAATAATCAAATATCCTTTTCCATCAACCAGGTAAGAAATCATCATAACTGAATCATATTCAGCATCTGGTAATTTTAAAGGAAGCTTTGTGGTCTCAATGTCAAATGCACAAACACGAACTTCACCACATTGCAGGAGATCATGCCTCCTTTCTAACTTAACTCCATCATTTGACACATTAACATCATACCACAATCCGGATCTTACATCTGAAAAGTATGATTGAGAGTAAAAGAAAGTGAGATATATACCATTTTATGAAATAATGATATGATGTGTTGGTTATTTTAATAACCAAAAATAAAAATGCGGAAACATAAACTTAGATCTTTAATCTCGAATCTATTACAAGAAACCAAAATAAGAAAGATTACATACCTGCTTTTATAAAGATTTTCGGATCTGATGAAGAAGGCTGGTTTTCCAGTTGATCTCAAAAACCCCTCTCTAAATCCCTCAGCAATAGCAATAGACCCACGAATTTTGTGTGTGTTTTCGTATGTGTCAATATGCTCCTCATCATGTGTATATATAGATGGAGATATACCCTAATATGAGAGATGGAAGGGATTTGGAGGATCTTGAGTCAAACCGGGAACTCAACCCACAATGGCAAGTGTATATCCTTATAAAATCGGTCCATCAACAATTTTAAATAACATTTTATATTAAATCCGAATTTTAATGATAACACAATTTACATTTAATTTAAGTGGTCCCAAAATATCTAACATGATGTACAAGAATTTGTTGTTACCATTATTAATGGCAAAACGGACATGATAAGGCGCATCATACTCTCGTATATTAGAAATGCAATCTATAAAATCTTGTATTCGTTCTTTGCTGTAAAGTCAAGAACCAAAATCAGGTCACAAAATTTTCAAAAAACATAATTAATCAAAATAAAATTTCTAGATTACGCATTTTACCTTATTGAGCAACATGACCAAGTCGAACCCTTGATAAAGATAAAGAAGAAATCTGCACATATTGCAGGAGGTGTAGATCCAAATTCATGATCAATAATCTGTTAACCCAAGCTTAGATATTTAGATATAGGGTTTTTAGGTTTAACTCTAGGGTGCGAGTTGATGGTGCTATTAATCAAGATGCAATTTGAATTAGTACATACGTTGATGCATTTGAATCGAATCCGTGTGTGGAAGAAACCTAACGTAAAGACGTGTAGGTAGAACCATGTTTGTGCTGAAGAAGAAGAGTGGTGCAGAGGTGCGTATACATGTTTCTATGAAGGTGTAACTGTGATCGTACAGAAGAAGAAGAGAACGCGGTGGTGGCCGCTGATGATGGTTGTGGCGGTGAAAGCTCGCGTCTAGATTCTAGAGAGATGGGGAGAGGAAAGCAAGAATCATGGTAATTAGGTTTGAGATCTTGGTGAAGAAGTGGTATATATATAGAAACGTGAAGATGAGTACGCTGGAGGCGTATATATAAACGATGATAAGGGATCCACCTAGGGTTTAGGGCTTAGCGGTGGGGGTGATTCCGTTTCCAAAATCCCGGCGAAATTGGGGGATGGAGCGTAACCGGAAGAAGATCGTAGATAGAATTTGAGAGAATTAATTTAACAGAAAAAGTGTGCATAAACGAGTAGTATATACCTCTTAATTTTAAGAGTTTCCATTTTTCCTTTAGTATAGAATTATAGATATAGATAACGCTGAACGGTGTGAGAAAAAAAATTCATCGACGGCATCCAATATGACATCTGCTACTGTCGACGAACACCATGCCATGTTGGCCGCGAGTTCTAGAGGCGACTGCTCGCCGTTCTCTCTATTCTCTCTTTCTCTCTTCTTCATCTTTTCTTTCCGTATATTCTCTTTCTCTTCTACCTCTATTCTTGCCGGCAACCCCACTCCTCCACAGTCTAAGATATACAGTAACTTTTCGTTGTCAAAATAAGTCAAAGAAGTTGCCAGAAACACGTTTTTCAAAAGAAGTTGCCAACGTCACTGATTGTACGTCACTCTCTTCCTGTTGATTGTGACTATGGAGACAGCCCACGTGTTTCAAAATAAGCAAATCACAATCCAGGAAACACGTCTACTTGTTACCAAGGGCAATATCGTCCAAACAGATTCTATAAAATCAGGACTCCCAACGGCAGAATGCTTACTAGTTACTACAAGTCTATTGGATCTTCCACACACACAGTAATGGCGAAAATTATTGGAACAGTGGTGTTTAATTCATTATTTTTGACTCTATTGTTGTGTTTTTCGTGGGCTCAAATATCGTATAGTTCAAAACCAGCTGAAGATGCTCGGAAAAATTATATAACATTCACCAAATGTCAAGTATGCGAGGATCTCGCGCATAAATTGTACGAGAAACAAAATAAGCTCTCTCCCACGAAGGTAATTTTCTATCTATGTTTCTTTCGATCTTTTCAATATTTGCTAGTAGTTCGACGACTCATTAGTGATGTAATCAACGGAGAAGGGTTTATAGTACTTATGAAGGATTAAACATCTCTCTTTTCGATTTTGCTCGAAATTATGTATACGATTGTTGCTATCTGTTTGTCAATGGATATTTGATATCAGATTTCAGAGAAAGATATTATTGAAATTTCGAAGAATGTATGCAAGTTGAAGGAGCAAGGGGATAAATCGGAGGTAATACTTTTTTTGCTTTGTTCTCTTTATTATTTCGCGCTAATCATAATGATGGAAAAATTGGCTAGTTGTTTAGGGTTTACATGAAGGATGAAACTATCTGATGTTTGTAGTGCCTGTCAGAAAATATAGATGTATCATGTAATGCCGTGTGGGAAGTGGGATTCAATTCCATTCCAGTCCCAATGGATTCAACTTTCCATCCTAAAACCATGGAATTCAATTCCCATATCTTACTTTCTAATTTGCTCCACTTGCACAGCCCGCTGAACAAGATTCTGAAGGGCAATGTGATTCAGAATGCAAAGCCATTAAAAGGACCTGTGACGAGGTAAATATTTATATCTTTTTTACTTTTTAAATTTCATTTTTCTCTAACATTGGTTATTGTTTTAGGCTATAGGACCCGATGTCACACATGTTGCAGAGTATATTTACCAAAACAAACATCAACTTAGTTCATTGATTGAACGCCTCTGCAAAGGTCTCTCTGCAACATGTAATTATCTCAAGGTAAATTCATTTATCACTCATAACCTAGTGTACAATTAAAAATAAATAATATTGCAATTTTTGTATGCCTATATTTCCTGTTTAAATATTGAACCTGGGGGAAATATTCATTGCCGATTTTTGTATGCTTATACTTTTATGCATTTGGCCCACTTGTATCCTCAGACTTACCATCTTACCGATTTAGTCAATGAACAATTATTTATATCAACTTGACCATGGAACTATTATTATAATAATCTTAAAAAAAATCCAGTAATTAAATCGATAAAATGGTAAATGGTGTATAGTTTGTTGTATTTGACGTTTGTCAAAACAGTAACCGGCCAACCGGAAATAATGATTTTTTCTTTACGGTCAAAAATGTATTATGGTTTAATCAGTAGAGAAAATAGTTAAGTTAAATTGATAAAATGATGGAAGTATGTTAGTGTTTTTCTCTATTTGGCTCTTTTATTCTCAGATTTAATCGATTTGTGTTAAATAAATGTTTTTTTTTTTTGGGGGAAGACTCCACGGGAAAAAAAAAACAAGAGCAATGACTTGACACATAAGATCATGGGCGGTATCATGGATGTCGGTGACGCAATGACGAAAGGGATCGTAGGTGGCGGTAAGGCAATCGCGAACGGTGCACGTAAAATGACGAGTCGGATGAAGAAATGGTTGAAAACCTCAGAATCGGACAAAGATCTTTAGATGTGTATGGTCTTTTTTTCCACATAAGAGCATCCACAATATGATATTTTTCAATGACATTTTCAACTTAAAAAGCTATAGTGAGAGCCTTTTCAATACAAAGCTTTTTCTATTAGCTTGCTAATTAGCAAGCTCTTACAATGAACTTTTTCAATTATGATGTATGTCCCATTTGATTTAAATCAATTGTAACCGGACAACATATACAAACCATCAATATAAAACATATTGAAAAAGCTCTCTTATAGGGGATAATAAACTAGCTTTTATTTTTGAGTTTTTTCATGAAAAAACTCCTCTAAAATGTCTTTATATTGTGGATGCTCTAAGTTATGTAGTCAACCTTCTTTTTCGAATGTGACCTGTATAATTTTTGTTTTTTAAATTGATAGGTCATGGCTTATGAACCATATGTTAATATATAGACCTTTGTGTGCAGGTTATTATTAATGTTTGTGAACCAACCTTAAGCCTAATGTTGTACTCTCTGTTCACGGCTTTAGCATGGCCTGCTATATTGTGACGTGTACTAGGCGAATATCCGAGTGTTGTGTAAGCGAATGTCCGCGCATTGTGCTAAATATAACTATGTAGTTAAAATGTGTATAAATATATGTTATTAAAGATAACTCTTTTGTTGTTATTAACTTTGAAATAATAATTTTTATTCTAAGTTGATGTAAAATATTGTAACTATTATGAATTATATGATAATATAGACATTTGTTAAAACTATTTAATCTAAATCGTTTGCACGCATATGTTGCGTGTGAAAAAAATTGAATATAATTTTCAATTTAGTGTTATATTAACTATATGTATGATTAATTAATTAAGATAAACATATATTAGAACGACATCAGCTCAACGACATGTACCTGCAAGTTGTGCGTGAATCAATATAAATTTAGTATTTGTTTAGAGTTATTTTTAACTATTTTTATGATCAATTAATTTAAAAATAACTTATTTGTCAAACCTTTTGATTTTGATTATAATGATTACTTTAAATGTTATTGTCACTGTGGCACAACCAAGTTTAGTATTTTTTTTCCGAATTGGTCACTAAAGTTATTTTTTTGCGCAATAGGTCAGTAAAGTTTAGTTTTACATTCTAAATAGGTCCTCGACGTTAAAACTAACTGGATTTCAGGTTAACATCGTGACCTATTTAATATGTAAAGTTAAACTTAAGTGGCTTATTGCGTAAAAAAACTTTAGTGACCTATTCAAAAAAAACCTTAAACTTGGTTGTGCTACAGTGACAAAAATTTAGGACGCCAGGAATTTTAGGACCCTTACTTTATTCATTTCTTTATAGACGTCATAACCAATTTTAGGACTCCATTTCCTCTCATAATTTAACCACCACTCTATTTCCATGGATGCATTTGTGGTTCGAAATGGAAGTGTGGCGAGTTTGAAAGGTAATTTATGGAATTCAATGTCGAATCTTAGGGCTGTGTATGGGGCGGTTTGGTTCGGTTATCGACCAAAACCGAACCATAACCATTATGATCGGTTAATATATTTTAGTAGCCGTCGGTTATGGTTAATATTGGTTATGGTTAATGGTTTTTATCGGTTAATGGTTTTGGTTAATGGTTAATATCGGTTAACCAAAACAAACAAAAATGATATAAAAATTGAAAGTTCATTATATAAAAAGTGAAAAATAAGAATGTACATTGATTTAGTAAATGAAATTTAGACACACATTCATCCGTCTTCCCTCCCAAAGACTCATTTACGTTTTCTAATTTTTAGTATTATATTTCTTTTAAATAACTTAATTAGACTTGAATTTTGTTATTTATATTCTATAATTTTAAATTTTAAAATATAATTACATATAAATATATCGGTTCGGTTATATATTGGTTCGGTTGTCTTATAAAACCAAAACCGAACCGCTTCTTATTGGTTAGCAAAAAATACAAACCGAACCATCGGTTTTTGAAACGGTTCGGTTATTATGGTTCGGTTATATCAGTTAATTCGGTTTTGGTTCGGTTTTTCGGTTTTTGTGCTCACCCCTAAATTCTAACCAAATCAAAGCACTAATCCAAGCTTACTCTCTGGTGATCTACTTTCATCCCGATGAACCTTACCTCCCTTTATTCAGTTGATTGGTTTTTCCATAATGGTGCTGTGGTCTACCGACAAAGGAATGAGTCCAACCCAAGCGTAGTTCAGAAAAACGGCTCGAACCTTCCACAATGTGGTTCGAACGATGACGCATTGGATATTCAATACTACTCCGGTAACAAACTGGTGGTTTATGCATTGTTACATGGCCATGCGTCGTACCCAAAACTAGGGTGTGTTTTGCTTGGTTCCGGTGGGGTGGATATTGGGGTCCGAGATGACACAACTAAGAGTGATAAGATGATGGATACTAGAGTGAAGGCAGTGGTGATTGCGAAGAAGTATATGGAGTTGGCAGTGGTTGAGCCACCGTGGTTAAATTATGAGAGAAAATGGAGTCCTAAATTTGATTATGACGTCGATAAAGAAATGAATAAAGTAAGGGTCCTAAAGTTTATGGGGTCATAAAAAATTTTCACTGTAGCACAATCAAGTTTAATGTTTTTTTTTGAATTGATCACTAAAGTTTTCTTTAGTGCAATAGGCCACTAAAGTTTAACTTTACATATTGAATAGGTCCCGACGTTAACCAGAAATCCAGTTAGTTTTAACATCGGGGACCTACTTAGCATGTAAAATTAAACTTTAGTGTCCTATTGCGCAAAAAAAAAAAAAAAAATTCAGTGACCAATTCGGGAAAACACCCAACTTGGTTGTGCTACAATGGCAATAACCCTTACGTTGAATATCAAACATTATTTTTTTGTTTGTAAGGTAACGATATAATTTTAATTTAATGCTACTTTTAACTATTATTATTCTTAGTCATATTTAAAGTTACTTTTTTAAAATTTTGTATCGTTATAAAAATAGTTTTTTGACAATGTTTTGATTAATTTGGCATTGCAATTCAGGTATTATATTTAAAAGTTTAACTAGTTTAAAAATAACATTTGAATTTTCTTTTATGTTTAGTTGAAATTTTAATGTAAGTTTTTTCATTAATATCATATTTAAATTAACATATTTAGTATATTATATCAATTATTCAAAAGTTGTGTAATTGAAATGATGATGTTTTACATAGAATGTCATATCTAAACTAATAAAGTAAATATAATATGTTAAAAGTTAAAGAGTTAGTATTACAAGTAAAATAATAAATAAGTTTAGTATATTAAGAAATCAACTTAATATTGTTTAAGGTTAATTAATTTGTTTTTTGTAACAAAATACAAAATAAATTCAACGTCTATTTCGTATTTCTCAAGAAACAATACATATATGAAATAAATAAATGATGAAGCTAAAATATATCTACATTTAACATCTTCATATCTAATATACATTTTTTTTTTCATAAATACATTCATTGAACTCATAATCATCATCATAACTCTTAAGAACACCACACGAACAATAATAAAAACCATTAACAAAAATGTTGACTTATACAAAAATGACATCTTCTAAAGTCGTGTACTTCTTTCTCGTCCATAAAATACACGCAATCAAATATAGAGATTTATGAGTTCTCATATCATCATTCCCTCCATGTTATTTTATAAACTCTAACAACATGATCTATATATATATATATATATATATATATATATATATATATATATATATATATATATATATATATATATATATATATATATATATATATATATATAACTCTTATAATAGAGGTCATCCAAATGAATATGGTTCAAGATATGTCTCATTCTTGCACCGTATTCATTTGAAACCTCCATAACTCTTCATATTTCAACTAATTAATAGAAACCACTCAAGAGTTTTTAAACATATGATACTTAATTGTTACTTATCACACCTAATTAATATAAGAGTTATGTATAGTTCACATATAAATTAGATTCTATCTTGGAGAATACGATGAAAGAAAAGTTGATTTGAGAACACACACACTTTAAAGTTGCAAATGTTTATATTATGTTCTGACGGAGAAACATGAAGAAAACTAAAAAAAATTACAGGTCGCGAGGCAAGAGAGAAACGACATGGTTTCTAACAAGTACTTTGGATATCCATATGTTTATATTGTATTAGAAAGAAGAATTGTGAAGAATTCAAAGCAAATTACAAGTTGCAAGATAAGAGACAAAATGCATATTGGTTCTACCCCCAACATAATGGTAGAAAGATATATAATACATTTAGTATAATTGGTTATTATTTGTAATTAGTGATTTTCAATGCTTTGAGAATCTATTGTTGATCCGCAAGTGTTTATATATATATATATATATATATATATATATATATATATATATATATATATATATATATATATATATATATATATATATATATATATATATATATATATATATATATATATATATATATATATATATATATATGGTTAGGATCCGGTAGGAACCCAAAATCCGGTAGGAACCGTGAGGACTCCTCTCGTCCAATCAACCTCATTAAGGGCAATTACGTCAAAAATGAACATTTTGGGCCGGGTCACTGTGTTTAGGGCTGGTTTTTGGGTTATCAAATCTCTTTTATTGGGCTAGGTAAAATTTTCCAGCTGGCAAGACTTCTTCGTCACTGTTTCAACGTCGTCTTCCAAATTTCATCTGATTCATCGTAAATATCTTGAACAACTGATCTTCTGCATTTGATTCTTCCTGAATTTGCGATTTTTATACTAATCAGGTTAGATTTCTTTGAATTATATTGAATCAATTTGTATTAATCGATTAAAAAAAACTATAAGCCTTAACGTGAATGCATTCGACCAGATCGATTGACGACATATTCTAATATCATGTTCTTCCTTCGATTCTTCATGAATTTCTGATTTTTCATACAATTCTATTAGTTTTCTTTACTAATATCGATTGTATTTGAATAAATTGATAACAAAATTACAAATTTTTGATGCTCTGTTTTCGACATTAACAATCGACCAAAATTCATATTCAATTTCATAACAAAAACGTATTTTGTTTCTTTTCATGAAATCGCAGAGCTTCTTTGATGTTAATCACTACAAATTCAATGAATTTTAAGAATAAAAAATTGATTTCCCAATCGAAATTGATCAAAAACTGATGATCTTCATCTTTTAGCATAAAAACACAATTTTTTCAAATTAAAGGTTACTGTATTGAATCAAAAACCATTCATCTGTTACTTATATTAATGATTTAACAAATTC
Source organism: Cichorium intybus (assembly GCA_023525715.1). Lineage (NCBI taxonomy): Eukaryota > Viridiplantae > Streptophyta > Magnoliopsida > Asterales > Asteraceae > Cichorium > Cichorium intybus. The sequence goes on from CM042009.1 coordinate 46,569,086, forward strand.
ATGTTATTGAAATCAGCTTTTGATTTGTTTTATGTTTCATCATTCTATCAAAAAATTCCAAAACGTATATGTTTTGTAATTTAGGGTTTAGAATTTAGATCATATAACATTAGATTGAATTCATTACCAAATAACACTTTAATTTGTTGTTTCTCTTATAATTAACTTAATTTGAAAGCTAAATCAACAGTGATGGATCATATTTCTGAAGAGATTGAAAGTTTGATGAACATTGATGATGAAACAACTGTAAACAAAAAAGAAGAACAGAATCCACAAAATCAAATGAAGGTATACTCTGTTAAGAATTTATTTATGATTGATACATTTTTTACTAATTGAGTTATTTTTACAGAAAATATTGCATCTTCATCTTCATCTACATCTATTATTGAGCATATTTCAAATGGAAAAACATTCTATACTCTAGATGTAGAAAATGCACCTTATATTGGACAAACTTTTCAAACATTTGGAGATGCATTAGCTTTCTACAAAGAATATGCACGAAAATGTGGTTTCGAAACCAGATTAGCAACTACAAAAAAAATAAAAGGAGTAGAAGCATATGTTAGAAGATACATATTATGCAACAGGGAAGGATTCAAAAAAAAAAGTTGTGTATGATACTTTGAATGACACAAATAAACAAAAACGTAGAAGACCTTCACTTAGGATAGGATGTAACTCATGTGTGAGGTTGAAGTTGAATCAGATGAACTTGTGGGGTGGTATACTACATAAATAAGACACATAATCACACATTTGTTCATGAACAAGATATACTCTTTTTAAAATCTGAAAGAAGAATGATGTATTCACAAAAAAGAATGGTGCATGACATTTCAAACATTAACATGGGTCCAAATACCGCGTTCAAGATTATGAAACAATCTAGAGGTGGTTTCGATAAAACTGGAGCTACACAAATGGATGCAAAGAATTTTAAAAGGGACTGGAATGCATTTATTGGAGAAAATGATGCAGATATGGTCATAGAAAAGTTAAATAAAAAGAAGGAATACTTTCAAGAATTTTCTTTTGAATATAGTGTCGGGAATGATGGACAGTTGACCGGTTTATTTTGGGCGGATGAAGAAGCAAAACGCAATTATTTTGCTTTTGGTGATGTTGTCGGATTTGATGCAACATACAGAACAAACAAGTAAGTGAATCTTAAATATTTTGTTGTTTATATATCATGTCATAATTTGTATCATTTAACAACATGAATCATACAAAATCTCATCATAAATCATGCATCATAAAAATACATCATATTGAATCTTGCATCATACATATTACATTTGAATTATCATATTCTTTTGGATCATAAGTATCATGCATCATGTAATGAATTGTATATACTCTAACATGCATCATGTTGTATTGTATAACATACATATATTGCATGATTTTTGTAATAATTTGTATCATATTGAATCATGCATCATACATATTACATTTGAATAATCATATTCTTTTGGATCATAAGTAACATGCATCATGTAATAAATTGTATCATACTCTAACATGCATCATGTTGAATCAAGCATCATACATATTACATTTGAATAATCATATTCTTTTGGATCATAAGTAACATGCATCATGTAATAAATTGTATCATACTCTAACATGCATCATGTGGAATCATGCATCATACATATTACATTTGAATAATCATATTCTTTTGGATCATAAGTAACATGCATCATGTAATAAATTGTATCGTACTCTAACATGCATCATGTTGTATTGTGTAACATACAGATATTGCATGATTTTTGTAATAATTTGTATCATATTGAATCATGCATCATACATATTACATTTGAATAATCATATTCTTTTGGATCATAAGTAAAATGCATCATGTAATAAATTGTATCATACTCTAACATGCATCATGTTGTATTGTATAACATATAGATATCGCATGATTTTTGTACCATTTATTGGTATAGATAATCATAAGCGATGTGTTACTTTTGGGGCCGAATTACTCTCAAGCGAGTCAATTGAATCTTACAAATGGCTATTACATGCTTTCAAATCATCATTTGGAAGAGAACCAAATGTATTTGTAACTGATCAAGACCCTGCTATTTTACAAGCATTACCATCTGTATTCACTACTACAAGACATAGATTATGCATGTGGCACATATCTCAGAAATTTATAGATAAGGTTAGTATGTTTACATATGATCCAAATTTTTATTTCATTCAATTTTTTATATAAGATACTAATCCATCTCTAATTCAAAATTTTCTGATTTTATATTTGCAGCTAGTAAATAAAATGGACAAAACAGACATTTTAAAGGAAATAAACAATCTGATTTGGAATGAAACAATCAGTAAAGACGATTTTGAAAAAAGTTGGAAGATCATAATGGACAAGTTTGACTTAAATGGGAATAAGTGGTTTAATGAAATGTATAAGATTAGAAATATGTGGATTCCAGCATACTTTAAAGAATGTACCTTTTCAGGATTGATGAGAACCACATCATGGTCAGAATCTGAAAACTATTTTTATGGAATGCTATCTAACAGTGATTTGCATTTAGTGGAATTTGTTACACATTTTGACACTGCTCTCGAAGCACAAAGATGCGTACAAAAAAAGAATGATCATGACTCAAGATACACAAATCCAGACTTCAAAACCGGATTAAATATTGAAGTTGAAGCATCTCAACTTTTCACAAGAAATGTATTTTTTGATATACAATCAGAGATCATGGCATCAATATCTACATGCATGTCAATAAGATTAGAAGAATTTGAAGAAAGGACAAAATTCACAATAAAAGATACAAATAAAGATCCAAAACACCATGGACAATTTGAGGTATGCAAATTATTAGAATGATATTTAAATTTAATTACTTTAGTTAACAACTTAACTAACATTGTCTGATTGAAATCTTTTTTTACAGGTTTCATTTGTTAAATCTGAATCACAAATTTTTTGTTCATGCTTACGATTCGAGTTGACAGGCCACTTATGCAGACACTGTTTTTATGTTCTAAGAATGGAAAATGTCAAAAGTTATCCAAAATCTTATGTATCAAGAAGATGGACAAAGGATGTCGTACCTCGATCTGGATACGCTTATAATATTCCTACAACTGAAAACAAAGAAGAAATTCAATCAGTTATCAGAGATTTATATTTCTCAATGGATTTCTGTATCGATCGATTGGTAAATGATTTTACAAAGTTGACTATATTCAGAGATGAAATGAAGGAAAAGATGAAGAATGTAGATAAAGAAACAAAGAATGAAACACCAATGAAAAACAAAGAAATTATAGAGTCTTTTATGGGTGTCATACAAAAAGATAATGTGAACATCTTACCTCCTCCTTTAATTACTAACAAAGGTGGAGGAAGGTTGAAGAAAAGAATCAAAGGGAATAAAGAAATTGCAGCAAAAAAAGAAAAAAAAGATGGACGAAAATGTCACAAGTGTGGAAGATACATAAAATATGGAACAAGTGAAAAGCACGATACACGTAACTGCCACAAGTTCTCAACACAACAAACTATATCATAGACTTATAGATTCATTTTTTGAAGTTTTCTTCACAATTGATAGGATATCATTCAGTACTATATTTTGAATTTAGACCATGATTCAAAAAAACATATGATCCATAAATAAACACTGTGGTTGTGGAAAATACTTTGGTTGTTTTGGATAGTGTGTTTTAATATTAGCTTGGACTTGCAAAAGTTGTGTGTTTTTTAACAATTTGTCAAGTTGCATTATTAAAATATTTAATACAAGTTTCAAATCTTGTGTTGATATCATCAAACTTTTTATTATTATTTTGTAGTAAGGATCATCAAACATTGTATGATTATCTTGTAGTAAAGATCATTAAAAATATGGATAATGGAAATATGATCAAGGATCATTAAAAATATGCATTAAGGATCAAAAGTACATTGTTATTACACAACACCTAACATTGATTATAAATAAACCATACAGAAGTTTATATACACATCATACCTTCAACACCAAAATAAGATCCATCATCTATCCATACCAACCTACATACATACAACCAGAAAAACAACAAAATAACAAAAACCATCAAAATAACAAAAACAACTCACCTACATTAACACCAAACCGTACCTAAACCCTTCTATAATTCCACACACGAATGAAATCAATAAAATCTTCAAAATGAAATTCTTGATGCAAACGAATATCCTCCAAACGATAGCTCTCATGACGCATACCCTCCACCATATAGTCAAAATAAACTCTATAATATTTCCCATCTTGACGATAAGCATCATAACGGCGGTACTTTCCTACCCACCAACCGTCATTGTGCCACACATCGACAATGTCACCAGGAAATAATTCAACCTCCACAGCAGCTGAATAAGGACGAACATTGTTAACACTAACAATTTCCTCCAATGGCATTGCATCTTCACTATCAAACAATGTCTCGTAACGAATGCCCAAATAATGCAAAGACCGGCTAATGATTGTAGCAGCATAATAGGAATTCTCAAATCCATGTTCAGTACCAAGAACCTCAATACGTTCACCAAGGTGATACCCGTTTAACGCCATCCTACAAAATACAAATAAACTACAATCAGAGACCGAAACAAAGTCAAAAATCAATAATGATACATGTGTTCTTCAACATACATTACAAACATAAAAATAGACACATCGTCATCCTTTTCCAAAATTCTTGTCATTCAGCACTTAGTCACATGATATTAGGTTTTTAAACTGTAATACAAATAAACTAGAGATGCAGCTAGTTTGATCAACTATAACTTGGAGCACAAAACTTATTCCTAGTCCCCTGCTCGAGAACCCTAGAACTCACATGATATTAGGTTTTTAAACTGTAATTACCTACGTGGATGAGATATACAAGAAAAATCCCTAATTAACTAATTTCAAAAATAGCACCAAGATGCATTCTAATCATGGTAGATTCATGAAAAAATAGAATCGGTACACTGTAAAAACCTGTAAAAACCAAAAACCTCGCATACAATTTGCGAGAATCAAGTTGCATGACAATGTACATGAATACACTGCCACATATTCACGTGCACGTATAATGAAAGAGAGAGCGATGTAAATAAAACTTACCCTAAAGATATGTGAGCCGGAAAAGAAAGAACACAGTGTGTTGAAAGAGGAAGATAGGGGTCCTCGTGATGGGGATTGAGAGCACCTGTGGAATTTTGAAAACAATAGTTTTCCCCCAAATTTAACACCCAAAGGCTTACGTTAGGGTTTTCTCAAGCTCACTCTCTCTAAAGGCGCATGGTACTTCCTCTTCAACTACAATATGTCATATGTTAATTTAATTTCCATTTAATTTCAAAACCAACCAATACTTCCATTTAATTTCAAAAATGCCACTGCCTTTCTAAAAAGAAATTTAAAAAATCCTTTTTAATCTCAGCCACATGTTAATTAAGATCAAGGATCCATATATGATACAATTTAACATATGATCCATAAAAACTTATATTATGATCCAAAACAACATACGACCCTAAAAATAAATGATGCAACATTAACTTATATTGTGATGCAAAACAAAACATGATCATAAAAAAATAAATGATACAATCTCTCATATGATCATATGTTAACTATGATCCAAACTAAATGATTCAATAAATACATAATACAGAATCATGCAAAACACGTATGATCCACAAATATCATATAACCAAATTATAATATCATTCAATGCAAAACAACTTCCAATATTCTATCTTAAAACACATAACTAGACTTGTCTTTTAACATCACACAAACATCACAACCATTATCCGAAACACAAAACATATCCAAATAACATCAAAAACAAAAACAAACATGACCCAAACCATACAAACACTAAAGTCTTCCAACAAAAACTGAAACAACTAATCACATATAGTCAATTCCTTCAATCCTTTCTTGAATCTCCTTAAGATGTTCTTCACTATAAATTTGCTTTTTCTTGTAAGTTGCTAATGTACCATAGTCATCCAAAGTTGCAATGAAACTAGGTTTGCAGAGGTTAAAATCAGATAACAACATTTTCGTAGTGTATTTCTTCCTAATGTCATCCAACTGTGCACCTTGATCTTCAGATTCTGGTTCTAAATCAGAGAAAAATCTGTCAGCACCACCATCAAGGTACACTTCTATATGTCTCATCAAAAACAAACCACAATCAACTTTATTTTATTTTGTCTGCCAATCCATTTCCATTCTCTCCATCTTCATTGAATCAAAAACTTGCACTCAAGGATGATCAATGATATTCAAAAACTGTTTGAACATTGTTTTCTGTGCAAAAAAATAACTAATTGGTTGATTATTACTTTTCCAAAAACTATACACAATAAACCTTAATAAATAAAAAAAACATACCAACTTATCAAGAAAAACATGATATTTTGTAGGAATCCCTCCGTTTGTCTTGTCATTATCAATCATTTTCATTTTTCCTCTCTTCAAATCAAAGACAACTAAGAAATAATGCTCCTTCCTAAGAATTGGAAAAAACACCCGTTCACAAAATGGTCATAAAATTTTTTAGATTTGATATACATAAAACATTTTACCTAATAAAAATCAATGTAAACAATAAAATTATCAAACTTGTAGTTCGTAAATTGTTAGCAAGCGGAAACTTCTTCAAATGACTTTGCACTCGATGTACAAATTCAGAATTGAATTTGTCTGTCTTCTTATAAGTGATATTTTTCTAGCATATGAAAATAGTTAAAAAAATAAACATTAAATCATAAAAATTATAAAATAATAAAAAATACATAAAAGTATGATATAAAAAATTGCATCATACCATCAGAGAGCATGGCATAAAAAACCTTGAAGCAGCTGTATGATTTTTAAATTTCTCAAACTAATTCATTAATGAAGACCATATATCAATTACTCCATAGTGAATCCTACAACCTAGAATCATTGACTCTATTACTGCTCTTGGACAACAAAATCCATTGGATGATTCATAAACATTTTCCCTAAAAATTTTTGATTATTAGAAACACAATAATGATAACTTTAACAAGTAAAAAAAATAAAAATAAAAACAACAATACCTGGGATTGCGTATAGCCAAAAACAATGTCCATACAACCTTTAGTTCATGCCGTTTCAATTGTGCACCGGCATCCACAATAATTGTACCATATGGAGAACAAAGTGGTGGAGCAGGTTTTATAACTCTTTTATGCCTAAAGCGTTCAGCCTTTACGGATTTCATAGGAATTGGCGAAATAACAACATTTTCAGAAGCTTTTAAAGCTGAGTTGACATCTGGAATTATAGCATTCGGTGTTGTTAAAGCTAAGTTGACAACCGGAATTGTAGCATTCGGTGTTGTTAAAGCTTGATCTAAAGAACAGTTTGGATCCAAAAGACGAAGATTGTTGATTACGTTACACGCCTCAATAGCTTCTTTATAAAACTCCTCTGTTTCATTCTCAATTACCTTCTGTTTGGAACTCTCACCAACAACTAATGAATGAATTGGAGAACAAGGCTTTCCTGACTGCTTTGAAATTATATTGTATGCTTCGATTTCTAATTGAGTCATAACACTTGGTTCATTCAATATCTGGGTCATTGATAATGGTTCCGTATCCACAACAAAATTTTCAAGTATTTCATCGTTTATTTCCTTGTTGTTAATCTTCTCCAAAGATTCATCAACACCAAAATGCACTTCATTCACCTCCTTACCATTATCATTTACCTCTTGACCTGTTGGAACATTCTCAAAAACTGCATATTCAAAAGGTACTTCTTTTTCGACATCCAAAATAAGATTTTCATAAACTTTATTGAACTCTTTATTACGCCTAATTACATACTGTGCAATTTCTTCATTACCCCGAAACTGACTCCAAGCACGCTTTATCCATTCGTCAATAGTAGGTTTCACATCATTGTAACTTCTAAACAACATATCTAATTTCAACTTAAAATCCTGATACAAACCATTAAATATCAAACTTTAAAATGAGTAAAATAATGTACAATTAAGAAACATAATAAAACATATGAATCTTGACAAACTTTACCTTCAAAGACATCTCATTATCTGTAATTTCTTCAAACTGAGGACAATAACCTCTTTTCTCTAACCAATCTTCTTTAAGTGCATCATTAACATCTTTACTAACTATATAAAAAAATTATAAATAATTTAGAGAAATAAAAAATAATATAAATTCTAATAACTGAAATAAATTTAAACTTATATACCATTCTCTCTCAATGCATCATCATCCACACTTTCTTCAATATGACCAACAATAGACTTGCCTTTCAAATAATCTGTAAATAAAATACAATGATAAATTTTAACAAATATCTTTTTCTAAACCATAATAATAATAATAATAATAATAATAATAATAATACATTCACCTTTTTTTCTTGAACTCGCTTCTTTTGCTTATCTCTAACCTCACTGACTTTTTTATTTCCTTTTTCTTGTACAACTATATCAACAGTTTCAATACTTGCCTTCTTATGCTTCTTTTTCATTAAAGTAGCAAGAGGAAGATGATCATTATCATCTAAACAGAACAAAAATAAGAAACTTTATATTATATAAGTCAAATTATAATAAAAACTTTTGTAAAACAAAAAAATGAACAAACTATAAGAAACCTTCTAAAAACTCTTCATATGATTCAATAACCTCCATATTATCATAACCACCTTTTTGAGCAATTTTTTTAACCTATCAGTAACTTTCTTTGGAGTCCAGTATGATGTTGCAGGAAAGTGATTTTTTTTTTTTTTTTGAATAGCAATTGGTGCAATGAAGATAGAGTAACTGCATAATACATAAAAGATCCATAAATAACAATTAGATCAAAATATATAAAAGATGCATCTTTCATAAAAAATAAAACTTACAACAAGAAACGCGACAGGACCCGCATATTGTGATAAACGATCCATTTTCAACTGTTTTTTGCTTCTCATCAACGACTCAATTACAAAAGAACACCAGTCAAGATCTTTAATCGACACGTCTTCTTTGAGATTTTCTAGAAATTTTTGATTGCAAGTTCCCATAACTGGACCATCAATCATGATGGTAATATAAGCAACTAAGAAATTTATTATAAAACCACGCCCAGAGTCACTAACTTGCTCAATGAACTGTTTCAAATCTGTTAGCCTAATTCTATTCTTATCACCAGCAAACTTCTTTCTCCAAGCTTTTATCATCACAGGATCCATACGATTACTTTTAAGTGGCACTTTCATTAAAATATTACCCATAGGAAGTCCATATATATCATGAACAGCCTTTCTTGTAATATATATCCTTTGATTGTTAACATGAAGAACATTAGAATTCGGATCATAATTTTCAAGCACCCAACAACAGATATCCCTATTAAACTTTTTAACAACAAACTCATTCATAAACCCAAATCCTATTTGTAAGAACCCGAAAATTTTGGTAAAAGTCATAAAATAAATATATGCAAAGATGGGTTTGAACGAGGGCGTAATGGTAAAATTGTCAAAAAAGGGCAAAATGGTCATTTGTCACACAAATGACTTTTATGTAAAGGAAATATAATTATGGGGTAAGAATGAAAGAAAATAAAACTTATAATGTTTTAAAAGAAGTCTTTGTGCCATTTTGGAAAAAAAATGGAACTTGAGGGGTTAGATTGTCATTAGTGCAAAGTGAGGAGGTATAAATAGGAAAAAATATCTGCACTCTCCTCACTGTGAACTCATTTCAGCTACGGGAGAGTTCTAGAGAGTGCCAAGAGACCGATCCTTGAGAGTTGGAGGAATTGAATGAAATTCACTTGGAATTGAAGAATTCCAAGCCTTCCAAGGTTAGTAAACTTGTTCTTAGGGTTGTTTAACCCATTTCGTGTGAGTAGGTTACTGTAGCTTCGAAAATTCAGTGGCTAGAGGAGGATTATCCTATGATTCCTAGCCTTAAATGTGTCTTAATCACTATCTAAACCTAGTTTAACCATAGAAAGTGTTAAAAATCAAGAAAATGAGAATTTGAGCTCAAGAACCCTAACTAACGGGTTTGTAAGAACAAGTTGGTTTTATTGGTTCTTGATAAGTCTAATATTCCATAACAGAAGTAATAAATCATTCCTAGTTGATAAATTTGAGAAATTTCAGATTTTAGGTAAAAATGTCAAAAATGGAAATTTTTGGAAGAAACTTGGAATCCATGATTCCATGGTTTAAAAACAAGTAAAAGTAGTTGGTTTATGTTTCTAATCACATCTTGATCAGTATCCAACATATGGATAACTTAAAATCAAGTTTGGTGATTTCATGTGTAATTAAACCCTAGAAATTTGAGTTTAAGATCAAAATGTTAATTTGACATAAAGAGTTGGTTAGAATGAGTCATAAATGATGTTTAATTATGAAAAAAACCATTAGAAGTGGTTTCCTAAGAGTTTCAATTAATAAAACGAAAGTTTGAACAAAAAAAACTGAAATTTGTCGGGTGGAATGGAATTGGTGATTCCATGAATGAAACACATAGAAATGGTTAATAAAAATAAGGAATTGGTAATTAACAAAGTATGTTTTGGGTTGTAAAAACCTTAAATTAAATCATCCATTGGTTATATAAGTGTATGGAAAGAAAATGAACAAAACTAGACTTAAAATTTTGAGTTGATGTGTATATGAGCTTCCTTAAAGCTCTTGTGACATCTTATGGTCTTAATCATTAAGTCATTGACTAAATAAGACTTAATAGAAGTTAAAACATGTTCTTAACATAATAAATGGTCAATAGAACCCATGGTCAAAATTTGGTGAAGTTTGGAGTTAAAACGAGCCCGATACATGATTTTTAGTGAAAAATTCACGTTTTTGAAGGATCTGGGAGTTACACGGCCGTGTAACTTTTATGAGCATAATTACACGACCGTGTAACCCACTGGAAGGTGGTAAAGAGTCTATTTTTCCCCTAGACATGTAGCCTTGGTCTCCAATTGATCCCATAAGTGTTATAGAGCATGAAAACATGAAAAATGAGTCTAAATTGTGTATGTGACTTTCCAAGGGTATAATGGTCAATAAAATGTCATTTAAATGATAATAAGAATAAGTAAAAAGGTGTGCTAAGGGATGAATATCACAAAAATATTGTGATACGAGTCTAGTGGAACATAACAAAGTAGTCCTTACATGTTAAAGTATAACGTGTTATTAATAAAATGTGAATATACGTTCTAGGTGCTTAAGAAGTAAAAGATCAATAAACGGAAAGGACAAGGAAGGCTGTAGCCATAATTAGACTTCTCTAACTAGTCAAGGTGAGTACGTGAGATAATTTTACCTATTTTTTGGTACATGGCAAGTAAGTATTTTCAAGATTTCTTATAAAATTTCTATATCTGAAATTATATGCAAGAGTATTATTTCTAACTTGTTGTGAAAGTATAATGCTATATTTGAAGTTATGTTTTAAACTATAAGTTAAGTTAAGTGAAAGTATGTTGGTCTATGAACCAACTATGTGAATGTATATTTTGATTACAAGTTATATATGTTTTCTAGTATGAATGGCATATAGCCACAAGATGTTTAAGAAGTATGTTTTGGTTATAAACTGTACATGTTTTCAAGTATGAATGGCATATAGCCATAAGATGTTGGAAAGTATGATTTGGTATAAAGCTTAGAATGTTATAAAAACATGTTTTAAACGTATGATTATTATGTGAAGAAAGTTATATGTTTGGCATTTAGCCATAAAGACAGAAAATGATGAAGTTTGGCACTTAGCCACTATTTTTATGTATGTGAATAATTTTGAAGTAAGCAGAAAGTGTTTTGTATGACTGGTAATAGTAGCAAGCAGCGTTAGTAAGGGAACTATGTTCCAACCTACCCAGGTTAGGTAAGGGGTCTACTGGGGCAAAAGCCCTATCACGAAGTAGATTGCCTCAGCACTTCTATGGTGAGGATTGATCCGTTCTTTCTAGCCATAGAGACTTGGGGTATCACTTATGGTGATTAAAGCCCTAAGTATAAAAATCCAGCAAGCTTATAAAACCAGTCAAAGAAAGTAAGAAAGATGCTATTTTTGCAAAGTATGATATGAAATGATTTTGAAAAGTAAAGAGCTATGGTATGTTACTACTATAAAGCTTTGAAAGATGTTTTATGTTATAAGTTTTATAAAAAGGTTGGAAAAAGAAGTTAAATGTTTGAGTCTAAAACTCATGTAACTCACGAGACATTATTGTCTTACGTATTCTATGTTTTGCCATGTATTCTAGGTTAAAATGATATGCTATAATTGGATGGAGTTTAGCGGAGTGGAGCTCGAGTTAGCTCCTATCTTGGACTTAAGGTTTAATCCTTTCTTGCTTACTATGGTTAGTTTTGGTATGGATTTGTAACACCCACTGTTTTTTAAACATGTAAATTATCGGTTTTTTTTATAAACCGTATTTTTGTATTCATGTATTTATACGAAAAACCATAGTATTTGAAAACAGTAGAAATGGGGTGTCACAAGTTGGTATCAGAGCCATAGTTTAAGCGAATTAGGATTGGCTTGTTCCACTCCTAGGCTTAAACTCATGCTATAGAAATGTTAGTTTATGAAAGTATGCTATATGATGTCTTAAATGATTAAGACATTATGCATTATTTAAAATATGTAGATATATAACACTAAGAAGTGTTAAGCTAACGTTTAGAATGAGCAAAAATTTGACCGTTAGGAAAATTATATGATATTTTCCGTAACCGTCTAAATTTATTAAAGGCTATGTTTATAAAGTAGTAAGATTTCTAGTATTGATCACCATGTACTTATAATGGTGTTATATGTTAAAGGAACCAGTGTCCCATGAGGCCTTGTGGTAACAACAGAATCAATATGTATAGGTGATTATGGTAATATGGGCCCGTATTATCATAATCACAGGATATGTATTGAGATTGGTGGAATCGCAAAGGAATTATGGCATTCTGGTGGGTAAGGTTTGTGTAGAGAGTAGTAAGAATAACATAGGAATTATATGCCTATGTAACAAGAACAAGTAAGATTAAAAGTATTAAAAGTTAATGCAGTTGATATATACCACTTAGTATGGTAAAGTAAAAGAAATAATGTGATAATTAATATTTCTTAGACAGATTGAAAGACATTAAAGTATATACCTGTCGAGGCGAGAAAAAGTATGAATAAAAGCAATATAGAGATGAATTATGGGTATTGATGACCTATACGAGAATTGTAAGATTCTTACATGAATGATAGAAATTACAAGCAGAGTGTATCAATAGTATATAAATTTAAAAAAAAAGTGGTAAAGAAGAGTTTAATACAAGCAAGTGGTGTGCTTTGGGCATGACCATTGAATTAAAAAAAATTATCTCTAAAAGACGTGTGAATTAAATACATAAAGGAAGCAAGATATCGTTGCAGGACGATAAGATTAAAATGATGAGAAGAGTTAAAGATAGAAGATGGCAATGCTAAAAGGGAGTGGAAGTATAAGAAGAAATACCAGTAATAAAAGAGTATAATGACGTATGATAGTTGAAGAAAACCAAAAGCATGTAAGCAAAATGACCAAAAGGTCATAAACAATATATATGTCTATACGAATCACAGACAAGAGCAAACGTCTAAATAAGTATTAGACAAAGAATCACAGACAATATAAAAACTATAATAAACAGACAGGAAGTTACTACTTCCGAATGGGAATGATGGGTAAAAGTCTCCAAAGATTGTGAGAAATGGTTAGTACATGGCTAGTAACCATGAAATACCAAGAAGTGTATATATGTCTATACGTGCTTATAAATATAAAAGCATGAGTAAGTTTTGTGATATATGTATATATAATGTATAAAAGTATAAAGGTGGTTATGAAATAAGTATTCTAATTAGAATGCTATAAGGTATGAACCAAAAGAGTAAAATAATGTGTTGGGCATATTGCCTCTAAATACAAAAGAATGAAAGATGATGAGAAAATAAATGGCTGTTGTGTATCACTTAAAGATACATAAGAAGTAAGTTTTATATGAAATATGGGATAAAAAGAAAACTAAGAAACATATTTGGTTGGCATTAGCTACAACAAGTAAAGAGTAACGAATGATAATGGTGATTGAGGGTTGTGTCAAGAAATTGTCATGGAACGGAAAAGACTAAAATGTCTAGTTTGAATTCTTAACCCAAAAGAGAACCAAGCATATATATAATATACAATAAAGAACTTGCAAGAATGTGTTAAGAAATTATTTGGGACAATGAGTTGTATCTTATTGTCAAGTTAGAACCATATCATGACTAAAAGTATACAAAGATGGTAAATAAATCCTTGACAGCTTTGACTTCTATAAGAGTCAATTTGAGAATAAGTGTAAAAAAAATCCTTGGAGTATGTATGAAGTATATTGAAGTTGAGTATGGAATTATGAAATACTAGATGGAATGAACTGGAAATACCAAAGGATCCACATGGTTAAATCGGAATGCTAAGCAGTAATCAAAAGATAAAATTTATTTATAAAAGTCTAAAGTGGGACAAGAGTTGAAGAATTGATATTTATAATTAAGAAGGTAGTGAATACGACTTATGAAACTTGTCTACATCACAAGATAATAAAATCATGAAAAATGTAATAATTACGAGATTTTATGAGTCGCTTGAGAAATTGAAACAATCATGGTAAGCAATTGAAAGACCGGTAGAGAAAGAATAAGTAGGAGATAGAGTGTAAAAGTTAAGCACTAGTGTGAGAAATAAAAAAAAATTCAAGTAGGTATAAAAATAAAATTATTAATATGAGAATGGTACATGAGGTACCTAAAAAGGAATGAAAAGTATACTTATAAAAGTATTGTAAGAAAATTGAGGATGAAAGAAGCATCGAGATTGCTAATATGTCAATTTGTGAAAGTATTATAAGTAAAGGTGATATAATATATGTATTAATGAAAGTAATACATTTAATGTACAGGACGTGAGTAAGAGACACGTTAAAGTGAGATTTCATAAATTATGAATTTGAAATGGAAGTAATAGGGAGTCAGTAACAATGGTTATGATGTGAAAGTAATATAAGTATGGACTGATACCAGATATGTATTTAAAGAAAATAATACATGTAGATTACAAAATGGAACATATAGAATTAGAAATGGTTGCGACATATATAAGCTAATGGAGAGTAAAAAAAAAGTATAAAATTAGTCATATAAATGACAAGAATAGTAAAGAAGGAAGTTGACTGAAATAATAGATCAACTTCAATAGTAAAACTGTACAAATCTACAAGGTCAAATATTATGTATTATACATAGAAAGAAAGCTAATTATGTCTAATTGTTAAAATAAAAAGCGGTACGTCGTTCCAACACTTTCAGAACGAGATATGCAGATTCTCGTGAAAGATATGTTGATTCGACAGATTCTGTCCCAACGGAAAAGTAATGATGTGAAGTGAAACGAAAGGAAGGGAATGCATTCCTTAAAAATGGTAACCAACTGAGAGTTGCTAGTAGAGATAAAGAAAGAATAAAAGTAAACTATTTATGTAATAACGCATGAGCAAAGATATAAGAAAAGAGAAAGATAAGAATGAATAAGTAATGAAGTTATGTTTAAATGAAATGTCCATTAAAGGACAAAATACTGTTTTAAAAGAAAGATATTGTGTATTTATAAATTTGTATAAATACAAAATTTTACCAAATTGTATTTGGGAAAAAGTTTATAAGTAAAGAAAAAGATTAATATAATTTCATGAAGTTTTGGTAAAGATATGAGAAGAATTACAAAGTAGACTACTATATGTGATAAAAGTATGGAAGTATGAAACCACTTTGTAAAATAAGTTTTACTAAGAGTGTTGCATATGAATGAAATGAATGAAATTAGAACATAGAGTATGAAGTATGAGCGAGCAACTAAAAGTTAAGAAAATGGATAAAATGACTAAAAGGGTATTTTGGTCATTTATAAAAGTATCATATATGTTATGATAAGAATTCTGAATATTATAAGGAAAAGAGGGTAAAATAACCAAAAAAAAATGTATTTTGGTTAGGTGTAAATGTAAGTTACTAAAAGGATATTCGGATGGATATACCTATTATAAGAAGAAAGATTGGAAGTGGGATAATCTTTAAAACACAAATTCCTGAAAACTATTCAGAAAGTTATGCATCTTAAATAAAAGATTAAAAAGTTGAGGGAGTAAAAGGTTATTTCCTCAAAGATAAAAGTGTAAGTAAACAAAAGATAATCGTACTACGTAAAAGCCGAAAAGATTCCGAGGACGGAATCCTCTTGAGGAGGGGAGATTGTAAGAACCCGAAAATTTTGGTAAAAGTCATAAAATAAATATATGCAAAGATGGGTTTGAACGAGGGCGTAATGGTAAAATTGTCAAAAAATGGCAAAATGGTCATTTGGCACACAAATGACTTTTATGTAAAGGAAATATAATTATGGGGTAAGAATGAAAGAAAATAAAACTTATAATGTTTTAAAAGAAGTCTTTGTGCCATTTTGGAAAAAAAATGGAACTTGAGGGGCTAGATTGTCATTAGTGCAAAGTGAGGAGGTATAAATAGGAAAAAATATCTGCACTCTCCTCACTGTGAACTCATTTCAGCTACGGGAGAGTTCTAGAGAGTGCCAAGAGACCGATCCTTGAGAGTTGGAGGAATTCAATGAAATTCACTTGGAATTGAAGAATTCCAAGCCTTCCAAGGTTAGTAAACTTGTTCTTAGGGTTGTTTAACCCATTTCGCGTGAGTAGGTTACTGTAGCTTCGAAAATTCAGTGGCTAGAGGAGGATTATCCAATGATTCCTAGCCTTAACTTGTGTCTTAATCACTATCTAAACCTAGTTTAACCATTGAAAGTGTTAAAAATCAAGAAAATGAGAATTTGAGCTCAAGAACCCTAACTAACGGGTTTGTAAGAACAAGTTGGTTTTATTGGTTCTTGATAAGTCTAATATTCCATAATAGAAGTAATAAATCATTCCTAGTTGATAAATTTGAGAAATTTCAGATTTTAGGTAAAAATGTCAAAAATGGAAATTTTTGGAAGAAACTTGGAATCCATGATTCCATGGTTTAAAAACAAGTAAAAGTAGTTGGTTTATGTTTCTAATCACATCTTGATCAGTATCCAACATATGGATAACTTAAAATCAAGTTTGGTGATTTCATGTGTAATTAAACCCTAGAAATTTGAGTTTAAGATCAAAATGTTAATTTGACATAAAGAGTTGGTTAGAATGAGTCATAAATGATGCTTAATTATGAAAAAAACCATTAGAAGTGGTTTCCTAAGAGTTTCAATTAATAAAACGAAAGTTTGAACAAAAAAAAACTGAAATTTGTCGGGTGGAATGGAATTGGTGATTCCATGAATGAAACACATGGAAATGGTTAATAAAAATAAGGAATTGGTAATTAACAAAGTATGTTTTGGGTTGTAAAAACCTTAAATTAAATCATCCATTGGTTATATAAGTGTATGGAAAGAAAATGAACAAAACTAGACTTAAAATTTTGAGTTGATGTGCATATGAGCTTCCTTAAAGCTCTTGTGACATCCTATGGTCTTAATCATTAAGTCATTGACTAAATAAGACTTAATAGAAGTGAAAACATGTTCTTAACATAATAAATGGTCAATAGAACCCATGGTCAAAATTTGGTGAAGTTTGGAGTTAAAACGAGCCCGATACATGATTTTTAGTGAAAAATTCAAGTTTTTGAAGGATCTGGGAGTTACACGGCCGTGTAACTTTTATGAGCAGAATTACACGACCGTGTAACCCACTGGAAGGTGGTAAAGAGTCTATTTTGCCCCTAGACATGTAGCCTTGGTCTCCAATTGATCCCAAAAGTGTTATAGAGCATGAAAACATGAAAAATGAGTCTAAATTGTGTATGTGACTTTCCAAGGGTATAATGGTCAATAAAATGTCATTTAAATGATAATAAGAATAAGTAAAAAAGGTGTGCTAAGGGATGAATATCACAAAAATATTGTGATACGAGTCTAGTGGAACATAACAAAGTAGTCCTTACATGTTAAAGTATAACGTGTTATTAATAAAATGTGAATAAACGTTCTAGGTGCTTAAGAAGTAAAAGATCAATAAACGGAAAGGACAAGGAAGGGTGTAGCCATAGTTAGACTTCTCTAACTAGTCAATGTGAGTACATGAGATAATTTTACCTATTTTTGGGTACATGGCAAGTAAGTATTTTCAAGATTTCTTATAAAATTTCTATATGTGAAATATATGCAAGAGTATTATTTCTAACTTGTTGTGAAAGTATAATGCTATATTTGAAGTTATGTTTTGAACTATAAGTTAAGTTAAGTGAAAGTATGTTGGTCTATGAACCAACTATGTGAATGTATATTTTGATTACAAGTTATATATGTTTTCAAGTATGAATGGCATATAGCCATAAGATGTTGGAAAGTATGATTTGGTATAAAGCTTAGAATGTTATAAAAACATGTTTTAAACGTATGATTATTATGTGAAGAAAGTTATATGTTTGGCATTTAGCTATAAAGACAGAAAATGATGAAGTTTGGCACTTAGCCACTATTTTTATGTATGTGAATAATTTTAAAGTAAGCAGAAAGTGTTTTGTATGACTGGTAATAGTAGCAAGCAGCGTTAGTAAGGGAACTATGTTCCAACCTACCCGGGTTAGGTAAGGGGTCTACTAGGGCAAAAGCCCCATCGCGAAGTAGATTGCCTCAGCACTTCTATGGTCTAGCCATAGAGACTTGGGGTATCACTTATGGTGATTAAAGCCCTATGTATAAAAATCCAGCAAGCTTATAAAACCAGTCAAAGAAAGTAAGAAAGATGCTATTTTTGCAAAGTATGATATGAAATGATTTTGAAAAGTAAAGAGCTATGGTATGTTACTACTATAAAGCTTTGAAAGATGTTTTATGTTATAAGTTTTATAAAAAGGTTGGAAAAAGAAGTTAAATGTTTGAGTCTAAAACTCATGTAACTCACGAGACATTATTGTCTTACGTATTCTATGTTTTGCCATGTATTCTAGGTTAAAATGATATGCTATAATTGGATGGAGTTTAGCTGGAGTGGAGCTCGAGTTAGCTCCTATCTTGGACTCAAGGTTTAATCCTTTCTTGCTTACTATGGTTAGTTTTGGTAAGGATTTGTAACACCCACTGTTTTTTAAACATGTAAATTATCGGTTTTTTTTATAAACCGTATTTTTGTATTCATGTATTTATACGAAAAACCATAGTATTTGAAAACAGTAGAAATGGGGTGTCACACTATTGCTTCAACAGTTTTCTTCTGCTTGTCATTAAGGGTTAGATAAATTTCGTGTATAACACTTGATGGATTTCTAAATGTTATAAAACCCTTGTTTTCATCTAAAGCATTATCAAAATCAGGTTGTGACACAAAATCATCATCATCAGCAATTTGTTTTTGATTTTTTTGAAAAACGAATGCTTTTTTATTTGGATGTAGTCTTTTTCATTTCACTAGACACAACTATGACATCAACATCTTTCTTCTTTGATTTTATAGGAAGAGACAACCTCTTCCTCTTGCTACTAGAACCTGCATATAAACAAATGATCAGAAATGAAAAAAAACAAAATGTTGATTAAATGATCCAAAAAAACAATATGATGCATTTACAATACATTATGTAACACAAAACCAAAAAAAACAACGATAAAAGTAAAAGCATTATATAATGATTCCACAAATAAAAAAAAAGTAACACCGATAAAATCAGAGATAACAGTAATCATACAATATAATCAAAATGTATTTACAGAAAACCTAAAAAACAACTAAAAACTAATAAACATGTGTATTTGAAAACATAGGGTTTCAAAAAATAGAAATATAATAACAAAAACAAAGACATCGAACATATTAACTCATTATACGTGATAACCTCCTTCCATAATGAGAATGATTCAATTTGTAGTCAACAACACCTAAAATACAGTAATAAACACATTTTAATAATATATAAACAACAGTCGGAACTTAAAAAGGAAATACACAAATCAAAATCAAACAAGATACTTACCGTAGTTGAATCGATATATTCTACAATCAGATCAAAATCAATCGACCTAAAATAACAAAAGCTTAACATATTAAAAAATTATCATTACTGAAAATAAAAAATTAAAAGTAAATTACAAAACCACGAAAGAAGGATTTACCTTATTCGATATAAGTGGATGAAAAGTATAATCAATCCAAAACGATCGACCTAAAACACAAAACAAAACTCACATTATCGTAAAAAAAAATTACGATCATCAACTAAAAAAACCCTAAGAACAAAATAAACAGCAATAACGAAAGTTTTACACATATTTTTGAACATTAAAATGCGTAATCGTTACCTTTATTCGATCGTTTAAAACTGATAAAAGAAACGACGAGCAATCAGTGAAATCGTTGATCGAAAAACCAATGTTGCGTAATTGTTGATCGTAAGAACACTGACATAGAAGAAAGCTTGAAATTGAAAGAGGGTTTAAGCTGTCAATTCATAATAACAAAGAAGCGGGTTCAAAAAACGAAAAGACCTAAACACCCCCAGAAATTTAGACCTTACACGGAAAAGTAAATGAAACTTCCAAGTAATTTCAAAAATGCCACCGCTTTTTTGAAAATATAATAAGAAAAATGATTTTAATTTCAGCCTTTGATTTTTTACAATAAAGGGCTAGGATTTATATATATATATATATATATATATATATATATATATATATATATATATATATATATATATATATATATATATATATATATATATATATATATATATATATATATATATATATGTGTGTATATATATATATATATATATATATATATATATATATATATATATATATATATATATATATATATATATATATATATATGTATATATATATATATATATATATATATATATATATATATATATATATATATATATATATATATATATATATATAATGTTTTGTAATCCATATTCATAAAAAATGGTTTTATATTGTTTATGTTGTTTGATGAACTATTTAGTGGTCATTTGGTTTGTAGAATCTTTTTTAAGATTAACATTATTTGACAAGAAAAATGATATAAAAGTTGTGACATTATTGTCATGTAGAAAGTTAAACATTGAAAAAGTAAAAATAAAAATTCACATAAATACAAGTAAAAAACTTTAGCAACAAAACATCTTAATACTTTAGCAATAAAACATCTTAATGCTTCTAAGATTAGCATAATTTGACAACGAAAATGATCTAAAAGTTATGACATTATGTATTATTGTTAGTATGATTTTTTTTGTATTAGATTCATACATAATACATGTCAATGTGTTATACTATATTTTTAATGTTGGATTGTCAATATACACACTTGACTTAAAATAAATGGTTATATTATTTTTTCGACATTTAGTTAAAAACTTTATTACTTATATAAATTATCGATTGTGATGAATGTTTTATAAATATTTTTACATTTATTGAATAATTTTTACTTTCAACATATTGATTTGAAACTCCTAACTATTCAACATCTACCATTAAATATTTTATTAAATATAATATATTATCATATTAATGATAGAGTTTTCGAGTTTTTAATATAATATACTTATATTTTTTTAATTAATGTATGGTGTTAAATATAAAACGTAAGTTAAACTTTTTAATTATCGATAATACATTTAATTTGTTGATTGAAATATGGTATTAAATATAAAATCAAAATCAAAATATAAATTAAACTTTAGTTGTAAAATATTTAAAAATCTAGATTTTTTTCACATAAATACAAATAAAATGAAACTTTAGATAAATAGTCTTAAAATGTAGATAATAAGATTAGAAAAAGTGAAAGTTGATTATTATTTAATAATATATCTTTTCTAAAAATAATATAAAATATGATAAATAGAGCGAAAGCAAACAATGTTTACTTTTTTATTCAAAGGAAACTAAAAGTTATGATGATATTTAATTATTATATAAATTCACATCATATCCCAAATTCATATTGTTTATATTTGACTCCTTATTATTTAAATGATTTTCGTATTTTTATTTTGTTGAGAAAAATAGATAAAATCATTTTTTTATTTTATATTGTTTGTATATAGTTTTATCATTATGTTAGTAAGATTTAATTTGAATTTGAAATTATAAAACAAGATAAAAATAAATATGACAAAATCTAATTCCATGTAATTTATAAATTCAAGTGTATGTATAAACATTTAAGGTTTCAAAAAATATTCATCTATTTTTATGAAATATTTATCAGCTAATTTTTTTATTTAAAATAATAAAATATTATTTTTGTTAATATTATTGAAGTATTATTTACACATATGAGTATAACGGAAAAGGATCTATAACAATACGTTTCTCAAATACTATCTTTATGTTATTATTATTATGTTTAATTTTATATTTATTTTAAAATTTGAGATGATTTATCTAAATATATTTCCACATATTTTTGATGTTGGACTGTCTTTAATAATTGACTCAAAAAATATGACTATGTTTTTTTTTACTTAATGTTTGGATGAAAAATTATATATATATATATATATATATATATATATATATATATATATATATATATATATATATATATATATATATATATATATATATATATATGTTATATGATTGATTTATTTTTAGGTTTTGCATATTTTGGTTAGATCTAAATTGTTTATGTTTATATTTGATCGGTCAATATATTTTTACTATATTAATTACTCGTGCGCAACGTGCGGAAATACGCCTAGTGTGTGTATATATATATATATATATATATATATATATATATATATATATATATATATATATATATATATATATATATATATATAAATATATATATATATATATATATATATATATATATATAAAGCAATAGTGCCACATGTATCGATTAAGTATCATAAGTTAAAAAACTCTTGAGTTGTGGTGATTAATTAGTTGAAAATTGAAGAGTTTTAATATTAAAATATATTTTCATGTAATTATGTATTTTTTTTAATTCATATGGATTTAGGATATGAGTTAGAGAAACTCTCGAGTGGTAGATGTTAAATAGTTGAAAGTTGAAAGGTTAAGGGAGTTTCAAATGAATATGGTATAAGGAAATAGTTTATCCTGAACCACAATGATTTAAATGGTTTCTATTATAAGAGTTATTATGCGTGTACCCATGCGTTGCGCAGGAATCAAATTGTATAGTAAAATAATATTGACAAATGTAAAGTTTTGAAGATAAATTAGTAAGTGTTATAAAGTATAAAACAATATTTGTTATAAAAATTCAAGAAATTAATATAAAAGCTTTCCAATATTGATGTATAATTTTGGCGATGCTTATTTGAGTATATTGTATTAACGTTTCCTCACCATGATTAACATTCCCAAACAACGTCATATTGTAATTATTATTTTCACACTCGATTCAACTATATTGAAATTCTCAATGACATAAAACTTATTCTTAAAAATAACTTTGTAATTCTTCATATGGCTCTTCATTTTGAAAAACTATATTGATTTATGAAATATCAATGTAGGAGATATGCATCATGATCTATTTACTAACAATCATATGGTATTAATATATAAATAGGAATAAAAAATTGTTCATTTGAGATTCTTTTTAATCATTAGGGAAGATAATCATAAGCTAAATTAAAGATTTACAAAATCAATAGAGTTGTTCTAATTATATTTATCTGTCATTGAAGGTAGAACATTCTGTAACGTATTTGTTACTATTCCTTTGTTGAATTTCTTTTATTTCAACAAATATGTATCCATCATCAATAATATTTACATGTAGTAATGTACTACGTTAACGGAAAATGAAAATAACATAATCACCAAGATTATCATAATTAACTCATTTTTGATTCCCCTTTCCAATATTTGTTTATTTATTTAAATAAAAGCATCAAACATAAAACATCGATAGATTAATGAATTAAAAATACATAAAATCATCATGCGTTAACCAACCATGATATTGTATTTAAAGAATCAAACTTAGATTGTCGTAGATTTTAGATATATTTTGAACATGTTGGCATTGGTTTTTAGTGATGTTATGCTTATTTGCTAAAGTTGCTGACATTTAAATATATCATTATTTAAAAGTTCTATTAGTTAATACATAAATAGTTTTGAATTCAAAGGGTTGGAATTGTACCATAAATACAAATTAATTACAATAAGTTGGAAATTTAAATAATTATCTCATGTTAATAAAAATAGCAATCATTATCAAAATACATTTAAAATTTTATTATAGTTTCAAATGAATATAGTTGAAGGACAATGACCTCTATCAACAAAAGAAAAAATTATTTTAAATGAAATTTTGGAGTTATGGTTAAATGAAAAAAATATATTATAATTTACCCACTTATTTTCACAATTACAACATTAAATTTACCTTGAATTTCAATATTATTTTTATAATTTGGATGATGTTTAAAAATACGACATTGCAATAGGAGATATGAAAGTTCATCTATAATGATAAACAAATCACTAAGTAGTTTTTCGTTTATTACATTTAACCATTTTTAAACTACAACTTTATATGTACGAAAAACGGTGTGTAACACATTGTTTTTTAACATATTTTCATTCATTGAAACCAAACATAGAACTCTTCCAACATAAATTTATACAATATATCTTTATATGCTTTAGTATACGTATGACATGATGAATTTATCACTAAGTTATCATCATTTTAAAAGTATATATAGGTAAAACCGAAAATAAACGAATAGGATGGTGGAGTTCTCGCCACTTTATAACTACATATAGCCAAAATAAAAATACACATATGACATGGTGGAGATCTCATGCACATATATTCTAGATTACGAAAAAGAAAATAAAATAGATGCAAGTTTTAGTAATAAAGTGTGAAATAGTTCTTATATAGGCAAAACATTTTAATTGGCAAAAAAATAATTAATTACCATAAGATGAAGACTTGTGAGTTAAAAATAAATATTTAAGTAGTAATCATTTCTAATTTGGTTGATTTTTAAAAATACCACACTGTAATAGAATATATAAAAGTTCACTTACAATAATCCATAAATCAGTAAAACAGTTTTATATATATATATATATATATATATATATATATATATATATATATATATATATATATATATATATATATATATATATATATATATATATATATATATATATATATATATATATATATATATATATATATATATATATATATATATATATATATATATATATATATATATATATATATATATGAATGGGTTCAAATGAGAACCATTAAAAAATTAAGAACCGTAAGAACCGATATTCACACATTAAGAATCATGATTTTTTTTCGTTTTTATGTTTTTTCACACTTGTTTATTATGTGAAAATATATCAAACTTAATAAATTTTCTTATTTTTTAATACGTTTTACAATATTCACAATATAATAAAATTTGTAGTTATTAAACTGTGAATACTATAACGTAGAATTTTTTTTCTTTAAAACACTTCAATATTGATATCTAATAACAAAGGAATGATAATTATATATTTTTTTATGTGTTTGGTAATTTTATTTTGATAAAAAACAAGTGTTAAAAATAAAAAATACAACATTATTAAACTGTGAATTAGTTGTTCTTATGGTTCTCAACCTTTTAGTGGTTCTCATTTGAACCCTTCCCTATATATATATATATATATATATATATATATATATATATATATATATATATATATATATATATATATATATATATATATATATATATATATATATATATATATATATATATATATATATATATATATATATATATATATATATATATATATATATATATATATATATCGGGTGAAATAAGAAGAATAATTTTGGTTAGGAGCTTATGAAATAATATCAGCCATCAGACACACAAACACATATACAAACACACACATATACATACATATATAGGCATCAGTAAAACTATAACGTTGTGAAATTCTCACAAATTTAAAACTATATACACGCAAAACAAAAAATATACTTACAACATAGTGGAACTCTCACCATTTTATAACCATGTATATCCAAAACAATAGGATATGCTAGAGCTCTCATGCATATATTTTAGATAACAAAAAATAGAAGATAAGCAATTTTGAGTAAATGTGGCATAGTTCTTTTATCGGCAAGACTGTCGAATTGACCCAACAAAATTAATTAGCATAAGATGAAGAGTTGTAAATTAGAAAGTAGACAACTCTCTCAACATAAATTTGTACAATATATATTTATATATGATTTAGTAGACGTACGACATGATGGATTTCTCACTATTATATATATATATATATATATATATATATATATATATATATATATATATATATATATATATATATATATATATATATATATATATATATATATATATATATATATATATATATATATATATATATATATGCCGGGCGAAATAAGAAGAATAATTTTGGTTAGGAGCTTATGAAATAATATCGGCCATTAGACACACAAACACATATACAAACTCACACATATACATACATATATAGGCATCGGTAAAACTATAACGTTGTGAAATTCTCACAAATTTAAAACTATATATACGCAAAACAAAAAATATACTTACAACATAGTGGAGCTCTCACCACTTTATAACAATGTATAGCCAAAATAAAAATAAATCTAGGATATGCTAGAGCTCTCATGCATATATTTTAGATAACAAAAAATAGAAGAGAAGCAATTTTGAGTAAATGTGGCATAGTTCTTTTATCGGCAAGACTTTCGAATTGACCCAACAAAATTAATTAGCATAAGATGAAGAGTTGTAAATTAGAAATGAATATTTAAGTTGTATAAGATGTAGAGTTGAGAGTTTCAAATGAATATGGTGCAAGATGGAGACATATATCTTTAACCACATTCATTTAGATGGCCTTTATTATAAGAGTTAAGAGTTATATAGATATAGATTCATATCTCATGTATTATCTTTTGTGATGAAGGAATATCATTTTACCACAATTAGCATGGTATCAAAGCAAATATGATCCATTTTTCCGTCCTATAATATCTCCTCCTTTAACGATGGCTTTCTCATTTCATCTCGTCTACTCTCTACCCTAGTCGTTGCCGGCCACTGCCACCATGACGGTCCCCCCACCACCGCCATCATTTTAACAAAGATTTGGGCATCACCAACATTAAATCCTACTTACCTCTCCCCCTCGATCTTGATCGCCTTAACTACGAATGTGTGGCGAGAGTTATTCGTCATTCACTACATCGATTTTGATGTTCTCAACCACATAAATGAGACGTACCATGATCCGGCCTCCGAACATACCGATCTCGAGTGGCGAAAGATCGACTCAATTGTCAAATTATGGATCTACAGAACTATATCGTCGTCACTCCTACAAATGGTGCTACAAATGATACATCGGTTAGGGACGTGTGGCACGACATTGAAAACTTGTTCCGCGTCAACAAAGAAGAAAAGCCATGCAACTTGACAACGAATGACGCAATATTTCCATGGGAGACCTCAATGTTATGCCCTATTTTTCCAATATCAAGGCTATGGCGGACCTTCTCGACAACATCAGTGAGATAGTACCCGACAAAAAATTAGTCGTTTATGCAATTAACGGACTCTCGTGAAAGTTTGATTACGTAGCGAGCATAGTCCGCCATCGCTCTCCTCCCCCGTCTCTTCTTGAAGAATGGTACATGAATTTGCTGGAAGAAGATCGTATGATGTAGCAATCTCCTCCCCTAAATTTGTTCCCGCTCACGGCTCATCTCTAACGATTTTACATGCCCCCTCCACAACTACACAATAATGGCTAAAATCGATGACGTCAGAATGATCTCTAACCCGGGTCGCCAAAATGATCGCATCCTGTTGCCCCCCAACCACCCACCTATGGGTTGGTCTTCATACTGCCACCATACCATTATAATAGCCAAAATTTGTCGCCGCCGTAGCTTCAAGGGAAAATGACACTGTAGCACAATAATGTTACAGGAATTGGTCGATTTGGTCCCTAATGTTTTTTTATTGCCACTAAAGGGAACAAAAAATTAAAAAAGTGTTTAAAATACCATTGACCCCAAAGTGAAGGGGTCATCCGGTCATGTTGTTAAATTATGTTACCATGCATCCTAGTCATCATCCATGTCATCGTCCATGTCATCGTGTTCAATCTACGTGTTCAATTTGAGTTCTTATTAAAGCGTAATTCGTACGATTACGGTTTCAAAACTGTTAGAAACCCTTATCGAGCACTTTCCCACCAAACCCTTTTTCTCAAGCAGTTTTTTCTTCGCGATAATGGAATCACAGTGCAAAGTGGATGTTCACTACCATGGAGTCTTCACCAGGCAACCGTTGAGTTATACAGAGGGCATGCATCACCTGTTTCAAGACATTGATTTTGCGGGGATGGATTTAGAGGAATGTGTGAAGTTTCTTGAAAGATTTACCGGAGAGAAATACAGGAACTTGTATTACTGCTTACCTGAGAGCGAGCTAGCAGAAGGACTAAAGATGATTGAAGATGAAATGGAATACGTTGAGTTCATCGAGATCGCATACCATTGTGGAACTGTTGTGCCTATGTACGTGGATCATACCGGTGCTAATGTCCAGGAGTGGATAGCTGAAGACCACGATGAGGTGATTAGCCCTGAAGATCACCATTCCGGTGTAGCAGAGGAGATTGATAGACTGGACATAAACACTCCTGTGAACAACACCACAGCACCACCGGAGATGGGAGATGGGGAAGAAAATCAGATGGGTGAGCACGAACCAGGACCAGTTGATATTGGTGAGATTGACAGGCAAAGTGATGTTCAAACAAGGTTTAATCCAGATGTTGAGTGGAAAAAACAGAAGCCTGTACTAGGTATGCGTTTTGAAAGCCCTAAACAGTTGAAAGATATGCTTTGTAACTATGCTGTTGCAAATGGATATCAATTGTGTTATAAAAAGAATGATAGTAGGAGGTTATTGGCAAATTGTTGTGATGGAGATTGCTCTTTTAGGCTATGGGCTTCATGGATGAGTGATGAGCACTCATTCCAAATAAAGTCTTTAATCCATGAGCATAATTGTGCAAGGAACTTCAAGTTTGGTTCAATTGTCAACTATGCTTGGATTGGTAGTCACTACACTAATGAGATATTACATAACCAAAAATTGACTGTTAGACAATTAAGAGAAGATGTTAAACAAAAATTTGGGATTGAGGTTAGCATGAGTCAATGTAGGAGAGGAAAGAAGCATGCATTGACTCTAATCCAGGGAACCATAGTTGAACACTATGCCAAACTTTGGTCATATGGAGAGGAAATTAGAAGATCTAATCCGGGGTCTAATGTGCAAGTGGGGGTAAATTGCATGCCAGATGGAAAAAATTACTTCACTAGGTTTTATGTGTGTTTTGAGGGTTTGAGAAAGGGTTGGAAAACTGGTTGTAGAAGAGTGATTAACCTTGATGGGTGTTTTTTGAAAGGTTATTGTTCTGGTGAGTTGTTAAGTGCAATTGGAAGGGATGGCAATAATCAAATTTTCCCAATTGCTTGGGCTGTTGTTTGTGTGGAAAATAAAGAAAACTGGAAATGGTTCATGGAGAACCTTACAGAAGATTTGCATCTTGAAAGTGGTGTTGGAGTTACTTTAATGTCAGATCAACATAAGGTATGGATGTCAAAAAAATTTCATTATTTATTTCAATTTTTTTAAACTTATGGATTGGATATTAATTTAATTCCCTAATATTGGCATGTAGGGTCTTTTAGAGGCTGTCAAGGAAGTTTTACCACAAGCTGAACATAGGCAATGTGCTAGGCATATTTATGCTAACTTTAAAAAGAGATTTTCTGGTGCTCACTTTGAAAACTTATTTTGGAAAGCAAGCAAGGCTACAACGGAACCTCATTTCAAAGCAGTTATGAAAGAAATTGAGCTATTAAACCCTGCAGCTCATGAACATCTAATGGAAAGGGATCCTAAGACTTGGTCAAGGGCATTTTTTAGATTTGACAGCATGTGTGATGCTGTAGAGAATGGAGTATCTGAAAGCTTCAATAGTGTTATTGTTGAAGCAAGAAAAAAACCAATTATAACAATGCTTGAAGAGATACGTACATATGTGATGGAAAGGATGCATAAGTTGCAAATGAAAGGATGTAATTGGCCTGATTACCAACTTTGCCCAGCCATCAGACACAAAATTAATGAGTTGAAAATCCAGCAAAGGTATGTATATGTGGGTTTTCATGCTACTTAACTGTGCTACTTATACAACATACTTGTTAATTTGCAGATACTGGCAAGTACTTCCTAGTGGCCTTCTCCAATTTGAAACCAGGAACTTAGGAGAATCCTATGCAGTTGACTTGGAAAAGAAAAGTTGCTCCTGCAGGCTGTGGCAACTAAATGGATACGGCTGTGTTCATTCAATTGCAACTATTTCATACATAAATGGAACAATTGAAGCATATGTGGACCCATTATATCTAGCTACCTTTTACAAGAATGCTTACAAGTATCCATTGCTAGCTATGAATGGAAGTGACATGTGGCCATCTACTGATTACACACCTCCTTTGCCACCAATTAAAAGGAGAATGCCAGGTAGACCAACTGTTAGAAGAAGAAGGGATGCTTCAGAAAGAGTAGGAAGACATACAGTGTCTAAAGTGGGCAAAAGACTTCTGTGTGGTATCTGTAAGCAGCCTGGGCATAACAAGAAAACATGTAAGCAAGTTCAAAGGCCTCCTAAAGTCAGAGTACCAAAAGGTTCATCTAGAAAGTCTAATTTGCAAGATGAAGGTGAAGCAGCTAATGGAGTCAATCCATCAACAGATAAAGAGGCTGGGAAGGGAGAAAATGAGGCTGGGAAGGGAGAAAATGAAAATGAGGATGGGATTGGAGGAAATGAAAATGAGGCTGGGAAGGGAGAAAATGAAAATGAGTATGGGATTGGAGGAAATGAAAATGAGGCTGGGAAGGGAGTAAATGAAAATGAGGATGGGATTGGAGTAAATGAAAATGAGGCTATGATTGGAGTAAGTGAAAGTATCATGGTCAATGAGGAGGATGTTGTTGGTTTGATGACACAAGAAAGCATAAGCAGTGGGAAACGTAAGCCAAAAAGGTCAGAGAGGATTGTCAAGAGAAAATTGGCAAAAAGAATTGAAGGCAAGAATGGTGAAGGCAACACTTCTGACCTCCCTGTGGATTTAGATTAGAAATGTTTGTGGTGTTTGTGTGACAATAAAGTGTTAGAAGTGTTTATGCTGTGTCTGAGTCTTAACTTCAAAACTTATGTTCTGAGTATGACTTTGATTGTGTATGGGTTAATCTTGCATGTTTGGTTATGCTTCTGTTTGAATATTTGGTTCTCATTTTATTTCCATTAAGCCATTTTGAATATGATTGAGCCATGCAACATGGCCTTTATGCTACACACAACATTTTATTTTCACTAACTCATTTTGGTTAACCCATCGAAGATGGACTTTATGCTACACACGACAATGATAAATTGATGGACTTAGATACATGATAGAACAACTTAATATGTTAAGCCATGCCATAACCATGCAGCCATACCATTAAAACCATTAAGCCATACCATTAAAACCATTAAGCCATATTTGTAAATGCCATTAAGCCATTTTTGTAAATGCCATGACTGCACAACTTAATCTGTTAAGACATGCACGCTTTACCCCATTAACCCAATTTTTAACATACTAACAGCTCCTGTAAATGCCATTAACCAATTAAACATATTAATACTCCATTAAAGCAGTTCATAATCCAAAGTTAAAAACGATTTAACACTAAAGCAGTTCATACTCCATTAAGATCATCATAGTTACAAACGACTTAACACATAAACAAAACCAACATAACTAACGCGGGATTAAGATCCTCAAATGGAACAAAACAGGATGATAATCCTTAACCCATAAACAAAAAAAAACCATTTAATATACCGATATTCACGATCCCATAAACCCTAAAATACCTACCCCTTCATCTTCCAACCCCGGTCCTTGATCTTCGAGGTCACTTGAAATGGGAGTAACCCACACACGCCATTCCAATCAAACACACAAACAAACACCCGATGCCGGTGTATACATTTCTCTGGAAAACCACCAAATGTTTCTTCAAATCTTCGAAATCCTCTGTTTTGACATATGAACCACCCGGCGGCGGTCCGCCAGACGGCGGTACACCACCACCCGATGCTCCGGTTGATTTACTTACCCGAGTCACCGGTGCCATTGAGGTCGATTCGGCTCTCCTAAGATTCCAACCTTTGTTGCTAGAGCTTTGTAGTGGGGTGTTAAGATCCGATAGATTTATACCGAGATTAGAAAATCCTGATGAAGATGACGAAGACATCGATAATTACTGTTTCTTTTTCGGGTAACAAGCTTTCCAAATTTGATGCACTAAACCCCGGGTTTTAAAGGAAGGGGACCACCTTCCAACCGGGCAACCTTGGTCCCCAAGTCTTGTCCACGTGGCTTCCACGTAAGGTCCACGGTGGATTCGTAACCGGCTTCAAAGGCTAAGGGAGAATTATAACCGGTTTTTAATTTTTTGTTCCCTTTAGTGGCAATAAAAAAACATTAGGGACCAAATCGACCAATTCCTGTAACATTATTGTGCTACAGTGTCATTTTTCCTAGCTTCAACGGCAACAACGCCTAGTGCATGCATCGTGACCCTCTAACACTCATGCATGGACTTCCACTAATGCAAGGCCCACTTACCCGGAATCGTCCAGCAGCAATAGTCAATGTCTTCGGAAACAAGGTGCATATTGGGACACTGTAACACCTCATTTTAACAGGTCTCCTTAGATTTGGCATGCTTCCTCCCACAAAATTCCAGCCAACAGTTGTAACACCGCATTTTAACAGGTAAGCATTCTAAATATTGTTATAATTACTAATATATGTTTTGGATGAATGGTAGTGAGGGAACTTTGTGGGGGGGAGGGTGGGGGGGGATTGGTATTGGATATAAACCTGGATTTAAGTAGGAAATTTGGAAAGAATTGTATCTGAGATATTTACGCGACGCGTGATCTAGATGGTCGCGATGTGACCATGAAAATAAGGTGCTTAGATAGAAATAAATTTGGAAGCGGAATGTCATAAGAGTATACGTCGCATTGTCATTCGAATAGTGACATGTGGCGTAACACGACCGTGACCTATCCACATACGCGACACGATGGTGACTCAGACTTAAAACGAATGTAATGACTTAAGTCGGTCATTTTACCCTCCTTTACAAAGAAATCTTAATATCAGAGTGAAAGGACGAAGGTTTGGGCTCCTGTAAGTTGATATCAAGAAGGAAGCTTCAAGAATCAAAGAATTAGACATTATTATCATTATTTGAAGGTAACCTCCTAAAACCCTTTTGTGAGAATGATGATTTTGAGTTGACGTGGGTCGAAGGGTTGTAAACCCTAGTGTCATATGGTTATATGAGACTTGTGTACGGGCTGTAATAGTGAAGGAAGGATAACTATTGTGAGAATGATGATTTTGAGTTTAAAAATGTACACTATGGTTGTACATTTTTTGGATTCATATTCATTGAGTTATAGCCTTTCAAACATAGGGTATCAAATTTGTCTTTTGTGTTCCGGGACAAAAAGTGAGTTGACTTTAAATCGGCATAACCTCTTCGTTGTTGGCCTGATTGACTTGATTTATTTTCCAACATTTAGTTCGAATTTTAAACATAACTTTACACTATGTTATGTTATGCTTTTTTTGGTCTCATATTCATTGAGTTAGAGCCCTTAAAACACAGGGTATCAATTTTATTTTACTTTTGAAAACTAAAATCGGTTCCGATTTTTTTCCCGATTTAACAGGTCATATCTGAACCCGGTTTTTTCCGGTCAATCCGGTCCCAAGATCTGGTTTAACCGAACGGTACCCAGAACCGGTACCGAAATCGGTTACATACATCCGGACCGGTTTTCGGTGCTCATTATAGGCCTTATTCGGTTATCGGTTTTCCGGTTCCAGCTCCGTTCCGAAACGAGTTGCATCCCTACTCAAGCGTGTCGTCCGGTACATTCGGGGGACACTTCATCACGGCCTTCAAATTTCACGTGTCCCCTACATCTGGACTCATCGCCTATTTCGATGCTGACTAAGGCAGGTGTCCGTCCACCATACGATATACATCTTGCTACTGTATTTTTCTTGGCAATAATCTGGTGTCATGGTCCTCCAAACGCCAGGATGTCATTTCTCGATCCAGTGTTGAGGCCGAATATAAGGGGGGTTACAAATGCCATCGTGAAAACTTCTTGGTTCAAAATCTCCTATGTGAATTCCACTCCCCACCTACCAATGTGACTGTAGTTTACTGTTGTGACAACATTAATGTTGTGTACCTCTCCACAAACCCCGTGCAACACCAACCCACGAAACACATCAAGATAAACATTCATTTTGTTCATGATCAGCTTGCTACCGGTGTTGTTTGTATGCTACGTGTCCCCTCCTTGTCTCAGTATGCTTATATACTCACCAATGGTCTTCTGTCTTCTCTATTCCACGAGTTTAAGTTCAGTTTGAATGTCTGGACTTGTCCTCCCGATAAAACTACAAGGGGGTATAATATATGTACCTTGTTATATGGGTTATTTATGTATGTATGTCGGCCAACTTCATTACGACAACTAATATCACGAAAGAATTGAATGTGTAACTAAATTGAATTTCAAACGGAATCAAGCCAAGACGTTTTGCATTTTTCTTCTAGACTCTAAAAAAAGGCGTCATATGATCATAAAAGTACATGTATTCATCAATTACATACATAGAAA
The DNA here is from genome assembly GCA_023525715.1 of Cichorium intybus. Taxonomy (NCBI): domain Eukaryota; kingdom Viridiplantae; phylum Streptophyta; class Magnoliopsida; order Asterales; family Asteraceae; genus Cichorium; species Cichorium intybus. The sequence continues at coordinate 46,604,175 of CM042009.1, forward strand.
TACAATGACGTTTTTGTTGCTTTATTCTTGCAACCTATCTACTTTTTTGTACCAAGAGTTTGACCAATAAACTGCCATGAATCAATTCATTTTACAAAAATTGATAACACAAACACAATGAAAACCATATTATCGCATCTTATATTGTTGTATTCTCGAGACAACACAACGTTGACCATTCAAAGAGTATTTGAGAGTGATGTCAACATCACGTGGATTTTTCTTGTTTTGTGTCACATTCATGTTTCCAATAATACAAAGAAACCAAGTTCCACAAAGAAAACCGAAATTTAGATGTGTATTCTTTTTCCAACATAAGTTATGTAGTCAACCTTCTTTTTGGGAGGTGAGCTGTATAATTTTTGTTTTTTTTGGAAAAATTGATAGGTCATGGGTCGTGAACCATATGTTAATATATGAACCTTTCTATTATGCAGGATTGCCGGTTATTATTTATGTTTGTGGGCCAACTTTAAGCCCAATGTTGTACTCTTATTTATATTTGTGGGTCAACTTTAAACCTAACTAGTTTGGATTTGTGCTACGCACGGGTCGGGTCAGATCGGTGGCTGGCCAAGTTTCTTAAGTGGGTCGGGGTGGGTCGGGCCGGTTTGTTTTCGAGGATCGTGGTGGATTGTGGTTTTAATTGAAAGGGTGTGGTTTTGTTTGGCCGTTCGTGTGTTTTCGTTTTCTCTTCTGTCTTCTTTCAGTTGCAGTCTCGATCGCTCTTGTCGTTGCCTGTGTGGGTATTTGATTATGGTTATTTTTGTTTCTTTGTCGTTCGGTATATATTATTTTTTTATTATAAAGTTCAATTTTTATTATTGCATTTACACATATACTAATAATGTTGTCATTTTTTTAGACATTTATTTGCAATTAAATGAGTCTGTATCTTATGGGTGTAGCATTAAATTGCAAGTGGGTAGGATTTAAGCAACGATTTTTCTTTTTCTTAATTTTTCATTATAAAGATTCAAGCTTTATTGATGAATCTATACATAAACTGATGATTCAGTCTTTTTGTAAATATAGATTGGAATTTAGTGTTAATGAGGTGTTAATATGTCCGTATATAATATTCCTGCAAATGGGCATCATTCAGTTAACAAAAATAGGAGCCCAGCAAGTCGGTGGCAAATTTCAAAACAGGAAGGACCAAAGTTGCAAATTTCCAAAACTAACTCATATATGCAAGCCACTAAAAACATGCCACCCCCTTAACCCCTAACCCCCAACACCTTTCTAGAAGACCTGTTGTGTTTTAATATATATAGTAATGTTGTACTCTTATTTATGTTTGTGGGCCAACTTTAAACCTAATGTGGCAGCAGGGTGGTCCGGGTCAATCACCTATGGGGGTAGAGAGGTGGCCAGTAGCCATCCCCTGATTGAAACCTAACACTCCCTATGGGGAAAGGGAGGAGTGAGATTAGAACTTGGAACCTCTTTATGGAGGAAGAGAAAGAGTCCAAAGCCTTATCCACTAGGCATCAGGGTGATGGTTTTTTTTTTTTTTTAAGTGTCATATAGACGCTAAATTAAAAAACTCTCATTAATCTTTCATCATCTTAAATGTTTGAAATGGTAAGCCCTTAACAATCCTTACTTTTTTATTTAAATAAATAATATAAATGAATTAAACTAAATACTAATTTAAATTAAAAATAATTAGAAAACACTTTATTAAGAGTATCAATAATGATATATTCAAGACGTTATTAATTTTGTAACTACATAAGAAGTGCAGCTACCAATTTTGTAATTTTCATATTTTATCATTCATCTTACTTTCATCTTCATGCTATTTTTTTTGTTCTTCCTGCAATAAGTACTAAAAATAAGAGAAAAAGAGAAAAAAAAAAAAAAAAGGGGGGGGGGGGGGGGTGTGGGGGGACTCGTGCATGGAAGAAACATCATCTGAGTCCGCATCTCGCGATCACTCACCCAACCAGTGGTTTGTACCCGCCCAGGGTTCTTTTGCCACGTAGAAGCCCGCGATGTGCGGTTTAGGTGCATCGTTCAGTCTTACAGTTAAAATATTATATGTTATTAAAGATAATTAGTTTGTTATTAATAACTTTGAAATAATAACTTTTATTATAAGTTGATGTAAAACATTATAACTATTATGAATTATATGATAATATAGACATATGTTAAAACTAGAGTAAATTATAGAATTGGTCATGTGGTTTACCACAAATTTCAATCCTGGTCTACATTTTTAATATTCACGCTGACCCTGTGGTTTACCACATATTTAGTCCTGGTCCACGTTTTTAATTTTCTCTTACAGTATCCTGACACTAGTTGATACACCAACTTGATGTGAATAATACATTTCTTCACGGTAATGTTTAGGAGACCATTTATATGCACCAACTACTAGGATTTTGCGACGCATAGTTCCCTGATCATGTATCTCATATTCAAAGATCATTGTACGATCTCAAGCATACTCCTCGTGTCTGTATCATCAGTTTGCAGGCTCTTCTCCTGTGTTTCTATCATAGTCGTACCGACTCATTGTTATTCATCTACCATACAACTCATTCTACCACCTATCTCTTTCTATATGTGGATGGCATCATTCTTATAACATCCTCCATCGACCTCCCTCAAAAGATTATTTCTCAGCTCGGACGTGAGTTTTATATGACTGATCTACGACCCTAAATTATTTCTTGGGTATTTCTGCAAGTCGTGGCCCCAATGGCCTATTTCTGTCTTGGCATAAGTATGTCACCGATGTTCTTGAGCGTGCCAAAATGATGAACTACAATTCATGTTGCACTCTCGCAGAAGCCATCCACAAGTTTGGTTTGGTAGCTGATCCCACCTTGTACTACAACTTAGTCAATGCTTTTCGGTACCTGACATTTACTTGATCCGACATCTCATTTGTTGTTCAACAAATCTGTCATCACATGCATGATCCTCGAGAGACACACATGTAGGCTCTCAAGCGTAGGGATGAGTGTTTTAACCAAAAAACCGAACCGGTATCGGAACCAAACCAGTTAGGACCGGTATAGTTATTTTCGTCCGGTTCCCGGTCCTCATTATAAGCCTTTTCGGTATTCAGGAAATCGGTTATCGGGTCCGTGTTTAACCGGCTAACTCGATCCAAAAGAACAGGAACCGATAACCCAATAATTTTTATGTTTTTAAGAATTGGACAAAATATGAGTTGACTTTAAACGGGTATAACTTCTTCGTTATTGATGCGATTGGCTTAATTTTTTTTCCAGCATTTAGTTCACAATTTGAACTTAATTTTACACTATGGTTTATGCCTTTTTGTATTCATATTCATTGAGTTACAATCTTTCAAATATAGGGTATCAAATTCGTCTTTTGTGTTTCAGTATTGGACAAAAATGAGTTACTATAAACGGGCATCGGCTTGAATTTTTTTTCCAACATTTAGTTCACAATTTGAAAATGATTTTATACTATGATTATGCATTTTTTTGGATTCATATTTATTGAGTTACAGCCCTTCCAACACAAGGTATTATGTCTTTTCTGTTTCTGCACTAAAACACTCTAAAACACTGGACAAAAATGAGTTGACTTTAAATGAGCATAACATCTTCGTTATTGGTTTGATTGGCTTGATTTTTTTCGAGCATTTAGTTCAAAATTTGAACATGATTTAACACTATGGTTATGCTTTTTTGGTCCCATATTCATTGAGTTACAACCCTTAAAACACAGGGTATCAAATATGGGTATCAAACCTGGTTTTTTCTAGTCAATCCGGTCCCAAGACCAGGTTTAACCGGCCCGTACTCGGAACCTCTTACATGCATCCGCTCTGATTTTTGGTGCTCATTATAAGCCTTTTTCGATTACCGGTTTTTCCGATTCCGGAACCGGTTACATCCCTACTCAAGCGTACCCTCCGGTATATCCGCGGGACACATCATCACGACCTTCAAATTTCACGTGTCCCCTACATTTGGACTCACCGCCTATTTCGGTGTTGACTAGGGCGAGTGTCTGGCGATATATATCTGGCTATTGTGTTTTTCTTGGCGATAATTTGTAGTCATGGTCCTCCAAACGCCAATGTATAATTTCTCGATCCAGTGACAAGGCCGAATATAAGGGAAAACTTGTTGGCTCCAAAATCTCCTCCGTGAACTCCACTCCCCACCTACCAAGGCGGGTTTACTGCGACAACATCAATGTTGTGTACCTCTCCACAAACCCCATACAACACCAACGCACGAAACACATCAAGATACACATTCATTTTATTCATGATCAGGCTTCCATTGGTGGTGTTTGTGTGCTGCATGTCTCCTCCTCGTCTCAGTATGCAGATATTTTCACCAACAATCTTCGGACTTCTCTTCCCGATAAAGCTGCGAGGGAGTGTTAATACGTGTCCTTTGTATATAGGTTATGTAATTGTGCCTATTGGCCAACTTCATGACGACAGCTAATATCACGAAAGAATGGCATGAAGTGTAACTAAATTAAATGTCAAGACGTTTTGCATTTTTCTTCTAGACTCTAAAAAAATGCATCATATGATCATAAAAGTACACAGGGACGGACGCAGGATTCAAGAACACTAGTGGCACAATTTTTTTTCCGAGCATACATAATAAGAAAAATGAATTTAACCTATGAGTGCGGGGCATTTTCGGGTCGGGTCGGACATATATAATAACACAAAAAAATAAAACATACGATTGCATTAAATATACCAAATTAGTGTAAAAGTTACATTTTAAATATGAAATTTCCGTGTTGACATTTTTTGAAAACGCTCCATAACATCTTCGAGTTTCACTTTTAAAATGGACTCTTTTTCAACATTACATACCAATGCATCGTTCATAAAATCATCACCCATTTTGTTACGCAAGTCGGTCTTTATAAGCTTCATCGCGGAAAAACATCTTTCAACTGTTGCGGTCGCAACGGGTAAAACCAAAACCAACTTTAATAACCTATAAACCAATGGATAAGAACGATGTTTCCCCAATTCCACCAACAAATGGGAAATAGAGTGACTCGACTCATCATGGCCACGAAATGGTAAGGCATTTTTCAATAAATATCTACAAGCTTTGACCGAAGCAAGTAACCGAATTTTATAGTTATTCAATTCTAATTCGGTTTGCTTATTTAATGCAAAACTAATAGATTGTTTTTCTTTCAACAAAAAGTCACACTTTTGTCGTGCTTTGTTGTGTAAACTACCAACATTACCCACATGAATCCTCAATGCTTTTTTTTTACTCCAACTATTAAAACCTTCGGTAGCAAATGCATCTTTCCCACCTTGTTGTCCCACCATGTCTCCAAACACATAACAATTTAAACAATACTCTTTGTCTTCTTTCTTGCTATACTCTAACAAATCAAAATGGTCAAACCAACCAACAACAAAACCTATATGTTTTGAACCTATTAACTTTGATGGAAATGTATGACCCTTTGGTTGACAAGGACATTTAAGCAAATATGCCCTTCTTACTTCATCTCTTTGATTTGGATTATAAGTTGAAATCCTTGGTCTATCCGCCGAGTCTTGTGGAAGATCATTCAAATCAACATTTGTAGTACTTTGAGTTGGAGTAGTTGTAGGTTGTGGATTTTGTGGTGTTTGTGGATTTACATTAGAAACCGAATGGATTGATTGATTGGAATTTGAGCATGGTCTTTTAGAAGATCCTTCAAAACTTGGTTCATTGGAGGTTTGTGGTCTTTTAAAAAAAGACCCAATGTTACCCTAACAATTAACAATAACAATCAATGGAATTATGGAGACAATCAAACAAGTCAACAACTAAGCAAAACAACTCAACTAGACAACTACTAAGTACTAAACAAATCAACATATTAGCAAATTAGCAAAACAACTAAGCAAATTAGCAATGAAAAACAACCAATTTCATAAAAAAAAACAACCAATTTCATAAAACAATACTTGTTTCATTTTAGGGTTTGGAGAGAACTCAATTTTGAAGAAAATAACCTCAATATTTCGTGATGTTGCCTTTTGCTGCTGCCTTTTAATTTCGTGATCGTGATTCAATGCGTAGTTGCTTTTAATTTCGTGAGTTTGCCTTTAGTTTTGCTGCTTCTTGACTTCTTGTCCTTGATCGTGAAGACTGAAGAACCGAGAACGTCTGAACTGGAAGTCGTAGTCGACTTAGTCGACTGTGTTTGGACTTTGATTGTCGATTCCTTTTTCGGTATTCCAATTGCCGCTTTTGTTTTCCTAATTCCTAGCCCAAGTGATTTTATTTAAAGTGTGGCCTATTGGGTTGTGGCTATTGGGCTAAACCTTAACAAATTACAATTGTGTGGGTAGCCTAGTTTTTTTGGATTAATATTAGCCTAGTAGCAAATTAATCTCTAGTGGCACTACAATACAAAAAAAAAAAAAAAAAAAAATTCCGAAAAATTAACACTTACGAAAAAAAATCGAGTAGTGGCACGGGCTACCCCGTGCCCCCTTCATGTCCGCCACTGAAAGTACATGTACTCATCAATTACATACATAAAAGTACAATGATGTTTTCGTTGTTGTATTCTTGCAAACTATTTACTTTTTTATACCAAGAGTTTGACCAATAAACTGCCGTGAATCAATCCATTTTACAAAAATCGATAACACAAAACACGAGAAAACCATATTAACGCATTTTATATTGTTGTGTTCTCGAGACAACACAACGTCGACCATTCAAAGAGTATTTGAGAGTGATGTCAACATCTCGTGGATTTTTCTTATTTTGTGTCACATTCATGTTTCCGATAATTGATTCCCCTTGACATATTGTCAAAACATCTTCCAAGTATAACACAGTCTGCTTCCAATGTGTATTCCTTGACCTCGGCCCTGTGGATAAATAAATTGTTGTTTCAAGAATTGACGTTTATGAGGGCAAATTCGTAAAATGTTAAAACTCAATGGGTAAATCCCATGTAACCTGTAGAGAAGCCGGTCAATTTGTGACACACAGTAAAGGATACATCAAAGTACGCCACAAGGGCATGAATGTAATCATCGCGTTCAGCCACCAGCTTGAAGGGTGCTGTGAATGAAGCATCGCCAGGTGTCATCTTTGAGATGTCCATTGTCTAGTGGAACATTAGGATTAAATGTAAGAAATAGCAACGTAGTTTCATTTATTTGTGTATTATAGCATCCTACTTCTATTTCTTTCTTATTATATGATTGAATTTAAAATCTCTTTCTTGTTAAGGTAGTGTGCTTTGGAAATGTACCCATTATAGCATTGTACTTTCAATTTATATGTTATTAGTGTATTGTAAGTTGCAACTTATCATTGCTATAATTGGGTAGTTTTTCAAAGTACAACGCCCTAATAGGAAGAAACCGATCTGGTACCTTGAGTAACTGGCAGTTTGTGACAATTTGATTCTGGTCAACCGTGTCAACAAGCGGTTCCATGATGGACTGCTTTCTGATGCAACTCATGTCAAAACCATACACATTGTTCCAAACTGCATATTAACGATGGTAAAAAATAAATAAATAAACAAATTAAATTAATTAATCAATTAAATTTAGGGTAAAAACACTTGCATTCAATCTTATCCTCTTTGTATTCAGCATCCTCAATTGCTGTTAGATAGAGAGACGCATTATCTGGTAGCACAATTCCATTGCTAACCTGTCAAGGGCCCAACATATTAAGAAAGCAAATGACCATTTTACCCCTGTTTGGAGTTAACTTTTACTGAAATGTTACTGACTTACTGTTTAATATTAATTAGCAGAACTTGTGAATTTTTTAGAAATTATTGGATATAACATAAGATATAATTATATAATAAGAAGTATTTATTATTATATAATATAAAATAATAGTCGGTGATGCTTACCAGCCACTTATCTCGGGCATATAAAACTGTATTTAACATGTTCTCATATAACAAAAAGTATCCCATCCATTCTGAAATAATAACATCCACTTGAGGGACAGGAAGGTCAATTTCTTCAATCTTTCCTTTCAAAACAGTTATGACTGCAATATTTGGCACAAAGAGAATGATTCAGTCCACCAGTGAATATTATATATTAAGAGGGTGTTTGGACCTCCAACTAATATAAGAACTTAAATTTAAATAAATTTCTTACCATTTGAATAGCCATTTGCTTTTACAATCTCTTTAGCCATGTCAGCAATCTGCGAGCACTCAACCTGCAAACAAGAAAGTTGTTGCAAATCTTAGAAAATTGATAAAATCATGAAAACCTAAAAAGTTTAAACAAAATAGATTAAAATTGAACACATAAGAAAAAATGGTGTGTACGTACAGCATAAACATGCTTTGCCCCTGCTCTTGCACAAAAGAGAGATAGAATACCTGTCCCGGCACCAACATCAAGGACAATTTTGTCCTTGAACAAAAATGTGTTTTTATAAATAACATTTTGGTAAGTCTTGGTTCTCACCACATCCTTCAGCATTTCCTGAAAATGAGAAGAGGATTAGGTCTTAATGGATTCAGACAGAGCATGGATAGTGTTATAGGTCATGCTTGTGGTGAGAATCTAATTAGAAGGTCAATGTTGATTTGAATCGCTATTGACTTACTTCATGTATACCTGAAACATCAAAATCAATGAAAGCAAAGTGTCAAATTAGAAGCACAGAACAAAGAAAGAAGGATTTAACAAATACTAGAAACATATACAGGGTACAGAATTTAAGATTCATAATGAATCCAGAAAGGCATCTACATAAAATTCACTGGAACCGATGCCAACACAAACGAAAAAAACTCAAATATACGATCATCAGGGTGATGTCCAACTTTGGTCTAGTTTTCTGATAAAATGTTGAATTTCTGTTTCGCTCAAAATGCTTGAAAAAAAGTTCAACTACATCAACCAAACTTTTCTACGCGTGCAACACACGATAAGTTAATATAATGATGTTCTAAGAGTTATACGAATTCCGAAGATGAAAACAATTCCTTCATCATTCGGATTATATACATAATCATGATCAGAGGAAAGGGAGCTATATCTTGCTTAATTACCGAAGTGAGAGTAGTAATTGAAATGATAATTGGTTCATCATTGGAATTGTATGCATAATCATTAACATACATACAGAGAAATGAGAGCAATTTGGTCTTCAATTACCAAAGTGAGAGTAGGAATCGAAATAATAATCGGCGCTGGTGGAGGAATTTTCATCGATATTTGAGCTTCTGGCAGCTACTTCTTCGATTGTTTCATCGTCGTCATCGTATTCGAATCGAATCTTTGTCGGCCTAGCATCATTCATCGTTGAGGTTTCGGCATCTGTAGGTTGCATTGATTGCAGCGTTTAGATTGATCAAAATGAAGAATACGAGGGAGGGAGTTCGTTCTTAGGGTTTACAAGGCTCCTTTATCTGATTGGAAAATTGAGGTGTACTCTATTATTACCTCAAGTTGTTGAAAGAGAAGTGTTTGAGGTGGTGTTTGTAATAGGTATTCATGAGTGTTTCTTGAAGATGTACGTATATGTGAGCTCCTTTATACAATAGGAAGAGAAGCAAATAATCAAATAATCAAATGTTTCATATTGCATGGGTTGTGGTTTTAGTTGAAAACAAATAAATATGAAAGTGGTTTTAATGGAATAATTAGTTGATGACATTGGGATATACTGTGTCACATCATTGACATGTTACGACATACTAGTTCTAAAGTTAAAATCTCATGTTACGAAAAAGTTATAGATTCTCTTGCGTTCAAGTTAAATGGTCATGTTATTTGCTTTCATGTTAAATTCTCATGTTATTTGCTCTCATGTTAAATGATCATGTTCTTTGCATTCAAGTTACTGCAAAGTGTATAAAAATATGTCAAATTTTCAAAGTATCAAGATTATCTCAAAATTAGCATAGATTATGTAGGAACCGATTGTGTAGTCAAATGATTAAACTAGAAAATAGCATCCAAACAGTAAAAAAATGGAAAATGCCCAATATATTTAAACCGGAAAGTACCATTATGCTTTGCCAAAACTATCAAAATAAACATGTTTTGATAGATTTTCAAAGTCAGATGCTATTTTTTATAGAGTTTCGAAGTAGGAAAATCCATCAAAATAACAACCTACTTTGAAATTTTGTCAAAACATGCTATTTTGACAAATTTTCAAATGAGGATTTTATTTTGATGGATTTTCCTACTTTGAAATCCTGTCAAAATAGCATATTTGTATAGTTTGGCAAGTAGTAGGATGCTATTTCGTTCATTTAGCAAATTTTTGGTCATCTTTTGGATGCAATATTGGTTTTGTTTGGTTACTTCTAGACACATTTTGGTTACTTTTCCAATTTATTATATTTTTGGCAGATTTTGTTTTTGGTCATTTTCCCAATTCCGTTTTGGTCAATTTTTTCTAGATTTTTGGTCATCTTTTTGTTTTGATATTTTTCAGTTTTCCATGTTTTCATCGGTTTTGTTTTGCTCATTTTCCAAAATTTTAACACTACTCTAAATACATTGCGACAGATTTTGGGATATCTCATCAAGTGGTTTCCATGAATTTGAAGCCAATTAATGATAATTTAATTTGGCCTACTACTTCATGTATTCAACCATTGTCTATGAAAAGCAAATAAATACAAGGAAGGCCTTCAATTGAAAGGAATATACACATATCTAAAATAAAAAAATTTGGCTAACAATTACCAAGAAGAAAGGGGGTGCTTATGTCTTGTAGCATTTGCATTGCTAGAGTTGCAAAGCAAGATGTCCCAAAAAGGAAGATGAAGGCTCTTTAAACACCCATCAAATTTATTAAACCCTTTGAAAATATTAATTCATTCAACTATTCATATTTAGGTACTTTAAATGTCAACCTATACTTGAAGATATGGATGATAGGTAAGATGAAGAAACACTTATTTATGAAGATATGTATGAGAGATTGGATGACATAATGGTTGAAAAGGCACCTATTGATATGGATGACATAATGGTTGGAAAATCACCTTATGTGACTAACCAACTTTTACCAACACAAATGGTGGAAGAGAGAACGGAAGTGGATGTACCTATATACCTTACTATCAAGAAAACTAAGAAAAAAGTTTGAAAGAATTCGGAAGATAAAGCTCGACACAGAAACTATAAGTAGCCAAGGGGATCTACCTGGATTGGATGTGTTGTTTTCTGCAAAATTTTGTTTGTCATTAAGGGCACATGTGATTACAACGTAAGTAACCCACTAATTTGTTTTGTTCTATATAAAACATAGGGAAAAGTGTTATAATCACTTTTGGTCCACAAACTTTGATTTAAATATGTAATATTTAGTTCTATATATTATATATATAACATTTGACAAAATGTGTTACTGTAGCTAAGGTCATATCAGTGAACAGTGTTTTACTTTTACGTTATATTTATATTCTGGGAAAGCAAAACTAATGTTTCATATTGGTTTAGTGGTAAGGGAGTGCTTTGCAAATTAAAGGTTGCACGTTCTAGCCTTACAAGCAACAACTATCCTTCACTTGTTACGTCGAATCGGATCTATACACGACCCGGTATAGATCTAGCCCTAAATCCAGTCCACCCAACATCAAATTGGACCGGCCCAAAATCCTCACTTCAAATATAGCCCCTTATATTTACATTTTATTTTACAATATAGTTTTTTTGCGAATTTATTTTTATAATTTTATATTTTTAAATCGTTTGTTGCATGTTTATGCATGTTTTCTTAAAGAATTTTTATTGCTTATAACAAATTTGTTACAATATGTTATTTTTTATATTTAATTGTTTTTAGGATTCCCGCTGCAACGCGCGAGGGTCTAACCCCTAGTTTTAGAAATATTATGTTTTGTACTATGTTATGTTTTATATTTTGTTTTGGACACTTTGTAGTTGACATATTCTACACATATACGTTTTGGGTAGAGTTTTGACAGATTTTGGCTCCTACATTATGCTTACCAAAATACAACAAAACCAACACTGTTTAATGTCATGCTTCCGTTCCATCGAACCAACATTGAAAAGTGTTACAACTACAACATTGATTACGGTCATAAGTGGTACATTCCTAAATGCCTAAATCATGTTGTTCTAAAAAAGAACAACCACAAGACAAAAAAATTGTCAATTTCCATTTCTTTTCCCATATTCTTCAAAATTTTCCCCATATTCTTCCTTTCTTTTTCAAACATGGACTTGCATACAACAATAGTAGTTTCTTTTGGTACCTTGTTATCTTTCAACTTCATAAATGTCTAAAAGATGAGAATTTCATACCACAATCTAAAGTTTAAGGTCAAATCACTCAAATAAAATCACATTTTCGGCCTCTTTGAGATATCAAATTAGGATACTTTAAATACCTCCTTCCTTTGAGGGTTCAACATCGTCCAAGATGTCATTTATTTTTCTTGAGGCTAAACCACATTCACAAAAAATATAAGAGTTATACTGAGCTTGAACCTAGTAAAAAGTCGTGTTGTGATAAACCACTTCTTTATATAATTGTCGATAGAAGATTTTGAAATTTCCCTAAAAAGGCAGAGAAAGGGCATAGCAAGCAACAAAATGCTTCTAGCTGTTCCAACATAAAAGTAGACCTGGCAAATGTGTCGTGTCGTGTCGATTTCGTGTCGTGTCAAAACATTAAACGGGTTGAAAGTGCTCGACCCTAACCCAACCCGTTTAATAATTGTGTCGTGTCGTGTCGTGTCAACCCGTTTATTTTCGTGTCGAGTTTCGGGTTGGGGGTTTAGACTTTGTAAATATATCATATCACTTTTCGAGTTGAAACACCAAGTATGTTGAAAGAATAGGAGTTTGAGGCGAAAATGAAAACATGAAAAACTAGTAGTAGAAACATTCACACTAAGTTTATGGAGCAACGTTAAAAGATTATGAGTCGGGGAGATGAATGACGAGGTTGCGAGGAGGAGAGAGAGGCCGAGTGAAACTGTGGAGTATGAGTGAGAAAGTAGAAAAGTGATAATGACTTCATGACCTAGATGGTTAACCGACTTCCACATTATAAAACATGTCAATAAGAAGTTTTTATTTTAAATATGATATTGGTTTTTGACTTGTCCAATTTACATATGAATTAGAAAAACTTGAATATTAATAAACGGGTCATTTTCGAGTTGAAAGTTTCAACCCTGACCTTACCCGTTTAATTATCGTGTCGTGTCGTGTCAACCCGTTTAATTAAAAGGGTTGAAATCTCTTACCCAAACCCGTTTATTTCGTGTCTAGTTCGTGTCGAGTTGTCGTGTCGTGTCAGGTTTTGCCACCTCTACATAAAAGAACGTATTTTCAATCGATTTTCATATTAAGAAACATGTTGTCAAGAGCATTTTTCAATTTTAATAACATACGCCATAAGTTTATTATAATCTAAGAACCTCCATTTTCATACACCGACTTCTTGACTGGCCATGGCGCACCACCCATCACAGCTTCCACATCCTCAATTTTTCTAGGAACCTTTGTCATGTTCACACAACCATCCCATGTAACATACTGCAATCAACATGTAAAATACACGTTGTAAGTTTACAATCAAATAAGAAACCTGATTATAAACTTATTATATAGTAGAAAAATAAAGATTGGAAAGAATTTATATTTTTATTTACCAGATCGCTCTCAATTCGAACTCCACCAAATCCTCTAAATTTAGTTATTGCTTCATGATTGAAGAACTTTGATGTTTTTGGGGATTCCATGGCTGGAACCAGTAATGCGTCAATGAAATAGCATCCAGGTTCGACCGTTATCACCTATAGAAAATAATAAAAGGTTAGATGCAAGAAATAACAATGTACTTTCATTTTATTTGTTAATTATAGCATCCAAACCATTCCCTCCATGAGATCTCTGCTTGTGCGTAGGGACTTTAATCCTGGTTCTTTGGGTCTTTCAGCTCCCTGTAGATATGTGAAATAATAGTTATTAATATTATTAAAGAATTATTAAGTAATATTGACCAATTAAAATTGACCTTTAAATAGCCACCAGGATCATGGGTGTCAAGTCCCATGAGGTGTCCAAGCCCATGTGGCATGAAAACAGAACCCAATCGTTCAACCATCATTTCATCAACATCACTAGTGCCAAAAGCATATGAATTATTAACACATATAATTAAGAATATAAAAAGGTTAAAAGTTATTTGTATAAATGCATAAAGGAATATGAACTATACCCAACGAGGAGGGATCCTTTCTTCAAAGACTGAAGAATAGTTTTCTCTGCCAATCTGATAAAAAGAAAAAAAAACGTTTTTTTTCCTGTTAAGACAATGTACTTTGAAAAAACTAGCTAATTATAGCATTGTACTTTGAAAAAATTCTTATTAATTATACTTTGAAAAAACCTACTCAATTGTTTTGGATGGACGTTTCTATAATTAGGAAAGTACAATGCTGTAATAGGAAAAAAATGAAAGGAGGATGCTATAATAAACAAATAAGTGAAAGTATGGTGCTATTTCAATGGGGTTTCTGTAATAATCTTACTTGTGCATATCTACCCAGTTTACTCCAGGCTTCATGGTAGATATAACATCATCATGAGCATCAAGGACTGCCTGAAAAAGTCAAAAGAGAGAAATATATATTTATTAATAGTAAATTATTTTTCAACACATCATAAGAACAGCCCTTACATTATATATAAGACGTTGATTACTTGTAAATTTCCCGTTCACCTGCATGCATCATTATGTAAAAAGGAGCCCATGATATACAGTTTTTATTTGGCATAAATTAAAGCATTATATTTTATATTTAACATATACTTACTGGGAAAGAACAAGTTATATCAGAACTATAAAAATGGAATTCAGCTCCCATATCCAGTAATGCCATATCTCCATCTAGCAATGTCTGCAAAATTACAAAACACATCACAAAAAGAAAAAAAAAATACACCTTTGAATAGCATTTAGTAAAGTAAACTAAGAAAAAATATAATTTATTAAAGAAAGTCTTGGATAAAACAAGAAATGAAATTACTGTACCCTGTCATTTGGAGCTGCTGCATGCCCATAATGAAGAACAGAACTGCCATATAAAAAAATAAAAACCAAACTTTTAGCTAATGAACAAACTTATATAAAAGATAGATTAGTGACAGGTCATCACCTGTTGTCACCAGTTGCACAAATACATGTGTAAGAACAATGCCTACAGCTACCATAGAAGTATGTGTGGTGAAGAAATATGCTTTCTAACTGATACTCCTTCATTTCTGGTTTAACTTTCCTCATTACCTACCAAATATTACCAAAAAATGACATCACCATATATAAGCAACTTATATTATTCATTGATTAAATAACAAGAAACTAAAGAATATTTAGTAATGCTCTTACCTCAATGTGAGCTTCAGAACTTATATCATTAGCATACTGGATTACAGAAAGCTCCAATTTTGACTTCGAAACACGACATTCAGTCAAAATAGGGTGCAAAGTTTTAAGATCTGTCTCAAATTTCTCAATACCCTGAAGAACAAAAAGAATATATATTGTCATTACAGGATATATATAATATATTATGAGAAAAGAACAAATGCAATTACAATTCACAAGGTACCTCAAATGCTGCTGGTTTAGAGAAGTTTTTGCTATCAGTATTCAATCCATGTAGAAGAAACAACAAGGGTTTTCCAGGTCCCTGGTATTTATTATTAAGGACTTCTGTAATCTCATCGGTGTAATACATGATGTCCACCATGTATGTTTCCTGCAAGTTATATATTAAAAAAGATTAATTAGGTAAAAATGTAAGATAGGAAATACATTGAGACTTTATTTTATTGGGTGTGAGTGGTGTAAATTACTTTGAAATGGGATAATGGCTTTATTTCCCCCATCCAAACGGCATACTCAGAGGGCAATCTTGGAGCAAAAAGAATTGATTTCCCTGTATTTACATCCTACAACAGCAATAGGAAAAAAGATTTCATGTATGAACATGACTAAAGAACATTAGAATATCTGAATATGATACGACAACAGAATAGACTCACAATAGCTCCATAGAAACCAGGTTCACGCACTCCAAACAGATATGCAAAATAACTTTCTTGCCTGAAAGGAAGTCAGCAATCATCAGTAAATAACTTGATTATGAACAGTGATGATAAATAGAATCATCTTAAAAGCAATAAAACATATTAATCTCTATGGTTTAACAGGACTACATGACTAAAAGTAACAGCAAAACATAATCATGTTTAATTTTACTAATGTCAACCACACTAATACTATAGATTGTTTGAGGAACCAAACATCTTTTTGACAGAAAATGAACATACTGTAGAAATTGAACATGTAAATCCCACCAAGTTTTATTGAAAAAGGACAACTTAACAGTACTTACAGAACTAGTTAACAGTCTATTTTCAAGAGGTAGACAAACTCTCCCCAATGATGTTCACTCACTCGTCAATCAGGTTCTTTTGATGATGAAATTATGCATATCTCTTACATTCCGCAACCCCTTTTATAGCCTTTAACATATAGAAATAAAAAAATCCACCAAGTGACAGGGAAACTTTTCCATTCACAATACATTGCAGCATACCACTTTTTAGTTCTTATCCAAATATCATACAGTTGTACAAAAAAAAAAAATATATCGTATTTCTAAATAGAGATTTTTTTTTTATTGGAGTTCAAATCATGACATCTCGTTAGTGAAGTCGATTTTCTATGTAGATACTTAAACTGACATCTTGCGGTCACTGATACCTGTATCTTCGATTACCAGTAGCGATACTATATCTACCAATCGAATTTAGATAATTTCAAGCACGAATCAATTGTACAAGGTGATCGCCGGAAATACCTAAAAAGATCTTCATGATCAGTGCAGTAACGAGTTTGCTCCTCTCCTCCCTGAAGAAAAAAAAAATACGAATTATGAAAAGATATCATCAAAATCAGATTAACTAAACTCGATGTAGGTATTTTACCTGAAGAAGTACAAATCCGCTTAAAGGACGAGAGGATGAATCTAGGTCCGCTCGGAGGTGTTTTAACAGTTTTTCTCGATTTTCAGCGTGAAGTTTTTTCGGTACCCCGGGAGGAGGATACAGCAACGAAGAAGAAGAATCCATGGCGATCGTCGCCATTGACAAGCGTCCTTCACTCACACTCTGCTGAACTTATACTCCATCGTTCTCTCGTGATTTACCGTACAACTGTTATGCATTAGGTACAACCTTGTGTTAGCGTTGGCTCATATCTTAAGTTCAAAACTAGAAGCCCAAACTAGGGAGTTCGGTCCAGGATCGTTGCCCAAAAATGTTTTTAGAGACTGGCCCTGTTTTTTCTTCTTAGTCTTTTATTTCTTTCAATTAATTTTCGAATTGTTTCTCTCGAATTCTTGAATTGGTAATGTATTCCGAATATATACATTTGTTTACTATTTTAAATAATTCATTTTTATTATTAAAACATGTAACAATTATCGTTTAATCATGTATTTAGATCACTTCACATCAATATGCTGATTGTTTACTATTTCTAGTAATCGGTTTTAAATTTATTTAAGTATGTAACAATTATCGTTTAATCATGTATTTAGATCACTTGACAACCATTTCTTAATCATTATGTTATTAATTATATAAAAAAGCGCAATCCTAACGTTTATTTGAAACAAATTCATCGTTCGTCATAAATAATTAGATAAGTGTGATTGAATATTTATTTTAATCTTAAAAAAACTATTACGTATATGTTTTTTTAATATTGAATTGTTATCCTACATGGTATACATGTTAAATTTATAGTTCTTAGCTAGTTTATGAGTTAATTTTAATCAAACGTCGGTTTTTATCAAATATCTAATATATTTTTAGTTATTAGGGTGGACGGATTAACTAGAGGGTTCGAGTGGGTTCGGGATCAGGTTGGCGCGGTACATTGTCCTGCAATTGCGGGATGGAGATAAATGGGGGTGGACGGGTTCGAGAGTGGCTTCACCACCGGCCTTGATCTCGCTTGGTTACACACGCACACACACACACACACACACATGTGTGTGTGTGTGTGTGTGTATATATATATATATATATATATATATATATATATATATATATATATATATATATATATATATATATATATATATATATATATAGGGAAAGGTTCAAATGAGAACCATTAAAAAGTTGAGAACCGTGAGAATCAATCTCGGCCCTTGACGCAATTCATCGGAGGCTGTATATATAAGATATATAATCAATGTGAACGTGTTGTAGACGATCAAACCTCATAACCTTAGGATCAAAATAATGTATGACTTAGATTAGTTCTTTTAGTTCTCAATCTTTTAATGGTTCTCATTTGAACATATATATATATATATATATATATATATATATATATATATATATATATATATATATATATATATATATATATATATATATATATATATACAGGGCCGGCCCAATACCTGGGCGAGCTGGGCTAAGGCCCAGGGCAGCAAAAAAATAGGGGCATCAATCTAGTCCGCTGAGTAATACATGTATATATTTTGGCCCAAAAGATTTAGCCCACTACTAATACCTAATTTTATCTATCGACATTGGAGTAAGCCGCAAAGGCTAGTCTGCTAGGCGGGAAATAATTGAAGGTGCTCCCATCTTGAGAGTTGTATCGACTCCTTGAAAATCGATGGTTGAAGATGTGGAAGATCGAGGACGAGGAGTCGACTGTTGAGCTCGTTAAATCTTATTTCTTTATATAATCTCTTATTCTCATTCGAACTCCAATCTAAAAGTCGAGTGACTAATTGAGTGATTTCAATTTTGTGATGTCTTATTCCCTTTCTATTGTCTGATTTCTTTTTCTCTCTAAAGCGACTGATGACTGTCAATTTTACCATGGTTTTCTATTTGTCTTATTCTCTCTAACTCGAGTGATGGTTTTTGGAAACTATTGTTTGTGGTTATCTTCTTATTTGCCCATAATTACTCTCAATTGCTAGAAAAGTGAATGTGGTGTAATTAGAGTTCAGAACAGGTATCAATCATTCATCACTTTCATTGGTTTCCACTTTGTTATTACAAACTTTTGAAAACAGTTTTGAATCTTATGTTCTATAGTGCGGTAGTGCCTAATGAAAAAAGGAAATTGGAGGCGCTTGGGACAGCAAAAAGCAAAAGAAAAAATCATCTTAATTGCTCTGCGAGATTACTATTTACTGCTTTGTTCTTGTTCACTCTTGTATCGGACAATTATTTTTTGTCTTTCTATCAGAAATTAAGAAATTAATATTGACATCTCGTGGTGTGTATCCATACTCTCGGTTTCTCTAATTGCTTTTATTTGGTTTGTTTGTAAGTTATTTTCACTCATTGTTCAAACTTGTCGTGGTTAGAAAGTTGTAGTTAGGTAATTTAGGGTCATTTTGTTTAACTTTTAAATTTGTTAACTAAAAAGTTAAAGTCTTTTTTCTGTTAGCGGTTGTTTAGCCATCACTTTTAACTTATTTCCCTAGTTTGGTAACTAATGGTCCTTTTATACAATTACTAATTTCACATTTACATTGTTTTCATTTTTCATATCATTTTGCTTCAAAGTTACTATTTTTATCCCAATCATTAAGTGCTCGCTTTAGAAAACATTCAAAAGAGAACAAGAAACGAAGAATGAAAAAAAAAAGTCTTTATTGTTTTAGTGATATGAGTTCGGTATAAATAGAGGGGCATTATTAGTCTCTCCGCCCAGGGCATAAAAAACTAATGGACCGGCCCTGTATGTATATATATATATATATATATATATATATATATATATATATATATATATATATATATATATATATATATATATATATATATATTATTTATTTATTTTTAATATTAAAAAATGATGTGGCATCGTGGGTTCGGTGGGAACTACTTTCATAGGTGAAAGATGAGGAAAGATAGAAGTGAGAGGAGAGAGAACAACTAACGTGGCGATTGAGTTCGGTAGAATGGGATGGAACTACTCCCCCACCCTTAGCTAGCTTGTTAAATACACAACTACTAAACATTCGTTTTTTTATCGCCACTAACAAAAGCTAATGTCGTTAAAAAGAAATCAAACTACTAAACATATATTTATTCAAACATGTGTTTATACTCTTCGGGCTCACGTCATTCTATACCGACATAGATATTTATAGTTCGAGTTCCAATGCCATTTCTCCGAATGTGCATGCTTTTGCATGGTTGGGTAGGAGCTGTATTTGAAGACCAAGATGAAAAATAATTAAAAATGTATAATATTTAGTTTTATATATAACTAGGAGGTAAAATCCCATGCGTTTGCGGCAGCGTTTGTAAACAAAGTTTGTAATAATGGAAAATGTTAAATAAAATGACAAAAATAAAATATGTTATAAAATAAAACAATACAAACATACATAAAAACAAAGCTATAAAAGGGATACAAAATTTTTCTATAAAATTATTATATAAATACATTTTCTTAAAACATATAATTGTAAAAAACTATAAAATAATACGTAAAAAATATTTAACATGAACAAATTTTCAAATAACATAAAAAAACTTACAAAAATATAGAGAAATATTGTAAACAAAGTTTGGTTGAATTCTAAAAAAACTTGTAGAAAAATATAATATAAGTTTAACAAACAACATTTAAAAAAATTAAAAATTAAAATGGTTGTAACAAATTCATAAAACAACGTATAAACATGCAAAATCTTTATAATCGGTTTGTTAAATGAAGTATTTTGTTTTTATGAATTTTTATTTTTTTCAATAGTTTTATTACATTATGGAGGATATATAATATCAATAAATTATCAGGATAAATATTAGAGCATATAAAAGGTTAAAAACCGAAGATAAACAATAAAAAAAAGAAAATATATGTCGGATCTAAAAAATATAAAAATTCAAGGGTAAAGTTAGAATAAATAAAAATAATAAGTATAGGGTTGGATTTGAAATATAAAAAAAAGTTATGGGTAAAAGATGTAAAATAAAAATCAAAAGATGATATAAGGGATACATTCGAAATATAAAAAAGTCAAAGGGTAAAAAAGTATAAAAAATAAAAGTTAAAGAATACATGCAGGGTGGGATTTGAACCCACATAGTCCTGGTCAACATCTGTTATTCTTACCACTAAGCTACAAACACTCACATGTTTTAGCTTGACGCTGAATATATATTAATGAAATGCAATAATAAAATATTATAAAGTTATTATTTACCAAGTTGCTTTTTACTAGTAATAGAATGTGATTGAAATTAAGCTGATGAAATAGTCAAATAGATAATCATGGATTAAAATGAGATGGGTTATAATTAGCTTCTATCGAAATAGTTAAACAGTTAATTCTTTTATATTAAGACCAAATAGATCAGGTCGGGTTGATCTAAAATATTAATTTTCATTTAAAAAATATGTTGTATGTTGTGACTATATAAAATGTTACAATAATAATAAGAGAACAATTGATTAAGTATACGTTAAGAATAAATTTTGAGGTGGTTTCAACTTTTATATAGAGTTTTGCATGTTATATCAAAGACATTTTATGTTTGTCACACCTCTGTTATTTCTTGGTTTGTTATGATGTTTTTTGAAAATTTGTTTTTAAACAATATAAAAAAATGAGTAAATAGAGGAGAGAGAAAATGGCAAGTTGTTGTTTGTCACTTATTTTTGTCATGTCATGGGATGAAAGCGGTGTTTGTCATGCCATGTGATAAGGGTAGTGTTTGCCACGCCACATCATCCTTTGTCGAGGTGATGTCGAAGCCACTCCATGTGGCCTAAGAGCATCGGGTATACCCATGCCGCTCCCCATTGGAACCTGAGTTGGCGCGTCGATGCCTGTAATAACATGATCCCCCTCTCGTTGGCATCGCTAATTTGCAAGGTGGGCGTGATGAAGGCGACGAGCTCACAATCCTGTGTTGTATCCCTTTTTGACAGTTGAACGGTAAGATTTTACTAACGTGATGTTTTAGCGTACTACCTTTTACATCTTATAAACACCCCTTAAACTTTAATCTTTTAAATACCTCTATGTCAACTTTTCTTCCACTTTATTTTATTTCGAACTATAATGCATTCATCGTTATCATCAGGAGAGACTAGATTATTTTTTTCACACATCAGTCGTTAAGTGGCAAGCCACATTTTGGCTAATGAAGCTAAAAGTCCATGGTAAAAAAATGATACGAACTGCTTTAAAAAGATATTACAAAGCTAGACACGATCTTCTCATCAGTGACTACTTCCCCGAGAATGAGTATTTTACTGATGACACCTTCACACTCTGATTTCGAGTGAGTAAACACCTTTTTGTACAAATAGTTGATTTGAAGAGGTCGATGCTATTTTTGATTTCATGTGATGCTCATTTTCGTATAGTAAACGCCTTTTCGTATAGTAAATGCCTTTTCGTACAGAATGGGCTTTAGTACTGAACAAAAATATGCATCTGTAATTCGTAAAATTGCATACAACACTGCCACTGACTCATGGAAGAGTATTTGAGGATGTCACATAAAACATAACAAGAGACCATGTACAAGTTTTATAAAGGTGTCATTAAGCTTTACATCAAACAATATTTGTGTAAACAAACTTTGAGTGACATTAAATAATTATATGATGCCCATGAGGCCAAACATGGTTTTTCGGAATGATTCATAACATTGATTGTATACATCGGGAGTGGACAAATTGTCTGATTGCGTGGCTAGGTCAATACACGTAAAATGATCATTTACACCCGATGATAAAGCTAAAAGTCATGTCATCATAAGATCCATGGATTTAGCATGCTTTCTGTGGTGTTGCTGATTCCAACAATAACATAAACATTCTTGATCAGTTGTCGTTATTCGATGACATCATAAATGTTGGTGATTTACATCACCGATATTATTTAAGTGTAATGGGATGAACTTGTTTGACCAATTTAATCTTAATAACATTAAACAAGTAAGGGTGGTGCGGGGTGCACACTTGTTTAAGTTTATTTTGAGTATTCAGGGGAGAAGCCCCTGAAGAACAAGGGTCCGGGGACAGCGCCTCTTGTAGCGGGGTCCAAGGGGTAGAGCCCTAGCTGGGTCGAACTGGGTTGGGAAAGTTTTATTCCAGTCTATGTTTCTTTATAAAAAAATCGCATGAAAATTC
This sequence comes from Cichorium intybus, assembly GCA_023525715.1. NCBI lineage: Eukaryota > Viridiplantae > Streptophyta > Magnoliopsida > Asterales > Asteraceae > Cichorium > Cichorium intybus. The sequence continues at coordinate 46,627,376 of CM042009.1, forward strand.
GAAATTTGACAAATGAGCACGGTTTTTTGAACACATCGAAATACCCAAATTTGACCTATAAATTGAACCCGTTTTCTTGCAACTGTTTTGGGGTGATTGTGGGCCGTTTTGAAACCACCTTAAGTAGTTTCACAACAGTTCACATGAGAGTTATATCCCATTTTTTGTCAATTTTTTTGGGTACACGAAATCATATGTTATCCATCCTCTATTTCGTAAAGTACTGAGTTCCATCCGATTAGAGTTTCGAAAGTACCATCGAAATCTTTCAATATGAAAGTGATTCACACGATTCTCAGTTTTCCAAGCATTCTACACCCAAAATATCTAACAACAAATAGAGAAGACCCCAATCTTTGTTTGAAGTTAATGCAGTAGAAAAACAAGCATGGGTATTATCTCACAGATGTGATATATCCCGAATATTCTATATTTTCAAATCATCCACATGTCCACAAGAAAAAAAGTTCAACATAGCGCATAGAGTAACAAGGAAATATGTGGAATGAGCCTTTGAAGTCCTCAAGCAATGTTCGCACACAATGCAAAATCTATCACACGCATACTCGATCAAAAAACTAAGAACTTTAATGTATGTGTGCATCATATTATATAATATGATTTTAGAAGACAAATGTCATGTTATTTGTATCTATAACGAAAACGATATTGAGGAACACGAAGAAGTTGATGCCCAACAAAAAGTGACCAATATTCTAGAGTTATATAACCGAGAAACGTGTCACAACCTTAGCTCTGATTTGGTGGACCATATTACAGAACTCAATTATCAGACGACAAAAAAGACTTAGATATTTATATTTTGTTTCTTTATTTTAGGTTTATGGTTTTTAAATCGGAAAACTGTACTTTTTATTTTATTATCATGTAATTTTTAACATTTTAGGTTTAAATTTGAATATAGAATTTTTATATTGATATTAATCTTATAGTTAATATTATATTTATTTGGTAATTAAATGTTTTGAAATAAAAAATATTTTCTTTGAATTTCAAAATTAATAAAATGTTGAATGATGAAAGATGGGTATTCCCATGTTGATAGATATGGTAAAAGATGGAGGGTTGGGACGTGGCGCCGAGGTGACACAAAATGAAATGATAAAAGATAGATACACCTAATGCTTAAGGGTGGAGGGTATCCGTCCCTCTTTCCCTATGTTCTATGTTCTCTGATGTCATATTAGTGTCACATGATATCATCGATAGAGTAAAACATGAAGTATATGATATCATCGATCGAGGAGATAGACTAAAAGCGTGAATCAAAAAACATGATGTGGATAAGATTTTGAAAATATTGTCGATCTGAGAGAGAGAGAGAGAGAGAGAGAGAGAGAGAGAGAGAGAGAGAGAGAGAGAGAGAGAGAGAGAGAGAGAGAGAGAGAGAGAGAGAGAGAGAGAGAGAGAGAGAGAGAGAGGGGTGGGGGTGGAGTGGCTTTAGTTTTTTTAATTTTTATATTTTTTAAATATAAATGGTTAAAAAGAAAAATAAAAAAGAAATTGGAAAATGCAACAAGGTCCTTTTATATGGACCAGATACATGCTATGAACAATTTTGAAAACACAGGGACCTCCGATGTTTCTTTTGGAAACCACAAGGGCCGTCCACATCACTTTTTCAATACTTGGATTAAAACTGCAACCTTCGACAAACCACAATGACCAATGGTGTAATTTACTCTAAAAAATATTAGTTTCAAGACCTAATTTCACATATATACTACTAAATATTAAGAATAAGCATCACTCATCAATTTACAACAAAGACATGAATCAACCATGAAGCAGGTAGAAACCTTGAAAGAGATCAAACATTTTTCAAAATTTAACACCCGCAACCTGGGTTTTGTGGATATGACACAATCCAACTTAGGTTCTCAATATCACTTTGATTTTTGTCTCATCACTTCAAATTAAAGAACCCATGACGATAATTTGTGTACAAACTACAAATGAAATGGATTTTTCAATAGTTTAAGCTACGATATTTGGGTTTTATCATTTGACTAAAACAAGCTGATAGTTGCTTACCGAGTGAAAATTGTAAAAGGGGGAAATGAGCAAGTGCTTGAGCTTCTTTTTTCCTGGACAATAAATTTTTGGCTCATACAAAATGTGTATAATAATCATTCGATAAAAACAAGAATTTAAAATGATTATAAGATGTCTAAAAATATTAAAAATAAGGCTTTGATCAAACATGATATTTTAAATATTTATGAAGTATAAATATAATACTTAGAAATCAGATTGGACGAACTGATATTTTGAAATTAAGAAAAACATACAAAGAATTTAGTCTAAAAATTATATAACTTACGTAAAAATATCGGTTAAACGGTTTGAAGCTGTTTAAATAATACATAACAATTTACAACATTTAAATTGTTTTAATTAAAACATTACATTAGTATAAGAACGGTAGCTTTGTATTTATATTTAATATATTAATTGTTTGTAAAAATAAGAAATAGATACAAAACCATGACGGGCCAAACACCTCGTTTGGGTATGTATTCGAACCAAATTTTGGCATATCACTCACCCAATTTTATTATATTGTTTTTTTTTATTTCACAATTTCATATATTATATTTACCGTCTTGTTACTATAAACCAAACATACTTCTGAGTTATCCATAATAAATTTTATTAATTCTTGTATCTCAAGGGTACACGATTAGTGGAGGTGATTAACGATATATTCCCTGTTTTAGTACGAATGGAAGCTCCTAAATACTCCCTTATCCGACATTCCGAGATCCAGTGATTAAATATAAGATTATAATCAAATGGTAGTTACAGTAATCAACGGATTGGATCTTAAATAGATATTGTGAAGGGTGGGTGGTGTTGCACCATCTAGTTTCTGCCTACAAAAGATTTGAACTAAAAAGCGATTATTGACGCGGATTCTATGACTACTTGTCTCTAATGTCAAACATTTTTTAATATATCTCTCCCCCACCCCAAAGTAGCCCCTTCATATTTTTAATATCAATACTTATATCTCTTAAATTCTGTTAAAGTATAGTTCAATATAAGTAGATATCTTTATGTATATCTATATCTATATAACTCATATAATAGAGGTTATCTAAATGAATGTGATTAAAGATATGTCTGTATTTTGCATCATATTCAT